>OZ035880.1:28948479-29492984 GCA_964034835.1 Muscina levida
AGTTTTTATTAAAGAAATTTCTGTTAGAATCGGACTACAATAGATTGGAATGCATAGGCTGGCAGCTATGACAATCCTCTAACTTACCTTATCAGTCCTTTTTTGATAGCTGGTCCAAATAATTTTCCAGGTCCACATTAAAACAAGGCCCCATACACAATTCGTATCATCAGCACCTGTGGACAAAAAGTTTTTATTAAAGAAAATTTCTGTCAAAATCGGACTACAATAGATTGGAATGCATAGACTGGCAGCTATGACATTCCTATAACTTACCTTATCAGTCCTTTTTTAATAGCTGGTCCAAATAATTTTCCAGGTCCATTTTTACACAACGCTCCATGTGAAAAATAACAACATCGGCACCTGTGGACAAAAAGTTTTTTTTAAAGAAATTTCTGTTAGAATCGGTCTACAATATTTTGGAATGCATAGACAGATTAATATGACATTCCTTTAACTTGCCTTTTTAGTCCTCTGTTCATAGCTGGTTCAAAGAAGTGTCCAGGACCGATTAGGTGGTAGACTTCGTCCAGATTTCCGACACCCGTGGTACAACCTTTGCAAATATAGTTACATATACATTGCATATGTAAGTATATTTATACACACACACTGGATCACACACAAACACTTTTCACAAAACTTTTATTTTATTTATATATTTTGTAATATATATTTAATTATTTTATAATAAAACACTTGGGGGTTGTTTTAATTTCTCTCAATTGTTAGTTTGTTGGCCAGTTTGTTATCTCTCCCATGAACACAAACTCGGAAATTTTTTGACATTTGTACATTTTTATTCACAATAGTCATTAAAACGGCAGTATTGCCACTAAATCAACATAAATTAAACGTAATTATCATCTGGCAGTTCAGGCGAGAGAGAGAGACAAAAAAATATATATCTATCCATCTCTCTCTAATGGCTCTCACTCCAGATTTGGTTTGTTATTTAGTTTGTTAACTTCCCGTGCGTTCTTTTTTCACTGATGCTAAGTCCAATTCTGTCAAAAACGTAGTTGTAAACATTAATTTTTTAGTAAAAACTGTTCCAAACTGGTCCAAAGAACGAAAAGTTCCCTTTACGTAATCGGCATATTTTCTAAACATTTGTATAGAAATTTACTTGGCACTTCTTGGCAGCCAATATGAGATATGAAAATTGCGTTCCTCGAAAAACATATATAACTTACCCATTTGTTCACTAATTTAAATCTGTAGTAATTTTTCACATTTACATCATTTATTGTTTGACCAGCCCTCGTAAGTCTTCTGTCATACCTCATAACAACAGCTGTTTTGTTGTCACTACAGTTTGGTGCAGTATAAAATTCTTTGTTTTGATTTTGTCTATCTTGTTCGTGTACTGAAAAAAAGTCGATGACTTTTGATTTGCATTTTATTGTATCTGGATGATAAACAAGGAGTACTACTACTAATTAAATTGTGACGACGCAACGCATATACAAAAACTTGGTCTTTCTGTAGTAGAGGCAATAGTGAAAAGAATTATACGCACAGAGTTATCATCACTTAAAATTCAAGATGAGCTCCACCATAGAAGATGTTACGGAACCAGATATGACGTTTACCAAAGAATTGAGGGCAGCCACAAAAGATGTACACAAATTGAGTGATGTCTTGGTTAATGCGAAATTTGCATTTGGTACGTTGTAGACTTGCATTATTAATATCCTTATATTCACAATAGATTATTAATTCACAGCCCTATCCGACGATGCAGTTTGGTATGATGGTCTATTAAGTTTTTATGAAATTTATAAATTTTTGGAAACCAATTTGTCCGATGAGTTGTTGCCAAAAGAGTTACATCGCACCGAAGCTTTCGAAAAGGATTTTGCTTTCTTTTATGGCGACAACTGGAAAGAATCCTATGAAGTGAGACCTTCTGTAAGAAAATATTTAGATCATCTGGAAGAGGTTAACAAAAAAGATAAGCTCTTACTGTTTGCATACGCCTATCAAATGTATATGGCTTTGATGTCTGGCGGTCAATTGTTACAAAAGAAGCGTATGATAGCTCGACGAATATGGCCAGGCTCAAAAGATGTAATCGAAGAGAAAAACGTATCAGAACAACCTACAGATCCTAATGATTTGACTACCAGACCTATGCCAGTACAGGTCACTATATGTCCAGAGGGTTGTGCCGCCACGTATTTTCCCCAAAAGATAGCGGTGTTGAAGGCTAAACTGCGTAATGTTTTAAATAACAATTATGGCAAATTTGACGAAATTCTAAAAGCCAAATTCATTGAGGAGAGTAAGAACGTTTTTCTTTACAATAGCGATGTTGTGCGTTCCATTAAGGGAGTGAATCGTGCAAATATGCGTAAATTGGCCATTGTTGTGGTATTTATAGTTGGTATATATTTGGCAATAAAGTTGGCCAAACGTTAGTAATTTTTTTAATTTTTGTCATATTATTAATATGTAAACGCTTATTCTCATACACATATATATGACATTTGACTATTGACGTTTGTAGATTTAGAAATATATAAGAAATGCTGTTTAGCATTTCTTTGCAGCAAATAAATAAATATTTAAAGAAATTTTTATTAAATTGAAAAATATAAATGCAATATCTGGAATATATAAGAGTGAATTGCAGTCGAGCAATGCATTTAAGATTACTGTGAGCATAAGTGAAACAGTGTTAGACAGACACACGTTCTACACCAAGCTTATATCAGTCGATAAATTAAACAAAGTTATTTTAAATCACTAGAATTTATTTTAAACAAAAATTACAAGTAATGAATGACATTTGGAACGTAACATGCTATGCATTAAATAACAGTGTACAAAAACATTATACTGACTGCTGCTTTGAGTTTATACACTCAATCATCATCCTCATCGTCGTCTACGACGACGTTTAGGCGGCTGTTCACCTGTTTCGGGATCAGCTTGTTTTGAAGGTGAAGGCTCGTTGCGTGTTAGAAACGAAGCATCTTCATTCTCTACCTCAGCTTCAGTTGGTTCATTATCTGAGTCCAGACAAAGGCGACGTTTTATTGTCAATGTATTTATCTGTTCCCTGCCAACATCAGAGTCATTATCATCGGATTTAATAACATTACCCTTAAGACCCAAGTCTTTATGCAAAATACGGTGTAATGACGTTTGTGAAATGCCCAATTCCAAAGCACGACGGGGAATGGACAAACCTGGGTTTTCTTTAATACTTTGGGCTACAGCAGCAATATTCTCAGTTGTTCTTGAGCGACGGGCACGGGTTTTATTCTTCACATCATTAACTTGTCCCAACAGTTCGAATTTTTTCACTAATTTCTGTATTGCGGTCCGACAAGGTGCTTTACGACGACCAAACAATGCTTTAGTTTTGCGAACTGTGACTGCAAGAGTTTCACCATTTTCGTAGTGAATTTTAATAATTTCATTGCGTTGTTGAATCGTGTATCGTTCCATTTTTAATAATGGTGTTGTTTATATCGGCGTGAAGTAAACAAAGTAAAATAACAAAGTGAATCCAAACAGAGCGAAAATGGACCTGGAAAATTATTTGGACCAGCTATTAAAAAAGGACTGATAAGGTTAGTTAGAGGAATGTCATAGCTGCCAGTCTATGCATTCCAATCTATTGTAGTCCGATTTTGACATAAATTTCTTTAATAAAAACTTTTTGTCCACAGGTGCTGATGATACGAATTGTGTATGGGGCCTTGTTTAAATGTGGATGCGGAAACTTATTTGGACCAGCTATTAAAAAAGGACTGATAAAGTAAGGTAAAGGAATATCATAGCTACCTGTCTATGCATTCCAATCTATTGTAGTCCGATTCTAACAGAAATTTCTTTAATAAAAACTTTTTGTCCACAGGTGCTGATGATACGAATTGTGTATGGGGCCTTGTTTAAATGTAGACCTGGATAATTACTTGGACCAGCTATTAAAAAAGGACTAATAAGGTGAGTTAAAGGAATGTCATAGCTACCTGTCTATGCATTCCAATCTATTGTAGTCCGATTTTAGCAGAAATTTCTTTAATAAAAACTTTTTATCCACAGGTGCTGATGATACGAATTGTGTATGGGGCCTTGTTTAAATGTAGACCTGGAAAATTACTTGGACCAGCTATTAAAAAAGGACTGATAAGGTGAGTTAAAGGAATGTCATAGCTACCTGTCTATGCATTCCAATCTATTGTAGTCCGATTTTAGCAGAAATTTCTTCAATAAAAACTTTTTGTCCACAGGTGCCGGTGTTGTTATTTTTCTTATGGAGCGTTGTATAAAAATGGACCTGGAAAATTATTTGGACCAGCTATTAAAAAAGGACTGATAAGGTTAGTTAGAGGAATGTCATAGCTGCCAGTCTATGCATTCCAATCTATTGTAGTCCGATTTTGACAGAAATTTCTTTAATAAAAACTTTTTGTCCACAGGTGCTGATGATACGAATTGTGTATGGGGCCTTGTTTAAATGTGGATGCGGAAACTTATTTGGACCAGCTATAAAAAAAGGACTTATAAGGTAAGTTAGAGGAGTGTCATAGCTGCCAGTCTATGCATTCCAATCTATTGTAGTCCGATTTTAGCAGAAATTTCTTTAATAAAAACTTTTTGTCCACAGGTGCCGGTGTTGTTATTTTTCTTATGGAGCGTTGTATAAAAATGGACCTGGAAAATTATTTGGACCAGCTATTAAAAAAGGACTGATAAGGTTAGTTAGAGGAATGTCATAGCTGCCAGTCTATGCATTCCAATCTATTGTAGTCCGATTTTGACAGAAATTTCTTTAATAAAAACTTTTTGTCCACAGGTGCTGATGATACGAATTGTGTATGGGGCCTTGTTTAAATGTGGATGCGGAAACTTATTTGGACCAGCTATTAAAAAAGGACTTATAAGGTAAGTTAGAGGAGTGTCATAGCTACCTGTCTATGCATTCCAATCTATTGTAGTCCGATTTTTACTAAATTTTCATAAATAAAAATTTCATTGATGACAACTTTATGTGCACAGGTGCTGATGATGTGAATTTGAAGGCTTATGAAAATCTGGATACGGATAGTTATATTGACCCTACTTATTTTTTCAAATTATGCTGTACTAGTAATACGTCTTTGCCATTATAAGCTTTTGTATTATAAATAATAAAAAAAATTATTATGAAATAAAAAAATTAAATGTATAGTTTCTCTTTAATATTCAAAAAAGTTAATAAAGGGAAAATTATTACAGCTAAACATTGTTGCCAAAACACAAGCACTGTACCTGCATTACTTGGTGAGCTATATTTATTGTATAGGAACAAATATTTAAACTTTAATAAAATATAATTAGGAATATATTATTAATTTAAAGCCCTTAGTAGAAGTAAGAGCTGAACAATTCAACGCAACGATAAATAAATGGTTATGCATACATTCATATTTTTAAGCATGAAAGTTTCTATTTCATAAGTAATTAATAATTGGTAAAAAAGAAAGCTTTGCACTTTTGAATGTAAGCATTTGTTGAAGTAACAGTTTTTTGTACTTATTGTACTAAAAGTACAATGAGAATCTTTTTTCCAAATCTGACACAACAAGTAATTTGGCTGCACTTTATTTACATTTTTGGCATTAGTACTGTTGAGCTTGATAAAGCTGGTGAAAAACTCTAATTGAACATTTTATATTAATTGTGAAGAAGTGCTTAGTTAGTGTTCAATATTTTTAGTATATTAAAACTAATGTTTTGTATTTTCAAGTACCAATAAAATAAGATGTCTGTGTTTTAGGGAAAGAGGATCTGTTTGCCGTGGAGACCATTTTGATTTTGTGCAAAAGTTTTAAATGTAAGTAAAGAAGAACATCGGCTAGGTAGTCATAAACATCCATTCACATATATGGATTTAAGTCCGGAGAGTATTATACTTTAACATAACGTCAGAAATGTGGGGTAAGATTAAACTTGTGTGCAATATAAGTACATGTTTGGGCTACGTGTATGATTAACTACAATAGATGCAACAAATTAAATGTGATTAAATGTGATGTGAATCGTACCGTCTTGGTCTCCAAGCATCGGAATAGTAGGTAAAAATTAGAGCCAGGGCCCATAGGTCTGAAGGTTTCAATAGTTGCTCATTGTTAAAAAAAATATGTCTACTTAGAATAAACGCAGCATAACAGTTAAAATTGCTGGTGTTTTATTGAAAAGAAGACTACGCAGACGTCAGTGACAGTAGCCATTTAATAGACTTTCACTTATCTTAGACTTATCATACTTTCCCAACTTGTTTTTAAATTCCTAAATTACATATCAAGTTAAAAACCAATATTTCAAAAAGAAACGTCAACTTTTCCCTAATGATGTAGAATTAACAGGGTGATTTATAGGATTATGGTAAATAAATATTTAATGTATGTATATTAAATAGTTTGTATATTAATAATGATTATTTGTAGGGCAGAAAATAGTTCAAACTTTAAAAATAAATTTAAAATTTATGAAAAAAAACAACAACAAAAATTAAGAAATTTGATATCAATCTGTCCATCGAATAGAAAACAAAAAAATGAAAATCGCCAGCCTCCAGAAGAACCGCATATGATGCAGTCCATTTATTCTTACCGGTACAACCCGGCATAATTTTTTTTATTATTTCATTTTCTTTTTTTAAGTATTATTTTTTTTTTTTTTAATAAACTATGAATTTTTTTTATTATTTCATTTTCTTTTTAATTATTATTTTATTTTAATAAACCATGAATTTCCCATTAATTTTTTTACCCATCTTTTAAGTTTAATTTATTTCACTTCTTAAATAAAAAATATTAAAAACCATGTTAATTTTTTTTTTATTAAGAAAGGTATGACCATGTTTTTAAGGTAAAATAAAATTTCTAATATAATTGTTTCCCACTGCTATTCAAAGTAAATAAGACTTTTTACCCAATGAGTATTCATATTTTACTAATTTTTTGCAAACGCTTTTACCATTTGAATACTATTAGAATTTTCTAATTGGTAAATTTCCAGTATATTCTTGACAGGATATATTATTAATAATCTGTTTTAACCCAACCACCTAAGATTTCAATGTTAGATTGTTTTTCTATAGAATAAAGAAAATAATTAATTTTTGAAATATTTATTTTTAGTTCAGCAAACTTATCTAAAATTTACAAAATGACTAGTCCAAATAAGTTTCCGCATCCACATTTAAACAAGGCCCCATACATTTTGTTCATCATCGTCACCTATGGACTAAAAGTTTTTATTAATGAAAATTCTATAAAAATCGGATTACAATAGATTGGAATGCATAGACTGGCAGCTATGACATTCCTCTAACTTACCTTATCAGTCCTTTTTTAATAGCTGGTCCAAATAATTTTCCAGGTCCATTTTTATACAACGCTCCATATGAAAAATAACAACACCGGCACCTGTGGACAAACAGTTTTTATTAATGAAAATTCTATAAAAATCGGAATACAATAGATTGGAATGCATAGCCAGGTAGCTATGACATTCTTTTAACTCACCTTATCAGTCCTTTTTTAATAGCTGGTCCAAATAATTTTCCAGGTCCACATTTAAACAAGGCCCCATACACAATTCGTATCATCAGCACCTGTGGACAAAAAGTTTTTATTAAAGAAATTTCTGTCAAAATCGGACTACAATAGATTGGAATGCATAGACTGGCAGCTATGACATTCCTCTAACTTACCTTATCAGTCCTTTTTTAATAGCTGGTCCAAATAATTTTCCAGGTCCATTTTTATATAGCGCTCCATATGAAAAATAACAACATCGTCACCTATGGACTAAAAGTTTTTATTAAAGAAATTTCTGTTATAATCGGAATACAATAGATTGGAATGCATAGCCAGGTAGCTATGACATTCCTTTAACTCACCTTATCAGTCCTTTTTTAATAGCTGGTCCAAGTAATTTTCCAGGTCCACATTTAAACAAGGCCCCATACTCAATTCGTATCATCAGCACCTGTGGACAAAAAGTTTTTATTAAAGAAATTTCTGCTAAAATCGGACTACAATAGATTGGAATACATAGACAGACAGCTATGAAATTCCTTTACCTTACCTTATCAGTCCTTTTTTAATAGCTGGTCCAAATAATTTCCCAGGTCCATTTTTATACAACGCTCCATAAGAAAAATAACAACACCGGCACCTGTGGACAAAAAGTTTTTATTAAAGAAATTTCTGTTAGAATCGGACTACAATAGATTGGAATGCATAGGCTGGCAGCTATGACAATCCTCTAACTTACCTTATCAGTCCTTTTTTGATAGCTGGTCCAAATAATTTTCCAGGTCCACATTAAAACAAGGCCCCATACACAATTCGTATCATCAGCACCTGTGGACAAAAAGTTTTTATTAAAGAAAATTTCTGTCAAAATCGGACTACAATAGATTGGAATGCATAGACTGGCAGCTATGACATTCCTATAACTTACCTTATCAGTCCTTTTTTAATAGCTGGTCCAAATAATTTTCCAGGTCCATTTTTACACAACGCTCCATGTGAAAAATAACAACATCGGCACCTGTGGACAAAAAGTTTTTTTTAAAGAAATTTCTGTTAGAATCGGTCTACAATATTTTGGAATGCATAGACAGATTAATATGACATTCCTTTAACTTGCCTTTTTAGTCCTCTGTTCATAGCTGGTTCAAAGAAGTGTCCAGGACCGATTAGGTGGTAGACTTCGTCCAGATTTCCGACACCCGTGGTACAACCTTTGCAAATATAGTTACATATACATTGCATATGTAAGTATATTTATACACACACACTGGATCACACACAAACACTTTTCACAAAACTTTTATTTTATTTATATATTTTGTAATATATATTTAATTATTTTATAATAAAACACTTGGGGGTTGTTTTAATTTCTCTCAATTGTTAGTTTGTTGGCCAGTTTGTTATCTCTCCCATGAACACAAACTCGGAAATTTTTTGACATTTGTACATTTTTATTCACAATAGTCATTAAAACGGCAGTATTGCCACTAAATCAACATAAATTAAACGTAATTATCATCTGGCAGTTCAGGCGAGAGAGAGAGACAAAAAAATATATATCTATCCATCTCTCTCTAATGGCTCTCACTCCAGATTTGGTTTGTTATTTAGTTTGTTAACTTCCCGTGCGTTCTTTTTTCACTGATGCTAAGTCCAATTCTGTCAAAAACGTAGTTGTAAACATTAATTTTTTAGTAAAAACTGTTCCAAACTGGTCCAAAGAACGAAAAGTTCCCTTTACGTAATCGGCATATTTTCTAAACATTTGTATAGAAATTTACTTGGCACTTCTTGGCAGCCAATATGAGATATGAAAATTGCGTTCCTCGAAAAACATATATAACTTACCCATTTGTTCACTAATTTAAATCTGTAGTAATTTTTCACATTTACATCATTTATTGTTTGACCAGCCCTCGTAAGTCTTCTGTCAAACCTCATAACAACAGCTGTTTTGTTGTCACTACTGTTTGGTGCAGTATAAAATTCTTTGTTTTGATTTTGTCTATCTTGTTCGTGTACTGAAAAAAAGTCGATGACTTTTGATTTGCATTTTATTGTATCTGGATGATAAACAAGGAATACTACTACTAATTACATTGTGACGACGCAACGCATATACAAAAACTTGGTCATTCTGTAGTAGAGGCAATAGTGAAAAGAATTATACGCACAGAGTTATCATCACTTAAAATTCAAGATGAGCTCCACCATAGAAGATGTTACGGAACCAGATATGACGTTTACCAAAGAATTGAGGGCAGCCACAAAGGATGTGCACAAATTGAGTGATGTCTTGGTTAATGCGAAATTTGCATTTGGTACGTTGTAGACTTGCATTATTAATATCCTTATATTCACAATAGATTATTAATTCTCAGCCCTATCCGACGATGCAGTTTGGTATGATGGTCTATTAAGTTTTTATGAAATTTATAAATTTTTGGAAACCAATTTGTCCGATGAGTTGTTGCCAAAAGAGTTACATCGCACCGAAGCTTTCGAAAAGGATTTTGCTTTCTTTTATGGCGACAACTGGAAAGAATCCTATGAAGTGAGACCTTCTGTAAGAAAATATTTAGATCATCTGGAAGAGGTTAACAAAAAAGATAAGCTCTTACTGTTTGCATACGCCTATCAAATGTATATGGCTTTGATGTCTGGCGGTCAATTGTTACAAAAGAAGCGTATGATAGCTCGACGAATATGGCCAGGCTCAAAAGATGTAATCGAAGAGAAAAACGTATCAGAACAACCTACAGATCCTAATGATTTGACCACCAGACCTATGCCAGTACAGGTCACTATATGTCCAGAGGGTTGTGCCGCCACGTATTTTCCCCAAAAGATAGCGGTGTTGAAGGCTAAACTGCGTAATGTTTTAAATAACAATTATGGCAAATTTGACGAAATTCTAAAAGCCAAATTCATTGAGGAGAGTAAGAACGTTTTTCTTTACAATAGCGATGTTGTGCGTTCCATTAAGGGAGTGAATCGTGCAAATATGCGTAAATTGGCCATTGTTGTGGTATTTATAGTTGGTATATATTTGGCAATAAAGTTGGCCAAACGTTAGTAATTTTTTTAATTTTTGTCATATTATTAATATGTAAACGCTTATTCTCATACACATATATATGACATTTGACTATTGACGTTTGTAGATTTAGAAATATATAAGAAATGCTGTTTAGCATTTCTTTGCAGCAAATAAATAAATATTTAAAGAAATTTTTATTAAATTGAAAAATATAAATGCAATATCTGGAATATATAAGAGTAAATGCAGTCGAGCATTTAAGATTACTGTGAGCATAAGTGAAACAGTGTTAGACAGACACACGTTCTACACCAAGCTTATATCAGTCGATAAATTAAACAAAGTTATTTTAAATCACTAGAATTTATTTTAAACAAAAATTACAAGTAATGAATGACATTTGGAACGTAACATGCTATGCATTAAATAACAGTGTACAAAAACATTATACTGACTGCTGCTTTGAGTTTATACACTCAATCATCATCCTCATCGTCGTCTACGACGACGTTTAGGCGGCTGTTCACCTGTTTCGGGATCAGCTTGTTTTGAAGGTGAAGGCTCGTTGCGTGTTAGAAACGAAGCATCTTCATTCTCTACCTCAGCTTCAGTTGGTTCATTATCTGAGTCCAGACAAAGGCGACGTTTTATTGTCAATGTATTTATCTGTTCCCTGCCAACATCAGAGTCATTATCATCGGATTTAATAACATTACCCTTAAGACCCAAGTCTTTATGCAAAATACGGTGTAATGACGTTTGTGAAATGCCCAATTCCAAAGCACGACGGGGAATGGACAAACCTGGGTTTTCTTTAATACTTTGGGCTACAGCAGCAATATTCTCAGTTGTTCTTGAGCGACGGGCACGGGTTTTATTCTTCACATCATTAACTTGTCCCAACAGTTCGAATTTTTTCACTAATTTCTGTATTGCGGTCCGACAAGGTGCTTTACGACGACCAAACAATGCTTTAGTTTTGCGAACTGTGACTGCAAGAGTTTCACCATTTTCGTAGTGAATTTTAATAATTTCATTGCGTTGTTGAATCGTGTATCGTTCCATTTTTAATAATGGTGTTGTTTATATCGGCGTGAAGTAAACAAAGTAAAATAACAAAGTGAATCCAAACAGAGCGAATGTAAGAGAGACCGATGTAGTGTTCTCTCTGCAATTTGTACACTCTCTTTTCAGTATTGCCAGATGATAATTAAGTTTAATTTTCATAATTTAAATGGCAATACCGAAAATTATTGCTATTGTAAATTAAAAACATAATAAATGCCAAAATTGTTGCAGAAAATGATTTTTCAGGAAAAATTAGAAATAATATTTTCAATGCGTTGTTGAAGCGTGTATCGTTACAATTTTAGTAATGGCGTAGTTTCTACTTGTCAAATGTCAATGAATATTACCTTCAAAAGTGACAGCAACCGAAATAGCGGGCCATTCACAATAACACCTCTCATTGGAAAACTCTTTATATGTCATTTGAATATAAACGATTGTAGATTTACGGCTATTTTTACAATGTACGATTAAAAATTAACGTGAACTTTAACCGAAAGTTAGGCAAATCCGAATTTCACAAAGTACGATTAACTCTTAACCGACACTATTTAACAAAAGAGTTGCTGTTAAATCTAACCGAACCAACTACGCCGGTAAGCATGTTATTTGTAAGAAAATAACAAACAGAAAATGGAAAAACAACACTTATACTTCTGCATTTTTTTTTACATTTCAAAATGTAAAGCGGCAATTTAGACAAAGATTCAGAACTTCAAAGTCCACAGCAAAATACGTTACTAACCTCTTAAGCAGCAAAACAAAATTAGCAACAACTTGGTAAGGTGTCTAAATATGTTCTTCTTGGACAAGTTCTTGACGTCCTTTCGCATGAAGACCACAAGCACCATTTCCAGGCCACTTTACACATTCGCCATGTCTGCTTCCCTTTCCAAGGAACTGTGACAAAAATACAACGTCCGTTCCATGCCTAAGGAAAGCAAAGGAATCTGTGAATTGTTGTTTAGTTTGTTTCTGGCTTTAATTTATACACTTACTTTGAGTTGTTACACTTTTTTTTTAATGTTGAGAGTTCCTTTTCTTTGTTTAATGCCGCCTTTGTTAACAAATTTTTGTTTTGTCATCTGTCTACTGATTTCTTTTGTTAAGTAATCAAATGATGGTGAAACGTAAATCGGTAACTGTCTGTTAAATGGTCCATGTTAAGCAAACCAGCAATTAGTTAACTTTTCGTTAAAAAGAAAAAAATTGTACATTGTGAAAATGGCCGTTAGAAATGTATTAGAAAGGCTGTTTAGTATTTTCTTTGCAGCAAATAAATATTAAAATAAATTTTTATTTAATTGTAAAATATAAATGCAATATCTTAAAAGTTGTTGTTTATATTATAGTGGATTGCAGTCGAACAAAGCATTTATGATTATTATGAGCATAAGTGACACAAAACAAATGCAACATGTACTATACACCAAGGTTAAATCACTCACAAAATTATTTTAAATCATTCGAATTTATTTTAAACAAAAATTACAAGTAGTAGAACACATTCTAAACTTAACATTCTATGCATCCCATAACAAAGTACATAAACATTTTACTGATGCTTTGAGTTTATACACTCAATCATCATCTTCATCGTCGTCTATGATAGCAAGTCGACGACGTTTAGGCGGCTCTTCACCTGTCTCAGGGTCAGCTTGTTTTGATGGTGAAGGCTTCTTGCGTGTTAGAAACGAAGCATCTTCATCATCTTGCTCAGCTTCAGTTGGTTCATTATCTGAGTCCAGAGAACGGCGACGTTTTTTCGTCAATGTGTTTTTCTGTTCGCTGTCATCATCAGAGTCATTATCATCGGATTCAATTACATGAGCACGACGAGATCGATTGCTTATAGTTTGCTCTTTTTCCTCTTCCTTGTCCTCAACATCATTATCCTCATCATCATCATCGCCTAGCTCAGCCAAGCGTTTACGATAATCCTCTGAGTTGAATTGTAAATCGTCATTGTCTTCGTCATTAGCCTGCTGTGGTGTATTATTTTCTGCCACCATATCACTGAGTTTAATTTTACTCTTGGCTCGCTTAGTTTTTAGTTGATCAAACAAATCATCAGTTTTTGGTTTGATCACTTCCTTTTCCTTAGGCATCTTAAAGGTGTCTTCTGCATCCCCCTCTTCTTCGCTGCTCAAATCGTAATTACGTTTCTTTTTGTCCAAACGTTTTTTGATTTTATTAATCAACTCCGGATCTTCATCAGAATCTGGCTGCTGAGATTTCTTCTTTTTGGCTTTAGTTTCCTTTTTAGCCTTGGATTTCTTTTTGTTCTGCAAAGGAGCTCTCTCTTCAGTCTCTTCATCACTCTTGCTAAACATCAAATTGTTTAATTTCTCTCTTTGCTGATCTCTATATTTTTCGAGATTGTCTAGTTTCTTTCGTTCGTTGGCCATTCCCAAAGTTTCCAAATAGTCCTCTTCGCTTTCTGAACCACCATGATCATTTCCATCGTTGTTGTATGTATTTTCATCTGCATCATCTTCTTCCTCGTTGTCAATATCGTCCACATCGATTTCAACCTCTTCTCCACCAACAATTTTTGCACGTAACTTCAAGTCGGCTGAATTCAAATATGTGGGTATACGCCAATAAGTTTCAATACCAAAAACTGGTGGTTGTATGCCTATGGCCACCAAGACCTTCTTGAAGTATTCATCCTCCATAGCTTGCTTTTGTTGCTCTTGCAGTGGCACTAACGGCACACCATCCTCTTCCTCGGAGGGCTCTTCTTCCTCTTCGGCAGCATCATTCAAACTTTCCTTCAGCCAATCAATCGAATCTTGATATTTATCATCATCCACTTGGCTCAGGAGTGCCTTCACAGTGCCCACATCTAAAGGTGTGCGCACGATTTTCCTCTTTTTCGGTTTAGCCATTGTGCGGGCTTTGCTAGGTGCGGAGCGTCCCGGCTCTTCACCATTCATAGGCCCTTCCATGTCATCGCCGTTTTCCGCATTGTTGTTTTTCTTAGGTTTACGTTTTCTTGGTTTCTGTGGTAAAATTTCAGATTTATCTGCTATGATATGAAGTTGAATCATACGTTTGATGATCTGCTGCTTATTACGCCGCTCTTCGAATTCATCTAAAATACGCTGAAGGCAATCATCTTCTGTCCTATACTGATCGTACAGAGATCGAAGTTCTTCGTCTTCTTCAGATTTCCATAGATTCTTATTTTGAGCATCTGCTGTAGATTTTTTGGTGGGCGCTTTAAACATCATTCCCATATCCTTAAGTTTTTTTAAAACTCCACGTCTTGTGCGAGTTTTATCGATTATATTCTCCAAAATCCAGTCTATGACATCTTTGTCTGTTTCGGGATTCCGTTGATTTTCCTCGAATAGAAAACGCAACTCAGACTCTTGTTCTTCGGTCCAAGTGCCTTTAGTGCCAGAGTCATAGGCATCACAGTAACCACTTTCTAGCTCATTTGCCTCCTTGATGCTTCTAAAGAACATTAGCTCGGCATAGATTTTCGGATTACTGGGTGCAGTTTCAACAAATTTGCGCACTACGTATATGCCCAGGCGGCGTAATTCTTCATGGTGTGCATCGCGACCTGCATGAAAGACTTTTTGGAAAATGCGAAACAATTTGGCCTGATAAAGCATGGCCGGACAAGAGCAGCCGTAGGCTATGCGATGCAATATAGTTACAGCTGCTTTTAGCGATTTCGTAGGTATTTGCTCCCAATCGGCGAGTACCACAACACAGGCACGAACTATTTTTGGATTAAGCAATCTCTTGGCAAAGTCATTGAACTTGAACGTTTTCTCAACAACTCCAGATTCTTCAAGTTCTTCATTTTCCTCATCATCGCTGCGATCGTAATCGTCGCCGTCATCATTCTCCGTGGAGTCAACTGTGGTTATATTGTGCATGAAGATCTCTCGCATTAGTAATAGCTCATCTTCGGGAGCGGCAGACATAGCGCCAAACACATCGTTTTCGGGCCATACTTCTCGGGCAGCACGCATAAGGGCTATAGCATGATCCAGTTTGGCTGTTCGCAGCAATTTGTGTATCCTTATCATACATTCTTCCTTTTGATCATCAATTGGTACATCGGATGCCGAGTCAAATGGTATGGGTTGTTCATCTTCGGGTATTTGCAATTCATTTGCCAAAAGTTGAGACATTTCATTAGCCATTTCGGCCCATTTGTTGGACAATTCCTCTTCCGTTTCCTGTTTAGGCTTTTCCGGTTTTTTAGACTTCTTATTCGAACGCTTATTGTGGCGTTTTTTATCTTGCACCACCACGGAATCTTTACAAAATTTCTCCATCATCTTTATAAAAATATTTGCCGTTTCGATGACATCACGCAGATAAGCTTTAGTGCTATGTGCCTCGTTGTAGTTCATCAACAAATGCAATATTGTCTCTCTATACTCTAGCACATAGCAGACATTGTTCAATAGCATATCGAATAAAGCTCTTGCATTTTCATCCGGGATTTTCTGCAGTGCCAACATACTGTGAAGCAATTCACGGAATGTCTGCAATCCAACGTGCAAACGCTTGGCCCAGGGTCGTGCTTGCTTCTTATCGCTCACAATCATGTCCATATCATGTTGCATGCGTGTCAAGACCCAATGGAAACATTGTACGCTTAGCGATTCACTTACAAGTTCCAATTTCAAATCACTTAGTCGATTGAATTCCATGAAGAAACGTATGGCCCACAACAGGTAGGAATCATCGTGAGTCGTTGATCCGGAATTACGTTCCAACACGCGACGCACCTGGCGTACTAAGGTATTGTAAGCGGATCGAAGGATTTCTATGCAATATTCACGTAAACACAAACGCACGGAGAACGCACTGCGACGCGTCACCTGACCCTCTTCACGTATGTGACGGAAGGACCTCTTCTGCTGCTGCTTTTCACGATCGAAATCAATGGAGGTAACACGTTCCAACGGCTGATGACAGATGATGTCCCGATCCGAGACAGACTTAAGATTACGTATTACATAGGTGCCACCGAAACGGGAATGTCGACCGGGCGGCGGTTTCGTTGACGTGCGTTGTTTTTCCCGTCGCCTAGCTGCCATCAGCTCCTGTTCGTCGCGATGCTTTTCACTGACGCTGCGTTGCAACGAGGCATCTGCCAGATTTTCAGCTGTCTGTTCACGATAAAGCAGACATAAAATCTCCAAACAATGCAAATGATATTGATGTTCATCCGGTGATGAGATGATGAACAACACCAAATCCAATATGCCCGATTGATGTAGAGCCCATATGACCTGATCATGCACACTGGCATCATTGTCGGCACGACATTCTGCCTCAGGATTTGCAGGAACTTGAAGCACATTTCGTATCAAGACCAAAATACGTTCGATGAGAAGACCTTGTTCTTCACTACGCAGTGCCCAATCGACTTCCAGCGATGTCTTCAGTTTGCTAAATAAAGCCGCCCATACTTTATCGCGTGAAAAGGCGCCCTTATAGCCTTGCAAAATATCGATCAACTCCATAAAAACCTTACGACCATGGTTATCTTTAGGAGGACCGTCACGATACAGCAACAAAGTGGGATTTGTGAGGATGACCAATAGACGTATAAGAACATCGGAGAATTCTTCATCTTCGACAAACTCAGGCAACATATACACCAAATCGGTTTGTAAGACTTTAGCACGACCCAAGTGGCGACGGTACTCATGATTGTCCAGATCACGACGTAGAATCCAAATTAAATGTTTGAGGCCTTGCAAAGCATCCGGCTCCGCCTGGTAACGTTGGCCATCGGAATAGCCCAGTGCAGCACAGGTTGCATCGATGTCGGCCAATAACACTGACATAGTATAGTAAAATCCGCCGTAGCCGTTAAAATCTTTTAATGTAACAATGCAAGAGAGTTATTATTAATATGGTTTGTGGTAAAAGCACAATACCTTTACATTAAAAAGAGGAGAATCTGCATTCATATGATATCCAATTTCCAACTAGAGTTAACTCAGCTGGACGTTTAGTGTTGCCGGTAAGCTTTTTTTGCTTTATTTGAGGTTTGGACCTTAGAAGAAAGTGCAAAATATCAAATATTATTATATTGTAATAATTAAGTAGATTCCGTGATAAAATTACCCACAATTCAATTAAAAACAATCCAAAATCGAGACATTCACTTAAAATTCATTGTTTATGCCAATGCAAAATATTGTTGCCGCTCTTTTTAACTGTGCTGACAACATTGACGTTTTTTCTTCTGTTAACGATTTGATACTTTCGACATTATGTCATTTGACGATTTTGGCGGTTTCTTATGCGACATTCACATTAGAGAGTTGTAAATTGTCGAACACTTTTAAGTAATCGTACGAATTAAAACTTTTTTCAAAAAGAATTAATGAAAATTTCTGGAAAGAGATTTAATGAGCACCATTTATGATTAAAACTTCTTAATAAACATTACATTTAGCGTCATACCTCTTCGTTTTTAATAAAAAAATTTATAATATTATATTTGGGTCTGGTGCAGAATATGGGGCGGGAGCCCAAATAAAAAAAAATATGCCATCCTCTTCGTCCTGGTTCCCAAACATCGAAATGTTAGGTCAAAGTTAGCGGGTCAAAAAGAGGGGCCCTTTGGGTTGTATGATGACCCCCAAGTGAAAGATATTTTCGGGACGAATCCAAAGGTATATTTGTCAAGCATCTGCGAGTCCCCTGGATCGAGTTAGACCTATTTTTTTTGGATCACTATCGAAAATTTTAAGGCAAGTAATATTAAAAATTTAACTTATATGTGTGGAAATTCAAACTATTTGACATTAATTATTATTCTGAACGCGTTCAAAACAAAATATTTGGTGGTAACGAATTGAAAATTGCACTTTATATCCTTCTTTTTTAGTTAAATAACAGAAAAATTAAGACCATGGTCATTGTTATTTAATTTTAAGGTATTATCACTACAGGGACCGGCCGTGGCATAGTGGTTAGAACACGCGACTACCATGCGGGAGATCGCAGGTTAAAACCTGTCATCTTAAAAAAAGTATTTCATTGTCGGCTCCCCTCGAATGTTGTTAACAGCAACTTCGCAGTATTAAGTGTCGAGTCAATCGGCGTGTCTAGTAAGAGCTTCTCACACAGTGACGTTCACATTCGTCGATAAACAAGTAGGTGCCGTTAGTTGTGAATCTTAAAATAGAAAGCGTGTTAATTCACAACAACTATCAAGCTATCCCATACCTCATTCATGGGGTGCAAAGGGAAATTAAGTTGAGTATTATCACTACGATTCCAATAACTTGTTTATCTTCGACAAATCTGTCTAGCAACGTACCTCAAATACGAAAATTACATCTTACATCTTGAGGATATTAGGAAAAAGAATACACAAAAACAAACAACGATAAAGTAATAAAAAAAAATAAAAAAATATTAAATATAAAATATTCAAAAAGTAAGTTCTTTTCAAGAACATATTTTTTAAACATTTTCATGTAATGTACATGTTGTTGTCTGAAAGCAAAGATTTCGAAATAAAAAATTTATTTAAAATGTTTTTTTTTATTTTGCCCAAACATCAATAATTTGTTTAAAATGTGCTGTCAACGTTAAATTACTTAAAGTTACCCACGATCGACAACTAAAACTTAAAAAAAGAAAAATAAAACATTTTTACAGCATTGCCATATATGATTTTTGTGCATAAATTGCAATTTATGTATTCAACAAATAAATAAATAATAAATGGATTTAGGATTTGTTAATTTCTTAGCTTTTTTGGAAAATACATAAATTTTGGACCAAAATTTACGAAAAATCTTTATTTGAGTTTTCCTTAAAATAATTGCAATGCCTCAAAATCGGGAAACACTCGAAATAAGTTAAATTAGCTGGCAGTGCGTTTATTTAAATACTTTAAAAATATTAAGGCTGATTTACACGCTATCTACCCATATCTACTCATATCCCCTCTACAACATGAGCGAGATAGCCTAATTAGAGAACATGTAGGAGTAAGCAAAGGCAAACACTTTAAAATTATAGCAAAGTAATTTTGAATTATAGGAAGGTGAATAGGAAATCAAAATGTACTGAATTGACAGTAGGTAGGGGATATGGGTGGATAGCGTGTAAATCAGCCTTTACTCTTTTGACCAAAATGAAGAGAATGGGATATTAAACATAGCCCGTCCAATTTAATCCTGATAACTTTATACATATCACGACGAAATCATATGTGGACCTTTACAAAAATGAGTTTGTCACTTTTATTTGTATGCTCTGTATAGATTTCGTCAAACAAATTCGGTCGTGTATATGACCACTGATGACAATTCGCTACTAAAGCATATGTGTCAACCATACCCGGTGTATTCTATGTCAAAAAGAAGAAGACATTTTTTTTATTATTTTCCTAAAACAAGCCAAACTGTGCATTTTATCTAATTTTTCTTTATAATAATATTTATTGAAGTTAAAATCATCACAACAAAGGTATATTATTTGAAATATTCATATTAAAAGTATCATCTATGGGTAAACAATCATTTCAGTGTACAAAATTCTAAAACAATTTGCATTAGACGAGAGCACTATTATAATTTGATATTATTTTTCTGTTTTTCAAAATTTTATTTTATATTACAGCTTTTCTATGCATACAATTTCATTTGGTCCTCTTTACTACCTCTCTATCTATCTGTACGTCTGTACCAAATGACCACCTGATAAAACTCCTACCTACTACCGTCACCAACCAACCAACTACCAACACCACCACCACAACCAAATCTTTATCCATCTGTATAAACAATCAAAACACAATACCTCACCCAAACACCACTCTCACTGTAGGCTTTGGCACCTTCCTGTCTTATTATTGTTTTCTGTTCCTGGTAGAATTTAAGAGTTATAATTTGCCTTGTTATATATTCTAAAAACATAATATTGCCTATGCAAATCTAAAGTATATTTCCATATAAAGAGAAAAAAAGGTTTTGGGTTAAGATTTTGTAAGCCATAAATATCATACACAATGTCGGATATTTTTAATAGTTTCGACAGCAACGGCGCCGGTGGTGACGACTCGCAGGATATTCTAATGGCTTCACCTTCACAAAGCAGCCCGATGGCCAATAATTCCAATGCGAGTTCTACTGGAGTGGGAGGCAGTGCGGGGGCAACACAAAATAATACATCGACAGGGTCTGTAAGTGGGTCAAATACCAATGCAAAATCTGCAACTGGAGCAGAAAGTCAGCCGGTAATACATATTGATCTTATTGTTACCAGTTTTGCATCAACACAATTAAAATTTTCTTTACTTCCTTTAGATTCTCACAAAACCCCGCCTGTTGGAACTGGTCCGAGAAGTAGATACCACGGCTCAGCTTGATGAAGATGTTGAAGAGCTTTTGCTACAGATTGCCGATGATTTTGTAGAAGACGCTGTTAAGGCAACCTGTGCCTTTGCTAAACACCGTAAGGCCTCCAAAGTGGAAGTACGCGATGTACAGCTACACTTGGAACGCAAATGGAATATGTGGATTCCTGGCTTTGGTACTGATGAACTGAGACCCTATAAACGTGCCGCCATTACGGAAGCGCACAAGCAGCGTCTGGCATTGATAAGGAAAACTATTAAGAAATACTGATTTCAGTTTATTCAATAGTTACTGCCCCAATGTTCAATAATAACAAACGTCATCGTTAGTATATATTAGAAGAAAAAAAATCATTAGTTAATAAGTTTGAATATCACTTAGTTATAATAAAAAATTTCAATATTTTATAAAACATTATGCGTATGATCATTTAAAGAGTACTATGAATTATGAAACAAAAAATTTAAGTGGGAGGAAATATTAATCATAATACAAAAGGTGAATGTTAGCCATTGAAACAAAAATTTTTAATCCTTTTAGAAAATTTAACAAATTTCCTACTTGAAGTTGTACTTATTTTCTAAGCCTTTTTGGGAAAGAATCAGAAATCTGAGGCCGAATTACCGCATTCGAATCGAAATCTGGTATACGAACGTGTTCTTACGGCCATATTTGAGATGCTTCTATCTATTGATTTGCTTCATAAGTGGAAATATTTTTAAAATGAAAGGCAAATTCATTATTTACAGCACTTTCGTAATCAAGATTTTGATTCGAATCGAATGCTGTAATTCGACCCTAATTAAAAATCGGTTTCGAATCGTATTCCTTGCTTTAATTTGATTAAAATCTGGACACATCGACTTTCGACAACATCTGATTCGTTTTTTTTAATTGAATAAAATTAGTTATAATTAACTGAAATGTTTAGTGTTGAGAACTTTTTTTCATCATCTGATAAAGAACATGATAGAAGGTAGGAGAGGTCGTATTTTAGTCTCACAAACGACATCAGCGATGACATATATAAAAAGGGACAAATGTTATACGTGACTACGTGGAGTTACAAGTTTTTTCTTAATTTCGTACTAAAACCAGGTCAAAAATAGTTGGCCTTACGAGAAATACTTAAGGTAAGTAAAAATATAGTAAAAAATGTATATAAGGTAAATCGTTTTTTGAGTTTCAGTGACTAAGGATACAAAACTAAAATTTTCAGGTGGATATACAACAGATAACAATTGTCAAAGAAAGATTAGGAACTTAACAAAAAAAGGTGAACCAACATTTTCTTAAATTTTAACAACTTTTTTTCTGAAACATTAAAAAAAAAACAAAATTTAAATTTTTTTAAAAAAATTTCAATGGAATTTTTCAACTAAAAAAAATGTTACTGAAGTACAGAATTCATAAATATTATTTTTTGAATTTATAGAATATGAAGTACTTAAAAGAAAAGGGTAATATTGTAAATGGCAACTGAAAATGTTGCGTATATGAAAATTATATGTGCATTTGGGTTATTTTATATATCTGACATCCATTATGGATTTACTAACTTCTTATAGATCATTTACTTAATATAAGTAAACAATTACACTGTTCGACAAGGGTTTTATTTCTTCTGTTTCAATATGTGTTTCTAAGAGTTTTTGACATGGCAAGTCCAAATACGTAATCAGAATTTTGCTATCAGGTATAGTTTTCTGGTTATTTGAAAATAAGTTTTGTTTTCCATTAAAAATTTGTATGGAGACGATTGTTTAAAAAAATTAGTAGAAACATGTGGCAACATCAGCAACATGCCTGTTCGGCTGCAATTATCGCCCTATTCTATTTTATAATCACCTTATTCTCTTTTTAATATTCTACGTGAAATTAAGATGCAATAAGTCCTTGAAAGTGAATTTTTGCCCTCTTATTTGGATTTCTTTTATGAATACTGCAGCAACGTGTCCGATGAATATGGTGAAAGGTTCCACAAAGACATTATAACTTTAGAAAAGCGTTACAAAGGAAAATATATGCCTACTATATTCGCTGACAGCTCCTGGAACATTTTAGGAGACTGCAAGGATATTCAGCATAAAACAAATAAAAAACTGTGTTACTAATAATAGAAAATATATATTTGTTCTTATTTCTCATGTTTTAAGTTCGACTAGTATTGGTTATTGTATTTAGAAAAGATTCTGTTGGATCAAATATAGTTTTCATTACAATTATGCAAAATGAATTTTAATGCAACATAAAGAAAGCTGAAAAAATTTAAATCCAAATAACTAAAAAACTGTGCCTGATGAAAAAATTCAATTCAGACACCCAGAAAAATTAAAAATATTTTTTTTGTGTAACAGTGTTGTCATTTTAACAAGAAAATATTCTGCATAAGCAACATCGATATGCATATATTCGTAATAATATAGAACAATATTAATGATTATATTAATATTAATTATTTTCACATGATTGCCTTATTTAGAACCATTCTGTACTTTGGGAATTATGCGAATTTTAAATATATCAACTTTGGAAATAGCAGCTATGCATTGCATATGCTAATATTGTGTAACACTTTCACCATCATGATTTAATCATCTTAATAAAATGTGTCTTAATGTCCATTTACAGTCCTTTAGAATTTTTAGAAATAAAAACATGTGCACACACTTTATCGATTTGACTTTATATTTCTCAACACAACTACATACAGTTGAAAATCGTTGACGTAATCTAATCGATTGTTTTGTTGTTTTATTACTTCTTATCACATTAGAAAAGAAAAAATTCTCATAGTATTAAGAAACCTAAATCAATAAAGGGTTGTGTGTTACTTTTTTTTATATATTGTTTTTTTTTTTTTATCAAAATACCTACAATACCTATGTATGTACATATGAGTAGAAGTTTTTATTTTTAAAATCTATTGGGCCAGCGTGGTGGATATAGATTACCGCCGCCGCATAAATTTTATTGAATGCACAGGTCTATCTACAATATGTAAGAACAATAATTTATGAGCTGGTCATTAACAAATATGTATATAAATACGCATGTGTATGTATCTAATATAAGTACATACATATAGTAAAATAGGTATAACTATACTTGAAATACATACTCAAAATGTGGGAACATTTTTTATAAAATGTTGTAATTTATGAGTTGTACATTGACAAAATACATGTGTACCTAGTTAAAAAAAAGTAAATTCATTCCTAAAGTACACACAGATTAGTAGCAGATGATGATAAACTACTTTCGACCATTTATTTTTAAAGACATTAAATTTAATTATTAAATTTATAAAAACCTTTAACTTTGCATTAAGTATGTTTTTTGTTGAAACTGTAAAAATTACATTCAATATTTCAAAAAGTACTATTGTTTTACCAAAAATTACTTTTGATTTACCAAAATTTATTTTTGTTGTAACAAAAAGTACTTTAATTGTAACAAAAGGCTTTTATAATACCAAAAAGTACCTTTATTTTACTAAAAATAAATTTGATTGTACCAATAGTATTTTAATTGAACCAAAAAGTGATTTTATTGTATCAACAAGTATTTTTTGTACCAGAAATTAATTTTCTACTGTACCAAATATAATTTCTATTGTACCAAAAAGTAATACTGTTGTAGCAAAATATATACTTTAAATATACTAAAACTACTAGCAAAATTTGTAATGATTTGAACTATGTACATTTTATGTCGTGCTGTCAAAAAATAAGTTTAAACGTTCCAGAAAGGTTTATGTTATACCACAAATTACTTGTATTGTACAAAAAAGTACTTTTATTGCATCAAGAAGTACTTTTATTGTACCAAAAGTACTGTTATTGTCATTTTATGGTATGAAGAAGTATTTTCATAGTACGAAAAAGCTCTTTTACTGTCCCAAGAAATACCTTTTTGTACCAAATAGTACTTTTGATTAATTAGAATGTACTTTTATTGTACCAACATGTACATTAGGGTAATAACTTTTTTTGGACAACATTCTCCCCAGGGCTTTTCTAGTGGCAAATATTGTATTAATGATAAAAAAAACTATTTCAGTTTAATTTGCTAAAAAAACCTTACGCACCGACAGCTATTTCTAAAATGCCTTTAATATAAGTTTTTTTAATAATTTTTTTTTTTTAAATATGGTTTTTACATATGTAGGTATGTAAACAAATAATAACAATAAATGATTTAAAGTAGGTATTGTAAGATATAAACTTTAGGTTCAAAATACGCAAAGTTTTACAAAGCGGATATATATCTTGTACTATTTTTATTTCATAAAATTTTTTTTTTAAACTTTGTTTGATTCAAAACTTTAACGCGTTTGGTGCGTAACCTTTTTTAACGATATCGAAAAACTAAAAACGCAGTTCTTAATATTTTTTCATGCCCTACACGATTTTGTCTGGGGAGATTTGATATTTGCAAAAAATGCAAAAAGTTATTACCCTAATGTACATATATTGCAACGTAAAAAACTTTTATTGTACGTAAAGTACTTTTATCGCACAAAAGCTATTTACATTACATATAAACAATTACATTTATTGTATTTTTTTTTGCACCAAAAAATACTTTTATTGCGCCAACAACTACTTTTATTGTCCCAAAAAGTACTTTTATTGCCTCAGAAGTACTTTTGTAGTATCAAAAGGTACTTTTATTGTACCAAAAGTACTTTTATGCACAATAATATAAAAGCGCCTTTAAAATGCAGTAAAGGCGCTGAGGCGGACAATAGATATGAATAAGAGAAGAAATGTACAAATAAACATAACAATAAAAAAAATAAAAAAGGACTTTTATTGTATCAAAAGGTACTTTCAGTGTACGCAAGAAGTACCATTATTGTATCAGAAAGTACTTTTATTACACCAAAAAGTACTTTTACTGTACCAAAAAGTACCGGTATGCATTGTAATAAAAGTACTTTATAAAAAGTACTTTTTTGTACCACTAAATACATTTATTGTCCCATAAAGTACTTTTTTGGTACCAAAAGTATTTTTTTATACTAATAAAAAAAACATTTATAATACCAAAAAGTACTTTAATTGTACTTCTTATGTACCAAAAATTAGCTTTTAATATTAAAAATAATTTATTGTACGAAAAAGTATATTTATTGCAGCAAAAAGTACTTTTACGGCATGAAGAATGCACTAAAAAGTACTTCTATACAGCAAATAGTATTTTTTTGTATCAAAAATAATAAAGAGTACTTTTATTGTCGATTCAAAAAGTACTTTTGTTGTACCTAAATGTACTTTTACTGTATCAAAAAGTATTTTAGTGTAACAAAAACTAGTTTTTTGCCCCAAATGTACTTTTTACACCAAGAAGTGTTTTTATTATATCGAAAAGAACTTACAGGCATTACATCGAAAGTACTTTTATTTTCCCAAAAGTAATTTGTACCAAAAAAAAAACAAAAATTAAATATACCAAAAAGTACTTTTATTTTATAAACATGTACTTATACTTACTTACTTAATTTCCCTTTACACCCCATGAATAAGGTATGGGATAGGTTCTCGCGTTGTTGTGAATTAACACGCTTTCTATTTTTAGATTTACAACTAACGGCATCTACTAGTTCATCTACGAATGCGAACGTCACTGCTTGAGAAGCTTTTACTAGACATGCCGATTAACTGGACACTTATACTGCGACGTTGCTATTGACAACATCGGGAGGGCCGGCAATGAATGAAAAATGTAGATTACTGGAGGCGGGAATCGAACCCGGGATTTTCCGCACGATAGTCGCGTGTTTTTACCACTATGTCACGACCACAAGTACTTATATAGTACTTGTTTTTTAGCAAAAAATAATTTTATAATTTAATTATACCAAAAATTATATTTGTTGTACGAAAAAGTAAATTTCTTGCACCAAAAAGTACTTTTACGGTGTAAAGAAGTACTTTCTTTGTACTAACAACCAACTTAAATTTTCCAAAATGTACTTTTGTTGCCGCAAAAAAGTACTTCTATTGTATCAAAAAGTACATTTTTACTTCAAAGTACTTATATTGTACTAAAAGAAGTACTTTCGTTGGACCAATTTATTAGTAACTTCTTTCTTAAAAATAAGTTTAAAAAAATAATAATCATTTCGAAAATTATAATTTAACTTAAAACATTTTTGTAATCTTCTTTGCTTTTTGCTCCGACTAAATTTTTTGTTTGATTTAAATATTGCTCTGGGAAGTTTTCATAAATGAGTCATAGCTAAAGAGATTTTGAGAGCAATAACCGTAAATTCTCCGAAAATCACCTTAAAAAAGTTTTGTTTTAAGAATCTTCTTAAGGATCGTCCGGAAAATTATTTACTGTCTTGACTAATGGGCGGCCGAAACAGTAAATTCCTCCAGGATAACAATAGTAAGGATAAATAGAACAAATAATATTATGATGTGCAGTCCATTGCATAATATACATTGGTTACCTTTATAAAGCAGCAGAACGATCGGAAACGAATATAAAATGGAAGAGAAAATAAAAATACTAATTGGTAAAAATTTGAAAAATTAACTATTATAAATTTTTAAAATATTAAACAATGTTTTACACTCGACATTTAAAGGAATACAAATTTCCAAATATAGCTTAATTTTAAGAAAAAAATCTTTCTATAGGTGTGAGAAAATATTTTACATACATAACTGTTATACAATTCTAAACTAAACTATAATATGTATATAAATTCCATCACAAGGACGACACATGTTATAATAATTCAAAACTTGTACTGTTTTCTTACAATCTTATTCATATCTATAACATAATTTCCTATAGAATTTAACAAATCGTTGTCATCGAACATGTAGAGAACATAAAGCACCATGACACATTTTTCGTTACATGGAAAATCTATGTACACACATTTTTACCTATTAGTATTTGCTTCTAATCGCTAAAGATTTCTGATATTGAAACAAATAGTACTATAACTTTTATTTGTACAAAAAAAATCGAGGTACGTAACAGCGATAGGGTTAGCGCAGAGTTACTAGCAGTGATGATAATGATAAGTCCGCTGTGTAAGACAGACGACATTCTCTATATTGATACAATTTGTATGTAGAGTAGAGTACACATGTAGGTACATAGTACGTAGACTACTCGTACATGGACTTCTTTCTAACTACTTTAAATTTTAAGTATTTACACTGATATTTCCCTCCGCTGAAATACCTATATATGGTTTTCTATATTATACTCCAAATCTTATCGCATCGAACGACAAAAAGGAAAACAACAATCGTTTAATGACGACGACAATGGTCGGCAAAACTACCTGTCGAACGAAAAATGACAATAAAAAAACATAGATACGATTATCAGCGTATCTCGTGTCAACACGAAGACAATTTAACTCGGCCATGAAGAGATGTGTGCGTGAAGTGGAGTTATTACCGTGAGGGTGGTAAGAACGCAAAAGTGCGTGATTTTAAAGTGTAACTCAGATACGTTTATTAATGCAGACAAGTTAATTATAACAATTTTTCAAGATACTTCTTTTTATGAGTTTCTCTTATCTGATATCTTATAAGAGTTCAATAGAGAGTTTTTGGCAATCTTCGCGTCCATAGTGTTATAAGGTTCAATTGAGAGTCCTAAATTAGACTTTTGTTGATAAATTTAGTAGTTTAGATTTTATGAAACAGTAGAAAAGTTAAGTTTAATATCTATGGGCATATGGTCATTTTTTATGGGGGTACCGAAAGGGTCTTCTACTGTACCAACTGAGTATCAATGAAAAAATTTCTTATTAATTTGCACAAAAATCTGAAAAAAATTTAATTTTCTATAATTTCTATTGAGTTGGGTAAATCTCATGGTTTCTTAGGTTTAACCTATAAATACAAAATATTAAAAATCAAATATTTTAAACATTTTGAAGGGGTTTCTTTTGGAAATTATTGGAAAATATTTGCTTTCAAGAAATTAGCTAATTTGTATGGAGAGGCGACACAACGTGTCCGATTTTTATTCGTAAAGCTATGTATAGATGGTTGGCAGATCTTGAATAACATGGACAGTATTGCCAATATTATTATTTATCTGCAAATGGTGTATTTGGCAGATGCAAAAACTTCGCACACCTGCAATTTAAATGTAATGTCAACATTTTGCGGTTCACATAATTGTCGGATGTCTGGCAAAACTGTTGTTTTACAATGTAATGGCAATCCTTTATCTGACAACTGTGCTGGACACACATTTTAAGTACACACAATTGTTAAACATTTTAAGAATATTTTCAGGAAATATTGTAAGATCTGGCATGCGTCTGTGCGTCGTTTTAGTCAACGTTAAGTAAACGATACCTTGTGCAAAATTTGACTAAATTCAGTCAACTAAAGAAATATAAATAGATTTCGGTCATTTGTAAGGGAAGTACCAAAAGGGGAGTGGCAAATGTTTCGTTTTTTCAATCTGACTGACAAATATCCTGCAATAGCCCCTTTGGATGTTATGGGAGAAATATAATATTTTCCAAAAATAGGTAATTTTGTATGAGAGGTACCAGAAGGCGTCGGCCCATATGATCCATATTTATTCCTAAATCAAATTTTTATAATATACAACTAACTGAATTCAGTGTACATACGAAAATAGATATGCCTGTAGAACTATGAGGGTGATTTCGGTTAGTTTTAGGTGTCCGTTCGGATTTTATGGGAGAAACATAAATTTTCACAAAATATGTCATTTTGTATTAGGGGTACCAGAATTCGTCAGCCGATATGACCCACATTCATTAGAGTGGGTCAACTTTTATGGAGTAAAAATAATGCACCAAGCGGTTATAAAAATCGTTATTAAAATCAAGCCCCGGTTTTTAACGATAAACTTCTCGTATTGTGAAAAAATTCACAACAAGGTCCACAATTGCCCCGGAATTGCTCCTTGTGTTTTGGTCGTTTTAAATGCGTTTTGTATAGGAGCCCCCTTAGGGGTAGATATGTTCGGGAAAGATGTTAGGAGGGAATTATTAGTGAAGGTCGGTGAAACATTTTAAGCCTCTAGGCGTCATCATGGGAGTAGCAGGAGCTGATTTCATAAAAAATTATAAAAATAAAAAGAATCTATGGGGACCACCTTAAGGGTTAAACATAGATGGTAGATATGATCTGAGAAACTGTTTAGGTTGCAAAAATATTTGGGCTGGTCATACATTTGAGTCCTCTAGGGGCGTCTCCGGAGCAGTTAGAGCGGTAGCAGCAAATTTTATAAAAAAAAATCTGTATGGGGGTGAAGATGGGGTGTAGGTATGTTTAGGAAACACGTAAGAAGAAAATAGTGACTGGGTTTTTCCTCAATACGAAAAGATTCTCGGTAAAAGCCGGGGTCTTGATTTTGATTTTAGACCTATGGTTTTTGGGAAAATGTTCTTAAAATTAATCGTAGATTACGATATTGATTACCGCCTAATATTCTAATATTCATTCCCAAGTTAGATTAGACGTCTTAAAAAGTCTTGAGCCGAATTTGGAATTTTCTCATCCTTTAGCTGTTGAATTGTTGCTGGCTTATCGACGTACACCTTTTCTTTCAAATAACCCCAATGAGAGAAGTCTAACGGTGTCAAATCACATGATCTTGGCGGCCAATTGACAAGTGGCAAGTGGCACCGTCCTGTTGAAACCACATATCGTCCACATCCATATCTTCCAATTCGGGCCATAAAAAGTTCATTATAATTGCACGATAGCGAACACCATTCACAGTAACTGCGTGACCGGCCTTATTTTGGAAAAAATACGGCTCGATGATGCCGCCGGCCCATAAACCTCACCAAACAGTCACTCTTTGTGGGTGTATTGGTTTTTCGACAATCACTCTTGGATTATCATTCGCCTAAATGCGGTACTTCTGCTTATTGACGAATCCACTGAGGTGAAAATGTGCCTCATCACTGAAGATGATTTTCTTCGAAAATTTATCATCCACTGTTGCCTATTCTTGCTACCATTCTGACCATTGACGTTCAGAATGGACAAGAGGCTTTTTTTCTTGAGTCAATTGCACTTTGTAAGCGTGTAAATGCAAATCTTTATGCAATGTTCATCAACGACGAGCGTGAGAGGTGCAATTGTTGGGCACAACGACGAGTTGAGGTGGACGGCTCTTCAGCCACACTATCGCGAACTGCAACAATCATTTTCTGCAGTACGAGCTGTAGGCGCATGCACTGGTGTTTTCACATCTCCTACAGATCCGGTTATCCAAAATTTGTACACGATTTTTCCGACTGTACGCACATTTGGACGATTAAATTGAAAACAATCACGAAGTGCCCGATATGCATTTTGATTTGAACGCCCATTTTCAGAATAAGCCTAAATGACTTTAACGCGTTGCCTCGATTGTGTATCTTTCCATGGTTTAAATTGAGTAAGTCTGAAATTGAAAAATGTTAAATGAAATGCAGAAAATAACTTGACGTTTAGGTGTGGTTCATATTCAACATCGGCCCTTACAATTTAACCACCCTTTACTATATTCCCTCATCTGAGGGGAAGAGTTTACAAAATTAAATTTTTTCTTATTTTTCACTAAACCCTTTCCTAGAACGGCATTAAAATTGCACACTGATAACATTTATTTTTCAAAAATTAGGGTGGGTCGATTTTCAAACCTATATTGGATGTTAGTAGTAAGCCGACACTGCCGGAGCACTATTTTTAGAGGTTTTTACGATAAATATTTCTGGAAACTAAAAAAAAAACTTAATTTCCCATTACACTCCATGAATGAAGTATGGGATAGCTTATCGCGTTGTTATGAATTAACACATTTTTTATTTTTAGATTCACAACAAATGGCACCTACTTGTTTATCGACGAATGCGAACGTCACTGTTTGAGCAGCTTTTTACTAGACTTGCCGATTGACTTGACACTTATACTACCAAGTTGCTGTCGACAACAATAAGGGGCCGGCAATGAAAGAAAACTTTTTTTTAGATGACTGGAGCCAGAAGTTGAACTTGGGAACTTCCGCATGGTATTCGCGTGTTCTATCCATCATAGAAACAATAAATTTACAAAATTTTAAGTGGTGCAGGTCCAGTGCACTCAACTGTTTTGTAATTTACAATCTCTGATTAAACAACATATTTTTAAATTAAAAACAAATATTTACGCCCAAAAATAAATTTTCCTTTTTTTTAGATCTCAAAAACCCCTATTTTTGATTGTTATGTTACCTTATATTGATATTTCATATTAAGCCTATTATGTATATCCTTGCTAAATTTTATCCGTGATGCCTCAAATCCACCCCACCCATCACACGTGCTCACCTCTGTCCAAAGCACATGCTAGTTGTTGGTTACCTTAAACCCTTCATCGATAGAATCGAATTGTCGTCGTTATCTATTGGTCACCCAATCAGCCAACAACGTTTGTTCAGCAGTTATGATTTCTTTTCTTTCACCAATGTGTCTGTCCTCCTCGTTGATGTGTATCGTCGTCGTGAGTGCGATATGAACGCGACAACATACACAAAATAATCAGCGACAACAACAAAGCTAGGTAATGCAACGATGGACACGATGATGGTCGCGTTTTAGAAATCCACATCACAAGAACATCGGTTAAAAAATAATATCGGCGGGAATACAAAATATCGCTTGATATTTAATGCATATCTCTGATACAAACAAACATACACACACACGCACACATGATATAGCGGACAACTGAGCGACCAACTCCCAATCACCTAAGCAAATTCAGCAACATATAATCAACAACATTCGGAAACCAATACGACCCAAACCGAACGACGAAGGAAGGAACAACATTGACGACGGACGATATCAGCGGGAATATAATAAACTAAAAGATAACGGTTAACATATAAAAGCAATATCAGTAAAATGATTTGTCATCATTAGGTAATCGAACTGCAAAGTGTGAACAACACTTTCCGATATTTCGTACGAAGAACGAAAGTCGCGCGTTACAGTGTGTCAGTCATTTTGCCACCTTTAAATTCTATTCATAAAAATTAAATAATTGTTTTTCTATATAAAAGATGAAAAATAAAAAAGGATTTCTAATTATGGTATAATAAAAGCTCAAAGTGATTGGCCGCAGTGTATTCATGAAAATGTGTGTTTGGGTGTGTGTGAGGAATTTTCTTGTTTTACTCAGAGAAAGAGTCAGTCACACGACACACAACGATCGTTGCTGGTGCTACAGGGTGAGTAGAGTAGGGGGCTCATCACATGCCTTTTCAAGAAGTAATTTTGATATTTGTGAGATTCTTCTATTCTACTTTCAACATGCATCATACATCTACAGTACACAAAAGTTGTGAAAAGTGAAAGTGAGTGAGTTCCTGTGAACGTGAATAACAGTAAATAAAAAATCGTGTCTTTGAAAGCTTTTGCGAATCGTTATGATTTTACACATGAAGGAAACAGCCAGGCGACATAATCAATATTTGTTGTAAATGTTGAATCATATATTTGACAAACAGCGCTAAAATCAACTAATGTTTCCATACGAAGTTGATCCTTTAAATTGTTTTTTACGGATTTTAGTCCATTCGCTATGTTCCAATTTATTAGAGTGACGTTAATCCGTTTCAATTTAATACTATTTAGTTAAATATGTCTACAACGTTATGGCAGAAGTAAATCCGGTCCGTCTGTTTTATGCAAAATGTTTTTTTTTATTATTATTAAATATGTTTTTTTGGACATTTAGAAGGGGTTGGAAAAGGATATGTAGGTGTCTATTAGATTGTTATAAAAAAAAGCTTATATGCCTATATGTTTTTTAAAAGGTTTTAAAAATGTGAATAATAATAACACTATGTGACATTCATTTGGAAATTGGGGAGTGTCGTATTGCATGTTGTAGGTCTGGTCGAGTACAACATGACCCTATTTCCTAACACCCTCAAAATCTTGACTTACGGTTCAAAACCCGGTTTTTCGAATCTTTTCTCACTTATGGGCTTATAACTCAGTCATTTTTTAACCGATTTTCATATCCCATTGATCCGAAAAACCGGTTTCTGAACCGTAAGTCAATATTTTAAGGGTGTTAGGACTGTGTAATTTTAAATTAATACATACAACTTATTTAAAAGTTAAAAAAAAAAATTGTGTCAATAGTTATCGATAGTTATCGAAAACGACTACGAGAATACCAATTTTACAGCGTCGTCACAAGACGACGTCGTATTGCGTCGACGACGACTACGGGAATAAGGCCGAATGTAAAGTAAGGGCGATATATAAATTTTATTAAAAAATAGTTTAAAAACATTTTTTTGTATATTTTGACTTTAGTAATGTATTTAAATATTAGAATTTTTTGCTCAAAATTTTTTACCAATGGCAGCAAAATTACAAAAAAAACTTTTATTTTAAAATTATCAAGATTTTTACTCCTGATTCCATAACAAACATTAGGGTGGGTCGTTTTGCAAACTTATGTTGCCTGTGAGTTGTTCAGTTCGAGCATGAAAAGTTAGAAAGAAAAAGATGGGTTTTGGCGGTACACTCGACCCTGTATCTCACATTAAATTTTGTACATTTTTTCTTAAGGTATTTCTTACGATTAATGTTTTTATAAATCGAGTAAACAATTTCTAAACGCTGTAAATATTTTCATTAAATATGTCCGGCCGTGGCGACACGCGCCTACCATGCGGGAGATCGTGGGTTCGATTGCCGCATTCAGTCATTTCCATTTTTCTTTCATTGCCGGCCCCCTCGATGTTGTCGACAACAACTTCGCAGTGTCAAGTGTCGAGTATATCGGTATGTCTAGTAAAAAGCTACTTAAACAGTGACGTTCGCATTCGTCAATAAACAAGTAGGTGCCGTGAATCTAAAAAAGAAAGAATATAGAAAGTTTTAATTCACAACAACGCGACAAGTTATCCCATACCTCATTCATGGGGTGTAAAGGGAAATTAAGTTTTAAGTTATGTCCTTAAGCTACGAACAGACGATTGCCAGATTTTTCAATTCCACCAGAAAATGTCTTACAACCGTGTGATCTTAAAATTTGTGTCAGGTAAAGTTGTCAGAAAAAGCATTGCCATTACATTGTGAAGGAGCAATATTGCCAGGCATCCGACAATCGTATGAACCACAAAATGCTGCCATTATCAAATTATTGTAAGAAAATTGCGAATACTATTAATTTGCAGATGTGCGAAGTTTGTGCAACTACCATATATATCATTTGCAAAGAAATAATTACAATAGCAACATTGCCCATGTCAGTATATTGCTATTGCATTAGCTGTGTTACCTGTATAACAGTGTTTACCTTGCATGTATCAACAGTTTTGCGTTCTCTCAAATGATATCTCCAATGAAGAGATTTAGATGTCAACATGTTAGCCTTATAACATTCTTAAGAAGAACTGACTTATGTTTATAGTTTGCCGACTGTGTCTACCCCTGCTCGCTGGTCTTAATTTACGTAACACGTCATTGTTAATGTCATTATAAAACCATGTGTCCGCTAAGGAGTTTATCTACAGTGTGAACACTACAGAGCGACGCTACCGCTCTGCTACTCTATTTATAGCTGCTACTGACAAATTTAGAGTAGAGCTCTACCAACCATGTGCTCTACAGACACATTTTTCCTAATGTATAGTCATATGGTTGGTATAGCTGTTTCCCCGAAAATCGAAAACCAATGAGTAGAGAAAAATCGAAAATTAAATTTCCACCCTGTCGTCTCACCTTTAATTTTGTGCCTTCTCTATAGTAGTATAGAGAAGATCCAAGTTTCTCTGTAAAATCCTATTCTATAGGAAAAAACAAAGTAGTGTTGGAGCTAAAATGACGGAACCTAAAACATATTGGCACCTGTTTGGTATTAAAATAGCCGCGAAATACTTAATATATGCTGAGTTATCTTTGTGGGTACTTAAGTATGTAATACTTTTGTCGTCAAGACAACTTCGGCAATTGAAACAAGGTCTGTCAAGATAAGAATTACCAGTTATCGTAGATTGTTGAAAAGTTTTTCCGCTTTCTTATGTAGTAGTTAGAACCACATTCCATAAACGAGGTTGTTCATCATATTGGCCTTGAAAATATTTGGATTAAGAAAAAGCTATTAACTCATTTGTTGTAATCTTTTTGTAAATGATAGTGAAGTGGACATGTAAAAAAAGACACAAGAAATTCAAAATAAATATTTTTAACAGTTAAGAATTTGGATTAAGAAAAAGCTTTTAACCCATTTGTTGTACTCTTTTTGTAAACGAGAGGGAATACTAACTTACTAATATTTACTAATATTTAGAACTACTTCTTTTTGGGACTACTTTCACGTGCAGTTCTTAGAAATGAGTCCCAAAACCATGTGTTGTACTGTGTAAGTGAAAATCATTCATCGATTCATTGCTTTTTAAGAAACACATTGGGACCGGCCGTGGCATAGTGGTTAGAACACGCGACTACCATGCGGGAGATCGCAGGTTCAAACCTGGCTCCAGTCATCTTAAAAGAAAAAAAATGAATAAAATGTTCTTTCATTGTCAGCTCCCCTCGAATGTTGTTTGACAGCAACTTCGCAGTATTAAGCGTCGATTCAATCGTTGTGTCTAGTAAGAGCTTCTCAAAACAGTGACGTTCGCATTCGTCGATAAATAAGTAGGTGCCGTTAGTTGTGAATCTAAAAATAGAAAGCGTGTTAATTCACAACAACGCGAGAAGCTATCCCATACCTCATTCATGGGGTGCAAAGAGAAATTAAGTTATTGTTGTACATTCCAATTCAGAAATTAATTAATTTAAGGAGCTATGGTCAAAAATAAAAAATAATACAATTTTTGCTTAAGTCGACTTAAGTACTTTTTGCTTTTCACCACACAACAATCGAGCTGTAATTTGGAATGCAAGCTTCTATCCTTAAAGTGGAAGTTAAGTACTTAATTGAGCAAGAGGACAACAAATTCTTCCACCTGTCAAACAAACTCCTCCGTTGGATGCGATCGGCTAAAAGCAACGTCCACCTCTAGACGACCAACCTTGATTTTTTGCAGTTGAAAATTTAATATAATATAGTTGCCGTGCATTTACTAGTTTTATCTAGTTTTTACAAATAGTCAAGGGCATCTGAGCTTTAGCATAGCCGAAGGTAATTATTACTAGTTTTATTTGATATAGTTTGTTTCCTTTGTATTGTAATTTTATTTTTTCTCTAATTTAAAATATTTTTTTTGATTTATTCTGACTTTTATGGAAATTTTTATGTGTTTTTTGTATAATTATTATAAAAATTTTTTTTTCTTTAATTTTTTTTTTATTAAAAAAAATTTTCTTTTTCTAAATTTTTATATTTTAATCGAAAATTAATAAATCTTGGAAAATTGCATCAATATTTTGAAAGAATTTCGTTAATTTTTTTAATTATTTTTTAAAAAAAAATTAAATATGTTGAGAATCTATTAATGGTTTTAATATTAATTATAATCTAACAATAAATTTTTTGTAATTTTTATATTTAAATTCATTTTTAAATAAAATGTTGAATATTACACAAATATTATATAACAAAAAAAAAACGTTGAACATAAACATTATATACAGAAAAATAGGGCTATGTGCAAAGTCATATAGCTCTTACAACTGGTCTGCATAAAAATTGCAGTCGCGATCATATTTAACTGTAAACTTATAATGTTATTATTTTTAAGACAAAATATCTACATCGCCGAAGCCGGTAAGTTATGATAAAGAACATAGATACCAGAAAAAGTATATTCGTTGTTTGCTTTAAACATTTAATAACACGGCGCACAGTGGGGTAAATTCACGATCTGGGCGGCCAAAATTATTTAAAGCAAATTTATGAAGCAGAATGTTACAAAATTATTCGGTGAGGCGTAACAAATAATAATATGCTAACATTCGGGGGGTAGAGGTTACGACCGTTTTTATAGAAAAAATGGTTTTTATAAAAAATTTAAGATTCCAAGTATTTCCCTTATAACTACCTCCCTATAACTTTATATTTGTCTGGATACCCTCTAACTTTAAATGCATAGAGATATAGGACATCCAGTATGTTAACTAAAGTGGTTCAGTAAAACCACAGAAATTATGGTCTATTCATCAGCAGTAGGTAAATGGCTATAAAACACAAAACGGCAAAAACACGCAAAATTTGTTTTTCCATCTGAACAATACGATTTTAAAGATTATATTTAATCACAGATTGAAGGGGTGAAAAGTGGTGATGCATAACTTTTTGTCCATAGTTCGATTTTGGTACCCATTGAAATTAAGAAAAATACCATATTTTTCAATGCTGCTTTACAAGTAGGAATTTGAATTATAATTTTATTTAGCCAAGTGGTATAACATGCTTTATAAATTTCCATTTTACTTAAATGTTCAAACTAAACACACGCCTTCCCATAGCCTGCTAAAATTGTTGCTTTACCTTAACGCACCAAAATAGAAAATGCACAATTAGCAACAAGTAACTTTGACAGCGTGTAGAAAACGAATTTAAGCAAAATGGAATGGAAAAATAACAGAATCTAGTTAAGCATTCTGTTCACTTTACCCTACAATCGGAAATGATAAAAAATATAGGTTTTTGAGAAATCGAATTTTGGCCTCCCAGATCGTGATTTTACCCCTCTGTGCGGCGGTAGGTTGTTAGAAGAAGAGCATTGATTGGAAGAAGAAGAGCATATGTTGATAATAAATTATGAAATGTCAATGCTAATTAAATGTTACATTTACATTTATTGCTGTCGAGGCAGAAAACGGTGGAAATCCTATTTTTTTTAATCTTTTAATACCGTGATATCAGTTTAGTACCGATCTACAAGTGTGTTATTTAAAGGCGTAAGTTCACTACATTTCTCGACGGTCTTATTTGACTTCTTGTGATAACTATATTCTTTGCTTATGAATATCTGGAAAAATTAATTTATAAATTTTGCTCAACACCCTGTATATTGCTCAAACAGAATATCGAAAGCAATGTGTTAAAATATTTGTGAAAATCCATAATACATAAAACGTTATCTTTCGTCTTAGAATGACCTATTTATGATAAAATGGTAACCTGAAAACAAAAACCACCCAAAAGTTATGCGTTACCGAAAAAAAATAACTAAAACTCAATACCGATAACTTCAAAATTTAAACACACAAAAACAATAATTCTTATCAAACTTAACGAAGAATGAACAACAAAAAAAAACACTCATACGAGCAAAACAAATACCACTCAATAATGTCATCACAGTTTAATTATATCACAACAATTATTGAAACTGTTGCTGTGTACCGGGCGGGTAGGCAACAAACACATTGAAAAAGGGAATTTTTTCGGGTATCTACATTCAATACGTGCGGTTTAAAAAAAGATTTTAAACTCATAAATTTGTAGAACCATTACCAACCAGGTGAGTGTATAGCACTCATACTTACCTGGGTATATGCACGACATATCTACGACGTGTGAATGATATCTTATCTGGTAAATATATGACGAGTGTATATAAACATCTTAAGTTTGTACAGTGCGCTAAGGCGTTGAAGAATTATTACTTCGTTTGACAAACTAAATAATATTTTTGTATTGGAAAATAATTTTTGTTATTATTTTGTATAAACGAACTATGTAGATGATTATTTGCTGGTAATAGTAATAGCAGAACTTTTCTTATCGCTTTTTGTGCGTAGTTGGTTTTTGGTCAGACTTTATTGATTAGCAACAGTGGGAGGTAGGCAGGGGATTTTTTTTTATCAGAGGTAATGAAAGAAGTTACTTGGCCCCAAGTGACAGTTTTGGCGTCGTTTGTTATACATAGTATATTGGAAAACAACACCTGATTTTTATATGAGATATGGAATTTCTAAATTTTTATAACTGTCATATGTGGAATATAAGAAAATTTACGTAAGTGTTTACTGTGTTATGTTTTAACTATGTAATTCTGTATGAAGAAAGTTAAAATCGTTAGTTTCCCAAGTGAGCCGTGTGAGCATGACTTAACGTTTCAGATTTAAAAACACATTAATAGAATTGTGATAGGAATATAATTTCTATATCACAATTATTTGGCTGGGTCAAAAGCTAGATGGCCTAAATTTTCTTAATTTTGTTGTTTTATTATTTGATTGATTGTGAACTCTTTGAAAATTTTTTGTTCTCCTATTATTAGGTTAGAGGACAAAAAAGAATACATATTTGATTTGTTGTAATTTAAGGCCAAGAACGTAGACAGAAGTGGAAATAAAACTAAAAGATACCACTGTGATGATGCAGTGGACACCGTATAAATAACCTACGCAAGTGGTGGAACTCTAAGGGATCTCTAAATCATTCACAAATTTACAATCATGCATGTATGACGGTCTTAAAATAAAATAATAATGTTAGGTAATGTTTAGTTTTGCCAAATATAAGAAAAATTAAAAAAAAAATTAAATATTATAAATAATTTCAAAAAAATAAAAAAGTTATGTTCTGAATTTTTAGTTTGTTCTTCCATTTGTAACGCTCATAAGGAGGCGTGGTAAGTATGATAATGTATGTGTGTATGTATAAATGATCAGAGTCGGTTTGAAGATGTCCGTCTGTACCCTCGATTAGAGCCGTAGTTCAAGAGCTATCGAGCTAAAATTTGACATGCAAGCTTATAACCTCTAAGCGGAGGTTAAATTCTAAGATGACAAAATTCTCCCACCTCTCATACAAACTCCCCTTTTTTTGGGGTTAAAAAATTCATAAAAATTTTCTCAGCTCAAAATTTACCAGTAGTAATACTTTCTAAAATCAAGTAATGGGTTTGTAAATGGTAGAAGAACGTCCCATACAAAATTACCTACTCTTGCATAACACAGTGCAACACATAAATTGGTGCCACCTTGGTACCCAGCTATTTTTGAAGTATATACCGAAACTAAAAAAAATCCCCAAAGGACTTGGCCCCATTACATCGAAACATTTTTTTATGGATACTCCAATATTTTCACCCCAACACGATTTTTTGAAAAAAATTACCATTTTTACGGAGTCCATATTTCATAAACCGTTCGGAATTTTTTCTTTTTGTCTTCGGCAAAGTTGTCGATCTAAACCAGAGCAAAAAAAAGCCTCAAACTGGACCCAAAAAAAATTGCATCCAGTGCATGAAAATTGCAAATATATGGGAAAACGGCTATTTTTTCAACATAAAATTACACAGAACAACAATTTTTTATAAACAAGATTTCAAAACACTCTTTAAATAGATTTTGACCTCCTTAACACGAAAATGATTTTTAAAAAATTTTCTTAGGTGCCGTTTTTTTTGAAATTGAATTTCAACTAAATTCAATTTTTGAAATTTTTTTTTTTAAATTTTTGGAGGTGCTCTTCATATTTTGGTAATATTTTGGGTATCTCTTACCCGATCTTCATATATAAACACTTAAGTTAAAGACAACAAAATTCTAAACAAGTTCTTCCTTGAAAGTTTTTAAATAAGTAATGTCGTTTCGATGCTAACGATTTAAATTACTTGAAAAACTGCAATTTTTCTGTAAAATTTGGGGTGAAAATTTTATTTATTGACGAACGCGTTGTTGTGAATTAACCCGCTTTCTATTTTTCTTAGATTCACAACTAACGGCACCTACTTGTTTATCGACGAATGCGAACGTCACTGTTTGAGAAGCTCTTACTAGACACGACGATTGAATCGACGCTTAATACTGTGAAGTTGCTGTCAACAACATTCGAGGGGAGCCGACAATGAAAGAAAATTTTCTTTATTTTTTTTCTTTTTTAAGATGACTGGAGCCAGGTTTGAACCTGAGATCTCCCGCATGGTAGTCGCGTGTTCTAACCACTATGCCACGGCCGGTCCCGGTCAACTACACTATCCATTTATTATTGATGATGTTATTGATCAAAATGTTGTACTGAATTTAATGAAGAACCCGAACAGAAAAGTTAGTTATTTTAAAAAAATTTAAGATAATGTCAAATAATTTATGGTGTTTGAATTAATATAAATTAATACATTGGAATAATATTTTTAAGTTCAAATAAAGCAATAAATACTATGTTTAAAGATGTGTTGCACGAGGTCAATTTTTTTCTGGAACAGTCCTAAAATTGTAAAAAATTTAGTTTTTTGTTGTTTTAAATAAATTTTTCGATTTATTTATATTTATCAGTGACATGCTCATATATCTACTAAGGTGTAGTATATTTTACGGTCGAAGTGAACGTACGACTTATGATTCAATTCTATTTCATTCCTAATGATACGTTTTGAATTTCAATTGATGAGTTTTGAATTTCAATTGGCGACTTTTGAATTTCAATTGATAAGTTTTGAATTTCAATTGACGAATTTTGAATTTCAATTGACGAGTTTCGAATTTCAATTGATGAGTTTTGAATTTCAATTGATGTGTTTTCAATTTCAATTGACAAGTTTGAAATTTCAATTGATGAGTTTTCAATTTCAATTGATAAATTTTGAATTTCAATTGATGTTTGTTGAATATCAAATGGAATTTTTGAATTTCAAATGACGAGATTTGAATTTCAAATAGAATGTTTGAATTTCAAATGGATTGTTTGAATTCCAATTGATTTTCTTTGAATTTCAATTGGAAATGGTGTAGTTGTATGGGGCGGTACCACGCCTATTTTACCCCCTTCTAGTCTGAATTTCCAAAAATCCCGTCTTAGTGCGCGCCTACGTCATAAAAGGAACCTACATTCTAAATTTCACAGTTCTAGCTTTAGCCATTTGGGCTGGGGAGTGATCAGTCAGTCACCCAAGCCTTTTATATATATAGATTTAAAACAAGTCGAACGTATGTTTTGTTCTACCAAAGGTACTTTTATTGTATCAAACAGAATATTTATTGTACCAAATAGTAATTGCATTGTACTAAAAATTAGTTTTATTGTACCAAAAAGAACTTTTATTGTACCAATAAGTAGTTTTTTTGTAACACTAAGTACTTTTATTGAACCACTAAGACGTTTTATTGTACTAAAAAGTACTGTTATAGTACCAAAAGTATTTCTATTGTACCAAAAAATACTTTTATCGTTTCAAATGGAAGATTTCTTGTACATAAAAGTACTTTTATTGTACAAGAACGTATTTTAATTGTACCATAAAGTACATTTTATGTACCAACAATTTCTTTATTTGCACCACAAAATAATTTAATTGCACTACCAAAAGTACATTTATTTCGCCAAAACGTACTTCTATTATACCTGAAAGTTATTTTATTGCAACAGAAAGTTATTTTATTTTATTTTTATTGTACTAAAAATAGATTTTATTGCGCTAACAATAACTTTTATTTACTTTTAATATAAAATCACAATTGTGCTATGAAATTCGAACCTCTGGATGGATGCTCTTCTAATCAAATCAAGTCCTTTAGCCACAGCATTTCTATAAATTTATATGAAATAGCGTTTTGAAGGCAATCGTCTTATAAAACCGGTTTATTAAAGATATATACAAGTTTTTAGGATAAAAGCTTGTTAACCTCTACGCATAAGTTACATTTATAAATACAGTACCCTATTCACTTCTTTAGGCAATTTTTATTATGTAAAAAGAACATTTATTAAAATCATATAAATAGTTTATAAACTTACCCATTACATACATATTTATGAATATAGGATAAATGGCTCCTCTTCTAATTAATTCCATCCTTATATACGTAACCGCATGGTGTTGCCAAGGTAACAAATGTATAGGAGAACGTCTAAAGGAGTACCTTGGTGTAAATTCATACTCACGCATTTAAGGTACACCAATTAAAACTAAACGCCTAGGTAATATTTGTTTCAACATACTTTTCTTCTTAATAACAATCATTCAAACTGATTATTGCCCTATGCAGTTTTGTCACAAAACTGCACAAAACTTTTGTGGAGTACGTTCAGTAGATACTCATTGGTGAACAGACATCACACAGTTGTATTAAAGTTACCAACTGTACCTGTAAAACACATTTTATCATTCAATTTCACTACATTTCGAAATTCATAACATTGTATATAGGAACCTTGCATAATTTTACCACTTCACGTCGTCACGTGAAAAGCCAACACTTCAAACTAAATTTTAAATTAGATAATAGTTTTTTTTTCATAGTTTGGAGTATCAAAAACAATAACTCACACACACACTTGTAATTGTTACAATAATATTTAATAAACAATTTATTTTCATGTATGATGTGTACATAAATATTTTCTAAATATTTTTAAATTTTATTTACAAATAAACATTCAATGCTTATAAATATAGGTTTTCTTTTGTTTTTTTGTTGGTTGCTTTTTTTGTATAATACAGAGAAACATAAAGTAAATATACAGAAGAATTGTTTTAAATTACTTTCATTGTTTTTGTTTTTTGTTTTCAATAAATTTAATAATTATAATATCACAAAAAGAGGAATTAATACATAACAGTTTTGTTTTATTATTAGTATTATTTTTTGCAAAACAATAAAAAAAAGAAATTTTTTGTTAAAATAAATATATAGTACAAGTAAAGTATAATTTGCAATATTAGATAAAGCTGCAGTTTTTCTTTTCGTATTTGTTTCTATACTATTTTTTGTTTGTTTGTTATCTGTCTCTCGCTCTCTTTCATTTTAGCTATACAAACATAATGTTATTATTTAAATTTAAACATAAAAATATATTTTGTAATGACTATAAATGTTCTCTAGAAATGAGTAATTTTGATATTATTTGCGTTGTTGTTGCTGTTTTGTTAGATGTCTGTCTATCTGACTGTCTGTCTGTGACACTGCTGAAGACACTGCTGGCAAAGGCACTTTGGGGTATAAAAAGTCTGCACACGGAAGGCGAAGTGTGGTTGCCTTCATTGTTATTGGGTTTTTGTTCAATTATAAGTTGTGGGATTACTTATTTTGGCTGCATAGACATTGGCAACCTTGTAGATAAATTCATATTGTTCCTTGGTCAGGACGGCACTGGCCCGTCCTCGTCGCACGTAGTAGACTATGTGGGGTATGTCAACGATGCGTTTTGGCGTTTCCAAGCTACGTATGGCGATGTCACAGCCAATTATGGTACCCGTTCGACCAGTACCTGGAGAGCAGTGAATAGTTAAGGGACTAGAAAACAAAGAGAGAATTGACATGTAAACATAAAGAGAAACGATCACAAATTATTAAAGTACATGCATACATATATAAGAAATAGAAAATATATTTATATATTAAAAAAAAAAAACAATAATAAAAAAACAACAAAGCCACAGTGGTACTGATACTAATTATTGTTTTTTTTTAACGGAATCTATTTTTAATGCAATAATCAAAGAAATTTAAATGCAGAATTAAGTTATTCTTTGTATTATTGTTTTTACCACAAGATGTCGCTAAAAATAAGCAAGTATACCAAAGTCTGCTGATGAGGATTCGTGGCTGAATCCGAAACAGCTGTACAGACTGCCAGGGAATTATGAGAATATCATTCTGCTACAACACTGCTTTCATATAATGGTCTAGAGCTTGAAATACATTCTAAATCAATAAGCAAGTAAGTTAATCTACACTTTGATTCTGACAATTTTTTTTCCATATTTCATGTTCTCCTATTCTTAATAGATTCTTCACGGGACATTTTTCTCTTTTTCCTAATTCTTAACAAACTTCGAATGTGCAAAACTATTTCAGGAAAGAAAATTGTTATTACGAATGTAATTTAATGGGAGAATGTGATGGCAAATTTAAGGAAAAATACCGCCAACAAGTTTACAATTTTATAGACATTCTTTCTCCAGATTAGCTATCAATTCGCAACAATTGCAAATAAATGAGATCTGACACGCACTAGGATGGTAGACTTAAAACTTAAAAAAAAAACTTAATTTCCCTTTGCACCCCATGAATGAGGTATGGGATAGCTTCTCGCGTTGTTGTGAATTAACACGCTTTCTATTTTTAGATTCACAACTAACGGCACCTACTTGTTTATCGACGAATGCGAACGTCACTGTTTGAGAAGCTCTTACTAGACACGACGATTGAATCGACGCTTAATACTGCGAAGTTGCTGTTAATAAATAATGGTAAACGTCAACGTACTGAATTTTCAGCTCATGATCACAAGCCAGTGAATATTTTTATATTTATATATTTTTATAATTTTTTGTTAGAAAAAATACTTTAAATATACCACAAAGTAGAATATACTGTCTTAAAAAGTACAATTTATTGTACCAAAAAGTATAATATACAGTATCAAAAAGTACTCTTGATGTACCACAAAGTACTTTGTACTAATAAGTACAATTTATTGTACCTAAATGTAAAATTTGTTGTACATTTACTGTGCCAAAAAGTAAATTTATAACCAAAAAGTACTTTTATTGTATCAAAGAGTAAAAATTGTTGTACAAAATAGTAAACTTATTTTAACAAAAAGTATTATTTATTGTACCTAAAAATGTAATTTTATTGTATCAGAAAGTACATTTATTGTACCAAGAAGTTCATTTAATGTATCAGAAAGTACGTTTGTACCTGTAGCTTGTGAGCCGAGAGCCACAAAATTTCAAATGAGCTCTCGAGCTGGCCGATTGATTTTTAGGAAAAAACAGCTCGCGAGCCAAGTCAATAAATAAAATTAAAATGCAAGAAAAGAAAGTACTTTTTTTGTACTTAAGTCCTTTTTGTACCGAAAAGTTATTTTACTGAATTAAAAGCACTTTTCTGTTGCACAAAGAACTTTTTTTGTACGAGAGTATTTTTTTGTGCCAGAAGGTACTTTTAATGTACTTTTAGGTACAAAAAGTACTTTTATTGGCCCAAAAGCACTTTTCTGTTGCACAAAGTACTTTTTTTGTACCAAAGTACTTTTTTGCACCAAAAATACTTTTATTGCCCCAAAAGTACAATAAAAGTATTTTTTTGCCCCAAAAGTACAAAAAAGTACTTTGTACCGAAAAGTACATTAAAAGTAACTTCTGGTACAAAAAAGTACTCTGGTACAAAAAAAGTACTTAGGTAACAGAAAAGTGCTTTGGCCAATAAAAGTACTTTTTGCCAAAAAATTCATTAAAACTAAATTTTTGTACAAAAAAAGTACTTTTGGGTCAATGAAAAATACTTTTTGGCATAAAAAAGTACTTTGGTACAAAATAAAAGGACTGTGTCTAAAAGTATGTACTATTTATTGTACAAAAAGTACATTTATTGTAACAAAAAGTACATTTATTGTAACAAAAAATACTTTTATTGTCTCAAAAAGTACATTTAAAAAAAGCTTTATTAAAAAGTACTTTTAAAACTTTGTTGTACAAAAAGGTACATTTATTGTATCAAAATGAACAATTTATTGTACCAAAAAGTACAAATTATTGTAGCTAAAAGTGTAATTTAGTTTATCAAAAAGAAATTTATTGTACCGAAAAGTACTTTCATTGTATCAGAAAGTACTTTTATTTTACAAAAAAGTACTTTTATTGTGCCGACAATTACAATTTATTGCATCAAAAGTGGCAAATGGGTCCATTTCATTTATTGTGAAAAAAAATACATTTATTGTACCAAAAAAGTTTACTGTAACAAAAAGTATGGTTGTTGTACCAAAAAGTGCAATTTATTTTCCCAAAAAATTATGAATTGTACCGAAAAGTACTTTTATTGTACCAAAAAGTACCGAAACGTACTATTTTTGTACCAAAAGGTACATTTATTTTACCAAAAAGTATTATTTTTGTACCAAAAGTTACTATTTGTACCAAAAAGTACTTTATTTTTTGAATGCATTTTTCCGAAAAGTACTGTCATTGCACCAGAAAGTACATTTATTTTACCAAAAATTACTTTTATTGTGAGAGCAATTACCATTTATTGCACCAAAAAGTACATTTATTGCAACAAAAGATTCTATTTGTACCAAACAGTATTTTATTTGTATTTTTTAAAAGTATTTTACTGCTGATGTAAAAAAAGTACAGTTGTGCCAAAAAGTATTTTTTTTGGTTCCAAAAATTACAATATGTCGTAATAAAAAGTATAATTTATTGTAAAAAAAAGTACTTTTGTTGTACCAAAAAGTACATTTATTGTAAATTAAATTACACATACTGTACCAAAAAGTACTTTTATTGTACAAAATAGTCCATTACAAAAAAAAAAAAAAATAAATTGTCAAAAAGTAAATTTATTGTACTTTTATTGGTCTAGGCGATGGTAGCACTATTGCCCCTTTCTATCCCTTATAGTAAGAATTTATAAAAATCTTATTTTGTCGCACAATTACTCTATATATTAAACTATACGTCAATTTTCGTGTTTTAGTCTAGACGATGGTACCCTTTTTGTCCCTTTTTAATCCTATAAGTACGAATTTAGCAGAATGTCTTCTTATCGCACAACTACTCCAGAAGGTAAAATTACACTCCAGTTTTTTTTTTTAATTGTAGTTTGGTCTAGACGAGATTACAACTTTTGTCTCTTGTTATCAATAAATGTATGAATTTTTCAAATTCATAGGGTGGAGTAGTTTTGCTTTTTTGAATTTCTTTTTTTTTAAACCTATTACAAACAATATGTATATTAGAGTGGGTCAATTTTTTTCTCGACCAAGCGGATATCCAAATCTTAATCTACGATGAATTCTAAGAAAATTTGTCCAATAAACCATGAGTGTAATATCAAAATGGAGCCTCCGGTTTAAAACCAGAAATTTTCGTATTAAGGAAAAACTCCACAACAAGCCCCGCAACTGCCCCCGAGTCGTCACTAGTGGGTTTGAATGTCTGAACGTCCTTAGTCATTTATCTCTCCTTACATTTATCCCAAACATACCTAACCTTATCTTCACCCCCTAAGGAGGCTACCATACGGCAATCAAATTTTTAGAAAATTTGATCCCATTGCTCTAACTGCCCTAATAGGAGTCAAATGTATGACCGTCAACCAATATTTTTGCAACCTCAACAGTTTCCCAGAACATATCCACCCTCTATCTTCAACTTTTAAGGTGGTCACCAGATTTTTTTTTTGTTTTTATAATTTTTTTTAATTCCTGCTGCTTCCATGGTGCCTCCTAGAAGGGCACCGCTTGGTGCATTTGTTTTACTCCATCCAAATTGACTCACTCTAATGTATATAGCTCTTGCGTTTTTTTTTACATATCTCTGTAACAATCAATCAATTTTCCAACTTACCCTTGATTTCTAGCAGTCTTTTTAAGAGGCACCAACGATATATTTCCATTTATTTCACCATTACTACCGCCACCATTGGCGTTACCATTTCCTTCCTTGGCAGACACCGAAGACGATGATCCACCATTCACTACAGCGACTGTACCTTCTTCGGCTGACTTGAGCGTAGCATTCGAACTCTTTTCTTTATCTTCATTAGCCTGTTCGATGGCATAACTGATAAGAGAAGAACGAGCCTCTAAGAGCATAGCAATTATTGGTGCCTCCTCAGCGGGTACACCAGTCTCAGGCCACTTGTACCAATAGTGCGTCAGTTCACGCATAACATTCTCCGCATTGTTTTTAAGTAAAATCGTCGAAATGGCGTATTTATCTTTGACCTCACGATTTTGCAGCGTTATTTGGAAATCACCAAATGTCGAATGATTATCCAATGTCACAGATGGTGGCAAATACTCAGCACATTTTTCAACGCCATTCTCGATGAGATCGGTGGCTTGTATGATGACACGGGACTGTTGTTCCCAAATCATGCGCCAGAAATCTTCAATGGTAGACTCGAGCGGTGCCTGGCAGGCAATGTAGTAATTGGGTGGATCTTTGGGACCCTGTAAGAGACAATTAAAGATTGTTGTATTAATTTTGTATAACAAAATAATTTGTTGAGGTCTCTTATTTAGTAAGTATCATTTAGATTAATGAGTCTAATTAATATTGCTTTGTATAGTGACTAATAAAAGAAACAGTGTTTTAAATGTAGATATTTATCATAAGTGTGGGATGTTATAAATGCATGCAATTATGAGATAACACACAGTGATGTCAGCAGAACTTAATATTGACCATATTAAGGTCTATGTTTCATTAACTCAAAAACAACAAAAAATACTTTTATTAACTTGCTTTAAAAAAATACTGATCAGGGTTTTGGATAAAATATTTTGACAAATTCAAACAGACGTTCAAAATATTGTGTCAGAAAATTTTGAAGAACTTTAAAATCTCACGTACAGATTTTAAAGTTTCAACTGAATTGTTATAACTGTCAGTTAAAACTTTCCGTGTGTGTGTATTTCACATCAGTCCAACTCAACAGTTCAGTTTAATTGAGAAATATAAAATTTTTCAAACAATAAAAAACACTTTTCTGATCGTAAGCCGAATTTGATGTATCATTTGATACACTTTAACGTAAATTTAAAATTTTTATTTTTAAAACTGAGAGTGAAAGTAGTGACCATGTACTAAACTACAACTCTCTTCTTCATCCGCAGGTTTCGTTTTCTTTTTAAATGACTTAATTTTTTAAAGGAAATACAAATTTGAACAATATGTTTCTGTATTTCTCTTAGTGTAACAAGACAAATTTTATAAATAGAATTTACTCATACATTAACAAATTAACATTAACTGTCGTTTCTCTTGGTATATGCACTCAATGTGACCAATTCATAATATGCCCATTGGAATTCTCATTCACTTAAGGCGCTACATTGTCTAACTTGACTAGCAGTAGTCGTCAATCGGTGGCCGAACTTCGACCAGTGAAGACCATAAGCCGAGCTGGCTTAGAACTTGTGACTCCCTTTTTTTACATCGCCTGTTCCTTCTGACCGGGTGATAATACATACTAACAGCGACTTCGGTTGACTGTTTCCCCATAGCGGCTTCGCCTGTATGTTCCCCCATAGCAGCTTCGGCTGTCTGTTCCCTACTTAAAATTCTTTTCATACAGCCAGGAATTATATCTTTTTCTTAAGGTTTTTTTTAATTGTGTATGAAAGAATAAAAAACATTAATAAAAATTTCGAATGCTTTTCAGAAGGCTATCGAACTTTTATCGCTTTAACGATTGGTAAAAGAAACGCTTTTACAGTTCGTTAGCGAATTGTCACTGTTATCTTTTTCGCATTCGTTTTAGAATCGCATTTTATGAATCGCTCTAACGAATTGCCAACGAATCGTCAGCGAATGTCGGATTTGTACAAATTTTATTTATCTCCGATGTTTTTCTTCTATTTTTGCCTTATAGTTGTATGTTGATGCATTACTGTGCTGTTATTGAATACTCAGAAATGAATACAAAAGCAATGTTAATGTTCTTGAACGAAAACTTTTACTTTCGCAAAGCAGCCATAAAATAAGCTCAGCCGCACAATAATTATTAATTCAATAAATATTTATTTTGTTAATGTAAAAATTGTTTCTGGTTAAAATGTGTGTGTTCGAATGAAAACTGTTTCTCGTATACAATTCCATAAATGGGGAGCAACGTACCCGCATAGTATAGCAGTATTGTTTATTATTTATTGAGTTGCCAGCTACCTAAAGTTGTGTTATAAATGCAATTGTTGCATTTACGTGATATTGAGCGGAATTTGAATAGAACGAGGAACATTTTAAATTAAAAATAATTTTGGGACAGAAAAACATGTAAAAACGTATTCATTGATTTATAAGTTTATAACTTTTATTTAATATTTCTCAATATTATAATAATCTGAAATGACAATTGGTTTTTAAATAATTTTTAGTGTCTTAGAAAAAAATTGATTTCTGATTTGTGTTTTTCTAATTTCCGTCTTAAAGTCAAATTAAGATTATTTAAAACTAACATTTATTTTCAAACCTTCAGTTCACTTCATTAGTGGGACTTTGCTATTAAAAATAATGGTTAATTTTATATAAAAATTTAATAGGAATAAATGCTGAAGTTTACCACATTTTGTTGGAAATTTGTAGGATTTTTTAAGAGTTTTGTGTTCTACCAAACAATCACAAGAAAATCATAAACAGTATCAATTCGTAATGCAAACTTTAAATTATGCGTCATAAAAACTTTTTACGCGCATATAGTATTAAATTTGGTCATGTTGTTTGGCCAGCGACATTAACTTGTTCAAAACCAAATAAGGCTTAATTTGAAACACTCATTCTAACATGACTCATGATGATTTTAATATTGCTAAACCACACTTAATTGAAGCCACAAATGCATTTGGTAATATACATCAAAAGATTATTGACAAATGTTGTTTTTAAAATAACATATGTATGTGAAATTGAGTGTTTTAATATGATATCTCGAGGGTGAGAGTGGACTTTGAATATTTTTTTTCAGGATTGCGTAAAGACTTAAATTAACAAAATATCATAGGGACATTGGTTCAGACATTACCGAAAACAGGCATACAAAAAGCTTGTATTTTGGGATTCCAAAAACATTCTACACTTTTCCCAATTAAAATTCAAAGAAATTCAATTGAAATTCAAAAATTTTATTTAATTTTCAAACCTTTCATATGATATTCAAAAATTTAATTTTAAATTAAAAAAATCTTAATTATATTGAAATTCGAAAATTTTAATTGAAAATCAAAACTCGTCAATTGAAATTCAAAACACATCAATTGACACTCAAAACTCGTCAATTGAAATTCAAATCACATTAATTGACATTCAAAACTCATCAATTGAATTTAAAAAATCGTCTTTTGCAATTCAAAATTCGTCAATTGAAATTTCAAAAATTTTCAAAACTCTTTCAACTGATGAGTTATGAATTTTAATTGACGAGTTGTAAAAATCACTTGACGAATTTTGAATATCAAATGAGTTTTGAATTTTAAATTGATGAATTTATAATATTAATTGATGTGATTTGAATTTCAATTGACGAGTTTATAATTTGAATTGATATTTTTCGAATTTCAAATGGAAATTTTGAATTTGAATTGATATTTTTTAAATTTTAAATGAATTTTTTTAATATATATTGACGAGATTTGAATTTAAAATGAAATATTTGAATTTAAATTGATTTTCTTTGAATTTTAATTGGAAATGGTGCAGAATGCCTCCTCGATTAGGCTGGTAACAGGAATTTTAGTGGTTCAGATGCTCGGCCCTCCTCAACTCTTCTTAACTGTTTTAACACTTAAGGTTGTAATAATGTGTAGAGAAGGCACAGCAAAGGGTGCTGATAAGATAGTTAGGCGACTATCGAAATAGCTATCCGCCCTGCCAGCTGTCAACAAAATCCATTTCACACAACTCTTGTAAATCAAAATCTCTATTAAAGATAATAAAAAAAATTTTCATATTTCTGCACAGATCGACAATAACAAACAAAATTTACTATTTTGAAACAACTTGTTATTAAAAACCATTACAAAAATTGCATTCAGCTTAACTGAGAAATACCCTCATCCTATGTATGATATTGTATAAGTCCTTTAATTTAAATTTCGTATGTATGTATTATTATTTGTTAGTAAAACTGTAGAACAAGTTGCTGTGTAAAAGTTTTTGATGAATTCACCAACCCATGTAAAAAGTTCAGATTCAAGATCATTGGGTAAAGAGTCATTTTGTATAGAGGTTCGCTAACGTTTCGTTGGCAATTCGTTAGAGCGATTCGTAAAATGCGATTCTAAAACGAATTCGAAAAAGATAACATTATCGATGGTGAAAATTCGCTAACAAATCGTAACAGCAATTCTTTACCCATCCGTAAAAGCGGCAAAAGTGTGATAGCCTTCTAACAAAAATTCGAAATTTACATTAATGTGTTTTATTCTGAAAACAAAATTTGTCATACACAATTTAAAAAAAAACCTTAAGAAAAATATATAATTCCAGGAAAGAAAAGAATTCAACAAAAGTAGGATCTTCCTCGGAAGAGAATAAGCAATTAAAAGAATGGATAATTTTAAAATTATGATGATATTATTAATGTTATTTTCTCAACTCGTATGGAACTGGTCATTAAGATTCGTAAGAGATCCACTTTTCGATTCGAATTCGAGAATTGCCTTTTCGATTCATAAAGAATCGCTTTTACGATTCGAGAACGAAGGTCGTTTTTCTCTCCCTCGCGATGTGTGCTATGTGAAAGACTAAAACCAGTGTTATCCAACCTGATCGGCCTTATCAGTGTGGCTTTAGATCTGGTATATCAACAACTGACCACATATTCACACTTCGGCAACTTTTGGAAAAGACCCAAAAGAAACAGAGCGACATGTACCATCATTTCGGCGACTATAAAGCTTCCTTCGACAGCCCGATACGGCAGAAATTACTCGAAGCCATGACTGAGTTTGGTATTCCAGCGAAACTGATATGCCTTTCCGGAATGACGCTGACTGAGACGAAACCTTGGCAAGAACCTTACGGAGCTATTCTATACCAGACAGGGCCTAAAACAGGACGAAGGCCTATCGTGTGACCTCTTTAACATAATGATGGAGTTAATAATGAGGAAAGCTGCAGTAAACACGAGTGGCACGATATTCAACATGCTGCTCGCGTACGCTGATTACGTAGACATCATTGGTCTAAATCTGCGGAAAGGAAAGGAATCAGCGAAAATGTGTCTAATGGTGAACGAGGACAAAACGAAGTTATAAGTTTCAACGAACAAAGAATCTATTCGTTTGGGAAACTGCGTGAACGTTGATAACTATAATTTCGAGATGGTAGATAATTTTATTTACCTAGGCTCCGCCATCAACAAAACAAAATAATGTCAGCCTCGAGATCCGGTGAAGAATCCTTCTTACTTAATATCCCTTCACACTCCATGAATGAGGTATGGGATAGCTTCTCGCGTTGTTGTGAATTAACACGCTTTCTGTTTTTAGATTCACAACTAACGGCACCTACTTGTTTATAGACGAATGCGAACGTCACTGTTTGAGAACCTCTTACTAGGCACGCCGATTGACTCGACACTTATACTGCGAAGTTGCTGCCAACAACATTCGAGAGGAGCCGACAATGAAAGAAAATGTGTATTTTTTAAGATGACTGGAGCCAGGAGTTCAACCTGTCCTACGGCCGGTCCGGGTGAAGAATCCTGCTTACTAATAAATGCTACTTTAGACTAAGCAAGCGGCAAACAAAAATTCAGCTATACCAGATACTGATTCTACCTGTCTTGATGTATGGTTTAGAATACTGGGTTATGAAATAAGCGGATGAATCGGTTCTGGCAGTATTTGAAAGAAAAATACTTCGTAAAATATATAGGCCCATCATCGTAAACGGGGAATATCGACGTCGAATGAATGAATAATAGGATTGCAAAGAAGTTCCAGCTAAGTAAGTTCGTTTGAAAGTTGTTGGAGAAATATTATTATATTATCTAATACCAGAAAATGTGTAATGCATTAAAGGAGATGTGTTAGATCCCAAAATATTAAGGCCAAATTCGATTTAGAACTTTTTAATACGATTCTTGCTGCGGCAGAACAAACATATACTTCTTTTTTAAATTTGGCCTTAAGATAATTGTGGTCTAACACATCTCCTTTAATGCATTACACTTTTAATGGTATCCAATGATATATTCTTTTATCCCTATATAATCATTTTGTATAACGAGTTCGCCTATCCGGGTCCTTATTGGAAATTTTCATCGAATTTCAATTGTCGGCCAGGAGAAGCCATAGAATCCACAACACAAGACTGTTTCGTGCGGTTTTTGGCCTGACGGCATCATAGGCCCATTTTTCTTTCAAATTGAGTAAGAATTACATATATCCATTAAGGCAAGCGATACCGTGATATGATCAGCGGTTTTTTGCTACTAAAAGTAGACGAAAATGTCATGGATGACTTATGTTATAGCTTCAATAGTCAAAGCTACAATCGATCTTCTTTGTACTATCTTAAAAACCAAATAATCAACTGAAATTCGGAATTCCATAAGCCGCCTCGTGCTGCGTTTTGACCCCTTCTGGCGAGACTTTAAAAAATGTTTAATATTTAGTATTTTTCTTAAACCGAAATATAATTTTAAAATATAAATGCGCATCTTTTGTTATGCCTTATGCGTCTGCATATCCTGCAACAAGGATCGGGGATGTACATTGTACATCTTCTGTCAGGCTTGCTTTAAGATCCCAGTTCATAGACCTGGTATAATGCCTTCCATTACAGTCCTATTCGTGGATCTGTTATAAGGCTTTGCTATGCATTGTCTGCTTAAGGAAATGGGCATATAGGGCATTTTAAAAGGAGGCAGCAATGAACTTGGCCTGTTTTTCGACGGCCTTTCCAGGCCTGGTAGCAGGCATTGTAATGCCCTGGATCAGTCCACTGTGCTATTTCCATGACATTTACATTGTTTCTTCTAACATTTGTGTGCATCTTTGCGTAAACTTATAACTCAGCGTTGTGTTGTCATTATTGTTGCCATTTTGGCACACAGTGTAATAGATTGTGTTGTTTTTTTATATGAATCATTTTAATATTTAATAAATAAATACATATAGACACACAAATATAGATAGATGTGTAGATGTATATTCACATATATAGTATATCTGAGTGTATCGTACTCGCAGTTACGCTTTTGAAATCATTAAATTATTCTTATCTTCTCCTCTATTCGTAACTTTGTTTCTCTTTCGTTTATTTAATATTTGTTTGGGATAGAAATGTTGTTGTTTGCCAGCTAACAGGCTAGCCAGCCAGCTAGTGTTAATAATTTTAAGCTGGTTACTTACGCTTGATGAATGTAATCCACTTTTTTTTTGCTCTACTATTTCTAAATCTGTAGCCCAAACCACATTCAGTTTGCATTGTATATACACATACGCATGTATATAGAGCTATGTGTTACATACTATTACTATATATATCAATTTATATACAGTTTAACCTTTAGCAATGCAATTAATCCAAAAGACTGTAATTTACTTTTAAGGAGAAGATTGGAGATCGACACAAGTTAATAACACAGTACAACACATGATTTAGGGACTCAATTCTGAGAACTTTAAGTTAGAGTAGACCCAAAAAGAAGAAGTTCTGCATCATTCGTTTTGTCAAGTTACATGCCATAATAATTTAATATCGATTTGAAGTTAGTAAGTATCGTATAAAGGAAATTGTCATGTTTTAGGCTCTTTTGTTTGACATAACATAAATACCACAGTGCAACACATAAATTGGTGCCACCTTCGTTCCCAGCTATTTTTGAAGTATATCCCGAAACTAAAAAAATCCCCAAAGCATTTGGCCCTATTACATCGAAACATTTTTTTATGGATGCTTCAATATTTTCACCCCAACACGATTTTATTACCATTTTTACGGAGTCCATATTTCACTAACCGTTCGAAAATTTTTCTTTCTGTCTTCGACAAAGTTGTAGATCTAAACCAGAGCAAAAAAAGTCTCAAATAGACCGACCCGAAAAATTGGATCTAGTGCATGAAAATTGTAAAGATATGGGAAAAAAGGCTATTGTTTCATGATATTTTCACCATAAAATTATGATTATAATAAGTAATATTCCACATAAATCATACGCCATGGAGTACAACGATATACATTTTATGGTGAAAACATCATAAAAAAATATCCTTTTTTCCCATATTTTTGCAATTTTCATGCACTGGATGCAATTTTTTTGGGTCGGTCTATTTGACACTTTTTTGCTCTAGGGTAGACCTACAACTTTGCCGAAGACAAAGAGAAACATTTTCAAACGGTTAATGAAATATGGACTCCGTAAAAATGGCCAAAAAATCGTGTTTGGGTAAAAATATTGGAGTATCCATAAAAAAATGTTTCGATGTAGTGGGGCCAAATGCTTTTGTAATTTTTTTAGTTTCGGGATATACTTCAAAAATAGCTGGGTCCGAAGGTGGCACCAGACGATGACCTTAGAAATGTTGCACTGTGTACTATATGGTGGCGTAAATCATACGTCACGGAGTACAACAGTTTTATTGTAACTGCTACAAAATAAACCCAGTTCAATATCATTTCATGAATGGAAAAGTGAAAACTGTTACTTATGTAGGGAAACGTTATATGAAACGTAGGGAAACGTTATATTTTTTAAAATTTGTTTCAGCTAATTCGGACTAGTGTTTCTCGAGTTATGTTAAACAAAAGAGCCTAAAACGTAACAAATGTCCCTACACGATTCTTACTAACTTCAAATGGATATTAAAATATTAAGGCATGTAACTTGACAAAACGAATGATGCAGAACCTCTTCTTTTTGGGGCTACTTTCAAGTGCAGTTCTGAGAATTGAGTCCCAAATTAATGAGCTGAAAAATGTTGTACTGTGCTTTCTTTTGGGTATAAATGTAGGACAAATATCATTATTCAAGTTTTAACAGCCCATAAAAGTGTCAATTACTGCCATACTCATCGCTATTGCGTTATTCGACTCCTTACTGTGCTATGCAAAATTATACAAAGGTTAAAATTATTTTTGAACTAGAAATGCACTGTGATCCCCACTCGGTTAACGCACAAAGTATAGCGTTTTTGTTGTCATGATAGTTGTAGCTGAAGCTTGGTGTTTTTTTTTTTTTTTGCTTTTCCTCCTAAGCTATTATTGTCTGTTTGACTGTCTGGTGCTGTTTATTTGAGCTTTCTTTGTTCCGAAAATTAAATGAACAAAGATATGAAAAAACTGCAAAACAACCAACCTAGTACAAAAGAAGATTAAAAGTGAGTGATCATTATGTGATTACATGATCCAAGTAATTTACTTGGGTAAAGAGATTCACTGAGCATAACGCAGACGCTGCCACCAGCACCGCTGTTATGCGTAGGTGGTGGCGGCTTCGTTATCGGGGATGGAGCAATGACAGAACTGATGATGATGATCACATGCATAAACATTGTTTACGTTACTTAACATGTTAGTAACGATATACATGTCAGTGTTATTGTAGTTATATATATAAATCGGTACTTACAGTGACATAGTTGGCATTGATATATTCCGTTTTATCATCATCGTTGAGACGCTGTAAAACGACACGTGTTTCAGGAAGCGGAAGGACATTGGCATATCTGGAATGTAGATTAATTTATGAAAAAAATTATCAAATATTATTTTTTAACAATTATCTAGAATAATACTATAAATTATATTAATACTAAAAATTTGTGTGAACGAGCGTTTGTCACTAAACTCCTAGCGGTTTGGTCGAATTGTATGAAATTTGTTGTGTGGGCTGGTAGATGGTTTAGACGCGTGACGAACGGATTCGTCCGTGGCAATAGAATAAGCATACGCAGTAGAGATAATCGAGTGAAACTATGTTCACAGGTTTATTTAGGCCCAAGGAAATTAAAAATTTGCCTACTGAACTTTCTTTGAATACCGTCAGTAAGGGCTATTTTGGTCAATTTGTATAGGTAGTACCAAAAGGTGTAGGGTCAACCGATCGATTTATTAAGTTTTGTCTTTCTTTATAAACAAATGAAAATTACATAATTTTAACTTACTTACGCTTTACGTTCAGAAAATATAGGGGCAATGTTGACTTTCACAAAATAGAACTATGGGATGAAGCAGAAGGGATGGATCGATATCTCATCTTAACTTGTAAGTCAGATATCGACAAGGATAACATTGTGAAGGATGAATTCGAGCATTTATATACCAATAATGAAATTGACAAAAAAATATTGGTATGTGCAATATCCTTACATATAGTAAGGATATAGTTATCGTATCTACCAGCCAGCTAACCAGATAGGCGGACATACTTTCTTCTGGGTGTTTCATTTTTTGTCGTACCAAATAAAGAAACTTCTCTTGGGGAAGATGCTCAAAAGTATTAAACTTTGATTTAAAATATCGGCATCGACAGTTATTATAGATACTTAGAAAACCATTAGGCAGCATTTGGAATACATTTTTCAGTATCTAGCAGGACCTGGATGCTTGAATTTTTCTAGGTTATTAAGGTTTTGTTCGGCATGATAAAGATCCTAATGAAGAGGTTTTATTGAATATTAAAATTGCCTCAAACACCGTTTGGGACTTAATCGGAACCTTGTAGGTCGTGGCCGTGGCATAATGGTTAGAACACGCGACTACTATGCGGGAGATCCGTGGTTCGATTCCTGACTCCAGTCATCTACACATTTCTTTCATTGCTGGTCCCCTCGATGTTGTCGACAGCAACATCGCAGTATAAGTTTCGAGTCAATCGGCATGTCTAGCAAAAGCTTCTCAAATGGTGGCGTTCGCATACGTCGATAAACGAGTAGGTGCCCGCAGGTAGGTAGGTGTAGGTAGGTGCTATCTCCCGCATGGTAGTCGCGTGTTCTAACCACTATGCCACGGCCGGTCCCACTGAACATATAGAAGATACCAATTTGGGTATGTTAGTATGGCGCATACCCCCTTTTGTTGAAGGTGAGGCCTATCTTAACACCTCCGCTACTCTATATAAGGTACACAGGGTAGGTAGAAAACTACCCATCCAGGACGAATGGGTAAGAAACCACTACGGTGGTGGCTGTGGTTAAGCCAAATTGACACCATACGAAACTCGAATTTCTCATTGTGCATCAATGTATCCTTTTGGTACATGTGGCGCTGCTTTCTCATCGCATATAAGGGTGTAACTACAGCTGCAGGAACATAGGTACGTTATCACGGGGCTTTTTCCTTTATATTTTAAAAGATCATAAATGTGCATATTTCTTTGATCCTTCCTATAAGTTTATGTATGTGTTATTGTACCCGACTGAAACCGAATGGTTAAAATTATAATGCTAGCCGGATGGGGAACTTCTGAACATAGCTGAAGGTAGTGAAGAGACCAGCCCGATGGAGAGCATTGCTCATAGCAGATGGTGATGAAGAGAGGTGTTGTGGTATACTTTAGAAGGATGAGTGGCCGGCCGGATGGGGAACTGCGGTTCCTAACAGATGGCGGAGTGAGCGCAAGGGGGAACCGGTCGCCTGGCTACTGGGAGTATCTTGTAACACAGAACTCTTGTAGTCACGGAGTCGGTTTACAGACTCCTCGCAGACATCGTATATATTAGGATCTTATGGGGGTTCAGACAAACGTAAACTTAATTTCTCTTTCCACTCCATGCATGAGAAATTGGACAGTTCTCGCTAGGTTTTGAAGTAACAAGTTAGACTCCCACAACGGAACCTACTTGTTTATAGACGTCAGCTGTCAAGTTTTGCTAGACTTTAACTGCGAAGTTGCTGTCGACAACATCGAGGGGGCCGTCTATAAAAGAAAATGTTAATTACTGAGACTGGAATCGAACCCTGAACTCCAGCATAATAGTCGCATGTTATAACCATCATCTGCGGTCAGTTCAGTCTGGGCTAGCCCTAATACACCGTGTCGCACCGGTTAGGGGACTACAAGCCTGTAGTGTAGTATCGAACCAGTTCCTCCTTTTTAAAAAAGCCTTTACAAAATATGCCGATTGATTAGACTACCGCTGCCGGCAACATTTAGGTGATGTAGGCTGCGACATGGCTCGATCACCATATCACTAACATGACCTATATCCGAACTATCATATCACGGTCGGTGACTAGAGACCAATACTCATACTTAAAGACATGACTTTACATGACATTACTAAACTTACCTATTCTTATCTTCACATCCTTGAGGCACTTCATCCTCCCTCGCTGTTATTTGAGGCACATCACGAAACTCTTCGAATATGCGAAGCTTCTCTAAGGAAAATTTCGCCAGCTCATGGACACCCAAGGGATTATGACGCAACGAAGGATCATCAAAGGCCAAATTACCGTAAGTCCGCTTGGACGAACGGAAAACACTGCTTTTACGCATACTGCCACCCACGGACGCATTATCGATGGCATATTCATCTAAACTGACGGGACGACAGCGTTGACTATAAGACGTTTGCTTCTGACGCTTACGCATTAAATACAAGAAGGCCACTAAAAGTATTAGAGCCACTACACCTATAACACTAACCGTAATGGCAATAATGACATTAACATCCGTTTCCCCAGAAGCTTCGGTATTTTTTGGATACATATTGCCACTACTGCCACCGCCCATTAGAGGAGGTAACGAATTGACCGAGCTACCTATGTCGGCAGTTATAACTGTACGAGGTGTAGAAGTTAAAGGTAACATGTTGGTGGGGGTGGTGTAGTCTTCGGGGAAATTGGCTGAGATGGTAGTGTATGATGATGAGATTTCTTCAGTTTCTTCAATTTCGGGTAGTTTAGCGTAAGTGTTGGTGACTGATGTTGTCGCCTCTGGTAGCTCTGAGCTTGTACTAACGATGACTTTGTAGACGTCTTCAATTTTGCTGGTAATGGGTACTTCGTCGAGAGAAGATGATGGTGTAGATGTTTCTGAGGAAGAGCCCAGAGGAGGAGGTGGGGGTGTTGTTGAGGAGCTGGATGTGGTTTGTGCAACGACGTCGGAGACGGTTGTCGTTGTGGGTGTTGTTGTTGTGGTGGTGGTCGTTTCATCTAGTAAAGAGATGTAGGTTTCTTCCTCTTTTGTAGTGGTGGTGTTGTTGATGTTGGTGCTAGGGTAGAGAGGGCTGGTGGTGGTGGTGCTGAAATGGGTTGTGGTCTGCTGCTCACTCATGTTTATTGTCGTCGTCTCGTATTGCTCATCTTTTGTGGCCTCTGTGGTGTTGAGTTCGTCCTCGTCCTCGGCCTCTTTTTGCTCTTGTTTCCTTTGTCCCTTGGTATTTATGGGATATTTAAAATATATGTCCACTGAGGATTTTGTTGTTGTGTCCTCCTTTTCTTGTTCCTTAATGGAAGCGGCAGTGGTAGTGGTGGTTGTCGTTTCACCGACGTTGTCAACAGGTGTTTTTTGCAAGTCTGTGTTTGTCGTTGATGTCTCAAATTCCCTTTCTGTCGATTGACCTTTTTGTTCTACCGTTGACCCATTAACTGTTGTTGTATTTGTTTGTTCTACTTGTACGTTAAAGGTGGAGGATTCACTTGTTGTCGTTGGCGTGGTAGTTGTTGGTGTTGTTGCTTCTGCTTTCTGTTTAGGGGTTGTAATTTCTAATTGGAAGTCTTTGTTGTCGTCGTTGTTGTTGATTATCTCGTCTTTGGCTGAGGATGACGTAGTTTTTTCAGCTGTCTCCGTCTCAATCGTTGCTGTTGTTGTTGCCGTCTCAAACACTTGTTCATTCAAATGCGTTTTAATTGCTGTACTACTTGACTGGTTTAAACTGCTAGTTGTTGTTGTTGCTCCCGCTTGTGTTGTAGTTTCAACATTTATCGATTGTTTTTGTTCCACAATTTCGTTGCCATTTTGGTCAACAACTTCCGCTTTGGCAATTTGGTGGCCGTTGGCCGCTGTAGTTGTTGTTACAGTTGTTGTATCTCCAATATTGCTGGGAAAATTCTTATCCAGAAGAAATTTGGGTTTATATGTTGTAATATCTGGTATATCGCTGCTGGTAGTGTAGGAGGTTATTGGCTCAGTTGTTGTTGTTGCTGCTGCTAATAATTCAATATTTTCTTTTTCGCGTAACGAATCACCAGTCTCGCTTTTTACAAATACCCGATTATTGTTATTATCAGCAACATCGAAATGTTCTGTGGTCGTCGTCGTCGTAGTATTAGATGCGTTTACTTTGCCAGTTTCAAGAGTACTAAGTGTTGTTGTCATTGTCTCACTGGAAATTTTCTCAGCTGGCGACATTGCCGTTAACGTCACTGCGGTGGTGGTTGACTCAGTCGTAGTAGTGGACGACGGCGTTGCCTCCTCCGCCGCCGCTATCGCTGTTATTCCCATTGCCGCCGTATTTGTTGTTATAGTGGTAGCCGAGTTGTTGTTGTTGTTGCCTCCGTTATTTTTATTGTTGCTATTCGTCATATCATCCATGACAGCTGTTGCTGTTGCTGCTGCTGTCGCTTCAGTTGTAACGTCTGCGTGTTCGAGCACGTTGCCTTCAGCCTCTCTGTTATTGTTGTTGTGCTCATCCCCATAGTGGAATCGCTCTCCCACTAACACATCTGATTCGCTGGTTTTATTTAAAGTCAAGTTTATTTCATTTAAATCAGGGTTTGTCGTTGTCGTCTCAGTTCCCCCTACACTAGAGGGCATAATTGCCGTTGTAGTGTTAACAGTTGGCTGTACCGTAATAGTGTCGCTGCCGTTGCTGCTGTTAATAGCAGTTACCGTAGACGTTAACATTTCCAGGCGTGATTGTTGCTGTTTATCATCTTTGCCGTTATCAGTGTTGGCGGCCGCCTCTGATAAGATTGTAGAATTTGCAGTGATTGAGTCTAAGTGATGGTTGGACGATAAATTATTTTCTTCAGATTCTAGCAAAGTGGCCATAGGTTGCCTGACCTCAGTAGATGACTTAGATGTGGTGGTTACTACAGGATCAGCCACATAGTTGTCTTGATAATTTGCCGTAGTGGCCAAATCTTTGTTCATTGTAATGTGTGACCAGTCCAAAAGTAATTTTTCACTGTTAGTATTTACAATACTATCGGAGGTAGTTGTTGTAGCATAACGTTCTTGTTGTAGATGTTGTTCTCTTTCCTGGTCTTTGTGCTTCGGCGCTGTTTCTATGGTAACATTTGTCATAGCTTCATGGGTAAGGGGTTTCATGCCCGCCAATGACCATACCTCGGCATTTGAGGGTAAATTTAATTTTTGGGCATTTGTTGAGTTATCATTTATAAATTTTGCCTTCTTTTCACCGGGTGGCAAGGGTGTGGCTGGCGACATGTCCTCTATGCTATTTCTAAACTGTTCCAAATGGTTACCCAGAGGACCAACAGTAGTTGATGTGATCGAGGCAGGCCTTATAGTAGCAATCACCTGGTCGCCCTCCTCTTCACGAGACATAAACATAGCACGTCCTCTTTCGGCTGTATTGACATCCACTTGGGGTTGTGTGATCTGTGCTCCTTCGGTAGTTCTATCGGGCAAATCATTAGTTAACTCTTTTAAGGATTCCCGATCTATATTATCCTGTATAACTAAAGGTAAACTAGTAGTTAAGGCCACAAAAGTACCATTAAATCTCAAGGTTTCGTCTACATTTAAAGCCTGACTGGTAGCTACTTCGGTTTCTGCTATAGCAATAGGTTTTAATGTTATGTTTTCGTTTCTAACCTTTGCCTGCTGGGTACTATCCATTATATGATTGGTTTCAATGCTATTATCTTTGAGCGCCGAGGTGGTAGCCTTGGCTTGATCTTCAAAGGATGTAATGGTTTCGGTAGTCATTTCTGCTTCGGTACCATCCTTGATTTCTTTTTGTAGCCCTTGAGTATTTCCCTCAATTTGTGTAGATCCTAAACGATTTTCCAAATCTGTGGCCATGCTGTCGGTAGTGGTTTTTGCTGCCGAAGCCGACTCGGTTTTGGAACTTGATTCTTTAAAATCCTTTGAATTTGTATTAAGTTCTTGTGAATCCTGGTCGGTTTTAGTCGATCCTAAACGGTTTCCCACATCTTTAACAAAATCTTCCAGTTTTTCGTTTATTTTAGCAGTTTCAACTTCGGTAACATTTCCGGAATTTTGCAATATTTCACTTTGCTGTTTCGTCTCTTCCTCCTTTTTGCCTAGAAATCCCGTTAATTCATTGGTTTTCTTATGAGCATCTTTCGCTATAGTCTCCGATAAATCCTTAACCGTTTCCGGTTTACTTTCTGTAGCTTCGGAAACTTTTACTACCTTTTTAGTCTCATTTAAAGCGATTTCATTGAGAGCATATTCTCGGGAATTACCCAAGTGATCAGTCATCAAATCTGTTGATTTATCTACAGGATTTATTTTCATTTCCGTGGCGGCAGCATCATTAGTCTTTTGCAAGGGTATAACAGTTACGGTTTCATTCAAAGGTATATTAGTTAAGGTCTCTTTTGACGCATTCAATGGTATATTACTTAAGGTTTCGTTGCTCCCTGTCATAGTTGTAACAGTGGACGGCGTCGTCACCCGCGGCAATTCTGTGCTACTCGTTTCACTTAAAATACTTTGCGCAATGTCAGGGTCATTATTATGGTGCGTTATCACTAACGTCGTTGTTGTCGTCGTCGTCGTAGCCGTTGTTGTAACCTCTTCTGGCGCCGTTGTTGTCAACGTCGTCGCTTCTGTTGTAAAGGGAATTTCTCTTTTTTTGATAACACCCGCCTGTGCTTGAGCCATTAGTAATGACACCGCCATCACCACCACCAGCCATATCGACAATGACTTGGAAATAATTATTTTACATTGGAACGCCGAAGGCGGTTTCGAGGGCGCGGGCAGTGACAACATTTTGTATGATGTGTTGTAAAATAACAAAAATTATAATACAAAAAAAAAAAAACGAAAACAAATCACTAAGAACGTGCTTACACTAACAATTAATTACAATAATAATAATATTTTAAATTGCTATATTCGTTTAATGAGTGCATCTGGGGTAGAGAGCGGCCAAGTTCGTTTGTTCGTTGCAACAGAAATCGTAATGTCGTAGCTCACGTTTGGCATTAGGTTTATGGTTGGGGACAGAGCAGAAAAAGAGCAGGCGTTATTTTCCAATTTCCAATTGGCAGCCAATACGCAGTATGCCAAGTTTGCCAAAGTGGCCTAGTGGCTTCGTTGTTATAAGGCGGGTGCTTCTCTTTCACTGTTGTTGAACTTATACAAATTCAATTTCAATGTCGTGTTGTTTATTTTTCAATCTTTTTTTTTAATTATTCTTTTAGCTTAGAGTATTTTGCCGGTCTTTTAGTTAACCTCTTTCGTTAAATGCAAATTGTTGCATACGTTATTATTAGTTGTTCAAAATGTCCACTACTTTAACCATTCTTAATATTATTATGATTTGGTTTTAAGTTTCTTCACATCTTCAACATCATTTGGAATGTAGTTGTAGTAGAGGGAGGTAATCTGCAAAGAGCAAGAAAAAAAACACAAAATATTGTTATCAAAAAATTTGGAATATCATTGAAAAAGTTTAAATATTATCTTTGATCTTTATCTAATCTTTGATGACATTGCCTGCCACCAAACCTTCAGAGTTGTTTGGCCTTATTAATAAATTTCGTAAAGAGTCACACTGCATTTCATACAGTAAAACCATATAAAAATAGCGCTACATGTTAACACAGGGCTACACGGTAAAGAGATGAATCATCGAGAAAAAAATTGATTACTTAAACTGGCCCGAAAGAACCCAATGATATAAAAAGCCGCAACTAATGCTAAGAATGTGGCATACAGCGCGACAAGAGTGTTCAAAACCTAAAAAAAAGCCAATTTTGAATACCCGGTTTAACCGGGGGATATTTCTGGCCAAATCGGCATATAGAAGATTGAGATTTTCTTTGGGAAGCTTTCATTCAAATTTCCATAAACATTACAAAAATTTCTTTGAAAAAGGTTGTGAAGCCGTCGATGTTCATATAAAAAACTTTAAGTGCAGTTCTTTCTTAAAATTAGTGTCCAAATGAAAAAATGAGCTTTATTCATAATCTCCATACAATAGTTGGGAAATCACTAATATACAGTTGGAATTATACTTGAACTTAGCTGGCACTTCTTTGCAATCCCATTGGATTATATACAGCACGGAGAAAAATATTATAAGCTCTTCGATCTTTTACGCTTCTTCTCCAGTTAGTCACACCAAGTTCTGTATGGTTCTCAGTAATCTGGTCTTACCAACGGAGTTTTGATCGCCCTCTTCTGCGCTGTCCATCGAGTTCATTGTCAAAGACTTTTCGAGCTGGAACAATTTCGTTTATGCGTATAACATTACCTAGCTAACGCAACCGCTGCACCTTAATATGTCTGACAACGTCAATGTCAGTGTACTGCTCATGATTCATACGACGCCGATACTTTCCGTTAACGATGATGGGCCCATATATTTGACGGAGTATTTTTTCTCGAATACTGCTAGAACCGATTCATCCGCTTGTGTTATAACCCAGGATTCTGAACCGTACATCAAGACAGGTAGAACCAGAATATGGTATAGCTGGATTTTTATTCGTTGAGAGAGGCCTCTGCATTTATTAGCAAGCAGGATTCTTCTTTGGATTTCGAGGCTGACATTATTTGTTAGGTTGATGGCGGAGCCTAGGTAGATAAATTATCTCAAAATTATAGTTGTCAACGTTCACGCAGTTTCCCAAAGGAGTAGATTCTTTGTTCGTTGAAACTAATAACTTCGTTTTGTCTTCGTTTACCGTTAGACCCATTTTCGCTTATTTCTTCTGTATACCTGAGAAGGCTGCAGTCACATCCCGCAGTTTTCGGCCGATGATGTCTACGTCATCAGCGTACGCGAGTAGCATGTGGCTTTTATTGAGAATCGTGACACTCGTGGATACTGCAGCTTTACTCAATATCATCTCATTCACTATGTTGAAGAGGTCACACGATAGGCCGTCGCCTAAACCCAAACTAGTAGATTCTTTGTTCGTTGAAACTAATAACTTCGTTTTGTCCTCGTTCGCGGGTCTAACGGTTTTTCGCTGATTCCTTCTGTATACCTGAGAAGACTGCAGTCACATTCCGCAGATTTCGACCGATGATGTCTATGTCATCAGCGTACGCGTGGCATGTGGCTTTTGTTGAATATCATGCCACTCGTGTTTACTGCACCTTTCCTCTTTATCATCTTCATCACTATGTTAAAGAGGTCACAAGATCGGCCGTCGCCTTGTTTTAGGCCTCGTCTGGTATATAATGACTTCGTATGGTCCTTGCCAATCTTCACTGACGATTTCGTGTCAGTCAGCGTCATTTCGCAAAGGCGTATTAGCTTCGCTGGAATACCAAACTCATTCATGGCTTCGAGTAATTTCTGCCGTATCGGGCTGTCAAAGGCAGATTTATAGTCGACGAAAAGATGGTACGTGCCGATCTGTTTCCCTTGGGTCTTTTCCAGGATTTGCCGAAGTGTGAATATCTGGTCAGTTGTGGATTTACCAGGTCTAAAGCCACACTGATAAGGCCCGATCAGGTTGGATAACACTGACTTTAGTCTTTCACATAGCACAATCGACAGGACCATATATGCGATAGATAAAAGGCTGATCCCGCGGTAGTTGGAGCACACACTTAAATCACTTTTTTTTTTAGCACAGGACACAATACGCTTAGATTCCAATCGTCGGGCATGCACTCTTTAAGCCAAACCGTGCGTAGGAGCTGGTACATGCTCGTTATCGGCTTCTCACCACCGGACTTGAAAAGCTCTGCCGGAAATCCATCGGTACCGGCTGCTTTACTATTTTTCAGGCGCGATATTGCTCTTCTTACCTCGGCTTGACTTGGTGGTGGACAATCTAAGCCTTCGCCGACAATTGGCGCGATACCTTGACGTGCGCTGCCTTCTGGAACCAGAAGTTGCTGGAAGTGTTCTATCCATATATGCAGCACACTTTGCGTATCTGTGACCAGATTTCCATCCTTGTTCTTATAGGAGGGGAACCCATTACCGTGTATCGCTGTATCGCCCTATATCCTCGTTCTCCCGTTCCTTCATCTGACGTTATTTTCGCTTAAATAGCTGTCTCGCCTATTTTACTGTCTCCTTGTGCCGTTCCCTAACAGCACGGGTTACAATTGGTGGTAGCTTTGCCCTTTAAGCAGCATCCTGTTCCTCAGACGCTATGCGACATTCTTTATCGTACCAGGATACGTCTGAGCGCCGTTTTTCATATCCTAGCACGGTAGTTGCGGCGGTTGCCATGGAATGCACAATATGCTGCCACTGTGTATCGGGAACGTCAGAAGTAGAGGCGTTGTGTCGTAGAAGCTGGGAGAGCTGGTTGGAGTAGGGAATGGCTATCTCTGGGGTTTGCAGTTTCGCGATGTCCAGCTTTCTTTGTGTTTGATTATGTGCGTTTTTCGCTCTGCTCAATCTTGTGCACACCTTGGCTGCAACTAGGCAATGATCCGAGTTAATATTAACACCACGGATCACACGCACGTCCAGGACACTAGATGCATGCCTACCATCAATTACCACATGATCAATTTGATTTTTGGTGTTTTGATCGGGGGATAGCCAAGTTGCCTTGTGAATATCTTTGTGCTGGCATCTGATTCCACTCACTAACATGTTCCTTACAGCTGCGAAGCTAACCAGTCTAAACCCGTTGTCTGACGTGTCGGTATGCAGGCTGAATTTACCGATCTTCCCTTCCTATTTTTGCATTAAAGTCTCCCAGAACAATTTTAATGTCGTGGCCAGGGCACCGGTCGTATGTTTCCTCTAGGCGCTCGTAAAATGCATCTTAAATCTCATCGTCTTGTAGAAATATTTCGCCTTAATGTGGATTGCGGCTATTCGATCACTTACAGGGTTGAATCTGAGTCTGAGTCTCTCGCCGACTATAAATCCACATCTAAATTCGTGCTTTTCGGCATGGAAGCTGTAATAGATGTCGTAATTTTAACGTCGCGAGCATCCTTGTCCTGTCCATATCATCTCCTGGATGGCGGTAATGTGAGCCTTATATTTTTTTCAAGACATCCGCCAGTCGGATAGTGGCGCCTTCTCTATAAAGAGTCCGGACTTTCCAGGCATATGCTTAAATCATGGTCCTTATATCGTTTGCGGGGTCGTCAACATTTCTTTGTTGTGTTTTCATAGCCAGTAAAGAACCTGAAGGCGGGTGGCTAGCCCAACCATCAGGGTTCGTCGCTCACTATCAGCCGCTATTCAGGTGCCTCCACGAAGGAGGTTGTGAGTCGGCTTGAGATGCAAGATTTACTTTACATCCCCAACGGCACTTGGCTTTTATTTATTTACTTGACTTTTTATTATCATTTAAGAATGTAAATCAAATAAAAGGCTGATGTTTCCCGATTAAACAGTTCGTGATGGGGCAAAATGGGGGTAATATTATAATTTTACATAAGTATTAGCAGGAATAGTGTCGGGTCTGATTTACATGCCAAGCTGCGTTCTTGTCGCACAGTGTACATATTTTATAATGGTTTTTATTATGTCATCTTGCATTTTTCTAATACATTTTGTGGCATCTGCTGCTATGAATACTTTTACCATATAAGATGTTACTTAATACCCCAACATTTATTTCATTTACACATTGGAGGATATTACGAGTATTACCCTCCATTGCATGAAAAGTTCACTGAACTTAAGGTTTCATTTTCGATTCACTGTCAAACAATCAAACGTCATAAAAGTGTACATCAATTTTTGTGCACATTAATGCACCCTTGGTCCTTCCTTCCGGTAAATACAAATACATACGAGCAATTCCTATAAACAAACTGCTACGGTGCTCCATATAACCAGACGGCGGGCGCACGAAGCGCAAATGTAAATAATAACAATAATAAACCGCATTTTGTGCTATCAGTTCCAAGCCAAAGATAGATAGTTGTAGAGATTGGGGGTAGCGATTGATGATATTCATAACATGGAGAGGAGGCAATAACCGCCGCCATCACACTGGTGTCGGTCATGTAATACAATTTGTACTTGCATATATATGTATACCAAAATACATACATAATAAATACGATAACAACATAAAGTTCATGGCATTTTATAGAAAATTGTTATAGGGGGTCTTTCGCCCCCTCCCCCCACTCTCTTACCCTGTCATTATCTAGAGACTACCCTCCTCCCAACCCCAAGTAAACATAAGAAATTGCATGTGATTGCTATTGCACGAATATGACACTTGATTACTTTTGGAATTGACAAGGAAGAGAGAGAGAGCGCGATTGTCTGATATTAAATAAGTTCCCGGTGTGGCATACCACGAGGAGGGTATGGCTTTCCCCAAAACATTGAGTCATAGATTTGTGCAATTGATATCAGTACAGCAGCAGCAGCAGCGTGTGTGTGGGTAATTACGTTTTTGTTTATTATGATATGTTTTTAATTTATTGTGCGTGTCTGTACATCTACATCTAGTGATATCAGAACTCATGTGATTGTTTTTTGTTGAACATAGATATACTTATAGGAAACCGAGGGTCAAAAACACTAAGAACTTAAGTTTAGTTGTGGTATGCCTCACTACAACGCTCAGTGGAATTTTGGCCACTGTGAGTTTTATTTTTATGTAATTCCATATTTCTTTTCTTGATTTAGTCAATAAAATGTTCGGTGTCAATTTTCAATGATCTACGCCCATTTCTTATAGTTTTTGCACAAAAATTTATAAGGCCAATACCACTGTACAGCGGAAGGATTGGGCATTACTATTAATAGAGGCTTGAAAAAATGCTTTTGGTTTACTATGGCAACAAATGGTTTACTGTAGTGAGCAGTAATTGCAAGCTATTCGCGACCAATATAACAGTTATACATTAATGCGAACAGAAAGCAATGGTGCATTGTTTGTTTGTCTAAAAACACATTTTGCTAGCTTTAAGCCCTCTTATGCTCTTTCCTCTTAAAACCAAAACAATAATAACTAGCTGATAGTGTCAATGTATGCAGTACATCATTTGAATGTTTTGAAGTCTGCCTTTTCTTAGTTTGCTAAAATAGAGAGACAATAAGTGCATTTTGAGACAATTTAAATACAATGAAATTACTATTTGATTCAATAAAAAGAATTTTTGGCACAATTTTAGTCTTTTTGGTACAATAAAAGTACTTTTTGGTATAACAAAAAAATATTAGTGTACAATAAAAGCAGTTTTTGGTACAATATATTTTACTTTTTGGACCATTTTACATTTTTGTTCGATACATTTTTTTTTATTACAATAGGAGCATTTTTTTTACTAACAACAAAGTACATTTGATACAATTTAAGTGTTATTTGGTATAATTAATTGTACTATTTGGTACAATAAACGTACTTTTTGCTTCCACACAGTTTATTTGTTGGTTCAATAAATTGTACTTTTTGATACCATAAATTGTACTTTTTGGTACCATAACCTGTACTATTTAATTATACTTTTTCATATAAATAATTGTGCTACTTGCTACAATTAATTATAAAAAATAGTACAATATTTGGTACAATAAGCGTACTTTTTGGAACCATAAATTGTAATTTTTGGTACCGTCAATTGTACTTTTTGGGACAGTAAATTGTACTATATAGTACCATAATTTTTACTTTTTGGTACAATTAATTGTACTTTTTGGTACACATTAATACTTTGTGGTACAAATACAATTAACTGTACTATTTGGTACACATAATTATACTATTTGATACCATGAATTTTACTTTTTGGTACAATTAATTGTACTTTTTGGTTCAAATTATTGTACAGTTAATACACATAATTGTACTATTTGGCACAATAAATGTTATTTTTGTTACTAAAAATAAATAAATTGTACTATGGAGTACAATAAAAATATTATTTGGTACGCAAAAGTGCTATTTGGTACAATAAATGGTGCTGTTTGGTACAATTAATTGTCCTTTTAATTGTTTTTTATTGTACTTTTGGTACAATTAATGAATACTATTTGGTATAATAAATTGTACTTATGGTGCAATAAAAGTACTTTATGGTACAATAAATTGTACTTTTTGGTACCATAAATTTTACTTTTTGGTACAATTAATTATTATATATGATACAATAAAAGTACACAATAAAAATAAAACTACTTTCTGGTACAATAAAAGTACTTTTTATTTTAATAATAAAGTGTACCTTAAAAGTACTTTTTGGTACAATAAATTGTACTTTTTGGTAATATATATTGTAATTTTTAGTACAATAAATTGTGCTTTATGGCACAATAAAAGTACTTTTTGGTACTTACAACAAAGTACAATAAGTTGTACTTTTTGGTACCATAAATTTTACTTTTGGTTCAATAAATTATATTGTTTGATACAATTAATTCTACTACTTGCTGTAATTAATTGTACTAATTGGTACATAAATGTGGGATTGGGGCATGGATAGGACATGCCTGCACACATGATGTGGCGCACCAACGTACTCATGCTGAGCGAGCGAACATACAAACATACACTTTGCCGAACGAACATACAAACATACACTTTGACGAACGAACATGCGCACGACACATAATTGACGAAACGCTCTAAAGCGCAGTGGCAAAAGCCCAAAGGACAGTCTGAGTGAGCCAGAGTGATCGGATGTATAGAAGTCTTTTAGTTTTGTGTTATGAATTCTGTTTAATTTAATCATTATATTACCACCTTAATAAGTCATGAATTACATTTTAATAAACTTTCTAATTTAACATTAACTAAAGTGTTTCAATAATTAGAACGTGGGTAAAACACCCACAAATTGGGGGCTCGACCGTGGATAGTGAACAAATGACTAAATGATGAAATAAACAAAATTTTTTTTAAAAAAGAGAAAAGCTAAACATTTAAGATGAATAAATGAAAAATAGATGTGTTGTATAAGACGAAACGAAACAGAAATTTTGACAATCATAGAAGCAGACGTTTATTAATTTCCATTGAGAAGAAAAAACAAAAGTGCACAGCAACAATCAGAACGAACGTAAGAAAGAACATTTATTGTGTGTGTCAACAACAAACCAAAAAGACGGTTACAAAAACAATATGTGTTCGCGAAATTTCTAAAAGCAAAAACAACGAATACCAAATAAAAAACAACCCCTTTGTGAAGACTGCAACAACAACTGCAACGAGGTATGCTTTGGTGAGACGTTCGTGAATGCCTTTAGAAGACGACAACGTATGCTTTGATAGACGACTGTGGTGAGAACATTTTCTGTTTACAACATAGCAACGACGCTGGCGCGGCGCTGTATTAAGAGGGAGTCCATGCAAATCAACAAATTCGCAGGTGCAGCAGAGTATGAAAACAGTTTTTGTGTACGAGTGTCTGAACATATAAAGAGAATGTTTTCAAGAATTTGATGTGAACAGACTAAAGATGTTGAGAGTAATTTTGATGTAAAGAGAAATTTGCAAGTTTAAATTTGTTGTGTGTGTTATCGACTTTTAGATGTTAAACAGAGTGAGAAGTATAGATGATTTATAGATGTTTATATAGATGTTCCTTATGTGCAAAGCGCAATAGATGTTAAACGAAGAGAGATTGAAGAGTTTTTATAGATGAGATAAGCGTTCACATACACACAAACGATAAATTGGAGTTAAACTGAGAAGTTAAACGGACAAAATAGAAGAAAAATTTTAAGAGAACAATTATTTTGATGAATATTTAATGTGAAATTAAATAGTGTTGACAACAAAGAGATTAATAATTAGAGTTTAAGCGATTTAAAGAGTAAATAACTTTGATATTATAATTGTTATAGAAGCTGAGTAAATTAAAATTTTATTTTTAAATTTGAACGATAATTGCTTTGGATAATTAAATCTAACATTATTTTCTAAGATTATATTTAAGATTATTGATTTTTAACGTGTAAACACCGATCACAATGGACTTAAATGAAATTTTAACTTTGACGGTTGACGGTTTAAAATCGAAATTAGACGAACTACAACTTTCGAGAACTGGGAGAAAAGAAGAGTTGCAAAATAGATTGTTGAACCACTTTGGTTTAAAAAGGGAGAATGATAATGTGTCTGAATATGATGAAGCTTCTTCCACAGTGGGTCGTGCTGTTGTGGAGCGCGGTAGTATATTTACTCTGAGGGACATAGAGGATTCGGTTTCATCATTTTCCGGAGATGGTTTACCCAACGTTGGACAATGGTTGGAAGAGTTTGAAGACATGGCATATACGGTTGGTTGGGATGTATTACGAAAATTTATTTATGGTAAACAATTGCTCAAGGGTGCAGCTAGAACGTTTGCTAGAAGTCAATCGGGCATTCGTGACTGGGTCTCTCTTAAGAATTCATTATTGAAGGAATTTGGTACAAAAATATCATCTCGGGATGTGCATAAAGTTTTGTCGAATAGAGTAAAGAAACAAAACGAGAGTTTTCGGGAATATCTATACTGCCTACAGGAGATTGCGAAGCCCATTAGTATAGACGACCAGAGCCTAATCGACTATTTTGTTCAGGGGATAAATGATTATACTTCGAATAAAACAATTTTATACCAAGCGCAAACTATCGACGATTTGAAGGAGAAACTAAAAATATACGAAAGGATGATGGAAGCCGGACAGTCATCATACTCGAAGACAACCCATCCAAAATCTGAGAAGAGAACACCTGAGGGCGCTAAAGTGGAACAACGATGCTTTAAATGTGGAGACCCCGGACACTTGGCGAATGAGTGTAAGAGTGCTGAAGTTAAATGCTTCAAATGCAAGGGATTTGGGCACAAATCTTTTGATTGTAAAGTTAAGGTGAAGAAGGAGAACATTGACAAGGATGATCAAATTGTGCACACGGTATCTGTTGAGGGAAAATACGGTCCAAGGAGAATTTATAAGGATATTTCGATTAGTGGGAGAAAATTATCTGCAATTATAGACACCGGTTCTGATATAAGTGCCGTGGATTACAACACTTTTAAACTTTTGGAAAACATTGAACTATGCCAGGAGGGTAGAACTTTTGTCGGATTAGGGGGCAAAAATATAACATCGCTGGGAAATTTTAAAGCTAATTTGAAGTTAGATGGAACAAAAATAGAGGTACAATTCCAAGTTTTTCGTGGAGGAGATCTTTTATACCCCGCAGTTTTGGGAAACGATTTATTGGATCAAGTGAACTTAATTATCGACGCAGACGGCGCACATTTTAATAGGAGAAATATTGAATCAATTGGGAAAATTCAGCGCATATTGGAAATCAATCCAACATCAACACTGGATACAGCCGTAATTCATTCGATTAGTTTTCAAAAATCTGATACAGTAGAGTTGGAGAACAAACCCTTTGACAATGGAAGTGGTCAATTGAAGAATTTTGAGCTTGGGAAAGAGGAATATGGGAAATTTGAGGAAGATGGGAAATTAGGGGAAACTGAAATGCGAATAAGACTAATGAATTACTTTCGAACATTTGCGGAGTCTAACTTAATCAAAAGTACGATTTTCAACGAGCGTTCGGGAGGATTTACATCTCGTGGTATTGGGAAACAAAATCGGTTGGAATATTCGGATTTGCGAGATGGAGTAATTAACAATAGTGGTGAAATTCAGGGACAAGACGTTGAATATGGCGACCAGGGCAGAGAAGTTATTTGTGATATGAAATTAAATAATGTGAAGTGTCGAACTATCGAATACCCGAGGGGGGATGATTTTTTGCCTGTGTTGAATATTGGGGAAAATTTGTTGAAGATGCGTTGTGAAAATTATGATAAGTATAACCGTAAAAAAGTTCCAAAACCGTCATATGCTGTGAATAATTTAGTAGCTTTTAAACGAACTCAGTTCGGTACTGGAATGAAAATGAGGCCGAAGTTTGTAGGTCCCCACGGAGTTGTGGAGAAGTTGAATCATAGTCGGTACAATCTGCGAGAAGTGGGCGACACTGAAGGTCCTGGGAAAAAATTCATCGACGGTGGATTTTATAAAACGCTGGGAACATTCGAGGGCGAATGTGAGGTCAGGACGGCCGGTTGTGGGATTGGGGCATGGATAGGACATGCCTGCACACATGATGTGGCGCACCAACGTACTCATGCTGAGCGAGCGAACATACAAACATACACTTTGCCGAACGAACATACAAACATACACTTTGACGAACGAACATGCGCACGACACATAATTGACGAAACGCTCTAAAGCGCAGTGGCAAAAGCCCAAAGGACAGTCTGTTTGAGTGAGCCAGAGTGATCGGATGTATAGAAGTCTTTTAGTTTTGTGTTATGAATTCTGTTTAATTTAATCATTATATTACCACCTTAATAAGTCATGAATTACATTTTAATAAACTTTCTAATTTAACATTAACTAAAGTGTTTCAATAATTAGAACGTGGGTAAAACACCCACATAAATTTTACGTTTGGTACAAAAACTTGTACTATTAATACCCATAATTGTACTTTTTGGCACAATAAATGTTCTTTTTGTTACTAACAATAAAGTACAATAAATTTTACTATGTAGTACAATAAAAATATTATTTGGGACAATAAAAGTGCTGTTTGGTACAACAAATGGGGCTGTTTGGTACAATTAATTGTCCTTTGTTGTACTATTTTGTATAATAAATTGTTCTTTTAGTGCAATAAAAGTACTTTATGGTACAATTAATTGTACTTTTTGGTACTATAAACTGTACTTTTTGCTACATTTAATTGTTATATTTAGTACAACAAAAGTATTTTTTAGTACAATAAAGTGTACTTTTTGGTACAAAAAAAGTACTTTTTTTGGTACAGTAAAATGTAACTTAAAAATACTTTTTGGTACAATTAATTGTACTTTTTGGTAATATATTGCAATTTTTAGTACAATAAATCGTAATTTTTGATACCATAAATTGTGCTTTTTGGTTCAATAAATTATCTGTTTGATACAATTAATTCTTCTATTTGCTATAATTAGTTGTACTATTTGGTCCAATTAACGTACTTTTTGGTACTAACAACAAAGTACAATAAAATGTACTATTTGATACAAGAAAAGTACTTTTGATACAATTAACTGTACTATTTGGTAAAGTACTAAAAATACTTTTTAATACTTACTACAAAGTACAATAAGTTGTACATTTTTATCATAAATTGTACTTTCTGATACCATAAATTGTACTTTTGGGTTCAATATATTGTACTATTTGACACAAATAATTTCAATTTCACTGACAACAAAATAAAATAAAATGTACTATTTGGTACAGTAAAAATATTTTTGATACAATAAACTGTACTATTTGGTTAAGTACTAAAAGTACTCTTTCGTAATACAACAAAGTGCAATAAGTTGTACTTTTTGTTACCAAAAATTTTGATACTAACAACAAAGTAAAGTAAACTATGTTGTGCAATAAATGTACTATTTGGTACAATAAATTGTACTTTTTGATACACTTAATTGTACAATTTGGTACATTAAAGGTATTGTTGGTACAATACCCCTACTTTTTGGTACAATACAATTTTGTTTTCAATCATTAAGTGTCGTGCATTTGTTTTACAAAACACTGTATTGATCAAAACTCACATTCTTTCGGTTTGCTTTTGTTTTGTTCATTTACCCAAAACCACACCGTTGTCGTGAATATTAGGGTAGGTATAGTGCACGCTTTTTCAATTACGATACGGTTCACCCCCTAATTTAGTGAAGTTGGGGATATAAATTCATGAGCCAAAAAATGGGGAAGGTGGAGTGTGGGCAAATAGCTTCGCATTGTGGTCAAAGGTAGTGTGGAAGAGGAAAAATCCACAACGAGCCCCGAAACTGCCCCACCACCTGGTGATTATGAAATCAGCTCCTGCTATGGTAATTTTGCCTCCAGAGGTTCCTCCAGAGGGGTAACATTGTAGAACCGATCCACTTTTACTTTTAAATCTTATTACTAAGAATCTCCATACAACACTATCGCACCCCTAGTGCACATACACATCTTGTTCGCAGAGTTTAAACAAACACATGTACTTTTGGTTGGCTAAAAAATGATATGCGAAAAAATAAATTTGGATTGGATGGTTGTCTTAAGGTTTTCATAATTCAGTCAGTGCTCGGTGTAAAGTTTCAATTGAATTACTCCCCTACAAAGTACAATCAGTGACTATTTCAATTCACAAAAAAAACTTAATTTTTTTTGTTTGTCTGAAGTCACCGGCCTGCATTCTACAAATTGAACCACTTGTAACCGTGCCACTGTGAGAGACAAATAAAAAAGAATTTCGTTGGTTTTATTTCTTTGCAACATCAAATTTTTAATATGAGTAAGAATTTATGAGGAGCAGACCTAAGTTATTAGAGTTGAATTTGTCAAAGGTTGCTATAAATGGTCTTGCACTGTAACAGTCATTTCCATATGTTTAACTTTTAGTTTTATTTCGGTTTTGTTTAAAAACTCACTTGTGTGTGCTACTATGAAATTTTGTTTGTTGTGCGCACATCATGTTGATGTCAATGACTGTTACAAAAAATCATTGCATACCTTAAGGCTGTTCATAAAATAAAGAGCCAGTGTTACAAATGATGCAAGATAATGAACTTACGTTAAACAATAACAAAAAAAAAAAATTATCACACAAATATAACAATAACAAATACAAAATTATGTATAAAAAATATAACAAACACAGAATATATAATAGAAATACTCTATAAAATAATTGTAAAATATGAAATTATTTTTGTTTTTTGATCCAACAAAATAATTACGTTCAATTTCAAGTAATATTCTGTTGCAAGTTATGGAACAGCAAGTGCGTATCAATACAAGTCCATTAAATTCTTGGTCTTTATACATATATTGCGTGTATTATGGGAATTATGTTTTGAATTATATATAATCTCTATGTATGGCATATGTTATTTCATGGATATGTGTTGCGGACTTGCGGATGAAACACAATCAGTTCTGCTATGTGCAAATATTAGAGTAAATAAAACAATTAATTGTTTCTACAACAGAACGATAAAATAATTTAAGAACTATTATGCTACATCAGTACACACGCACATACACAGCAAAACTAGTTGCAAATTGTGATTTACTGTGTGCTCTTGCGGTGGTTTGAGTCTTGTGTTTTTTTTCAGTTCTTTCTATAATTTGTCTTACTACACTACTCCAAATGTTATGGGCCATTTACTAACTTATAGCACTGAGAGAAAATGTTAGGTGAAAAGTACAATATTAAAAAAATGGAAAATTAAGGAGTTCAACTAAAATTAAAAGTAAATTTTAAAATATAGGGCAATTCCATGTAAAGTGGCCCTATACAGGAAATAATATAATTCCATATTTTAGATAAAAATCGGTCAATTAATATTTATAAGAGAACGACAGTTATGCACAAATGGAAAAAATGTTTTTTTTTTTTTATTTTAATTTTTATCTATTTGCCAACAGTTTTAAATGAGCATATAACGAACACTATCTTCTCCATCTTTATAAGCTTGGACTTACATTAACATTTTCTAATATTCCATTTATCTTCATAATTAAAAACTGTTATCTTCCGAAAAACAAAACTTTTCTTTGGTTTCTCATAATGGTTCAGCTTTGTATGTTTTATAATAAAAGTTTTATAAGTAAATAGAAATATACGAATTTTATGTCACACCCGTCCTCGTAAATATGACAAAAGTTTAATAAAACTGTTACTTTATATGATAAAGCATTTTTACTTTCTCACAATAACAATGTAAGTGCAATTAATAATAAAGCAAAATTTCTGAACATTTATTAAAATATTTGAGTATTTAGTTACAGAAAACATTTGTTCACACCAGTCCCTGGGTAAAAAATGAAGAGCCATAACAAACACAATGTTTGGGCTTTTTTAAATATGATGACATGAGCTCGGGAGCTCGATTTTGATTATAGACCCAAGGTTTCTTGGGAAAATTTTCTTAGAAATCGTCGTAGATTACTTCGTTTGTACCAAAAAGTACAATTTACTGGACCAAAAAGTACGAATAAGCAAAAAAAAATTCTTTGGTTTTAACAAAAAGTATTTTTATTGTACCAAAAAGTACAATTTATTGTACCTAAAAGTACTTTTATTGTAACAAAATGTAAAGTTATTGCACCATAAAGTACTTCTATAGTACTGAAAAATAAATTCAGTGTACCAAAAAGTAATTTTTTGGTTTGGCAAAGTACTTTTATTGTACCAAAAATTGCAATTTATTGTACCAATAAGTTGTTTTGTTATATCACGAAGTACATTTAGTGTACTAAAAAGTAAAATTTATTATATAAAAAACTATAATTCATTTAACCTAAAAGTACTTCAATTGTATTAAAAAGTACTATCATTGCATCCAAAAGTACTTTCATTGTATCAAAAAGGACTTTTGTTGTGTCAAACAGTACGTTTATTATGCTCAAAGTACTCTAATTGGACCAACAAATTTTTCTTTTGTACCAAAAAAATCCATTTATTGCACAAAAAAGTACTTTTATTGTTTCGCAAAGTACTTTTGTTGTACCAAAAAATTTCAAAAAATAATTTAAAAAATTTGCTTTCTACAATAAAAGTACTTTTTGTGTACAATAAAGGTACTTTTTGTGTACAATAAAGGTACTTTTTGTGTAGATTAAATGCACTTTTTTGTACAAAAAAATACTTTTATTGTTTCACAAAGTAAATACCAAAAATCATAATTTATTGTACACAAAAAGTACTTTTATAGTACACAAAAAGTACTTTCATAGTACACAAAAAGTACTTTTATTGTACTTTTATTTATTTATTATACCAAAAAATCAAATTTGTTTAATGTACAACGTTTTTTAGTTTTCACCATAGATATTATTTTTTACCGTGTACTTCAAATTAGATGTAATAACAACAAAATTGTATGTTTAGATATAGTTTTTGTTTTAGAACAGTTATTTAGGTTTCTTGGTTGAATTACTTTTTATCGCAGAAATTCATCATATGAAAGGAAGCATGGAATTTAAGCGTTTCTTGTTTTTTTTTATTCCGCTTCACTTTGCTGTATTAATCATAATCACAACAAATTAATACGAATTCAGTAAAATGTACGCGCGAATAAAACATGAAACTGAGTTAGGCCAATTTCAAGGTACAGAGACATGATACAAAATCCTAAATTGAGTAGCAAGGAAAATTGTTAAAAATTATTTTCTATTTAAATTCAGCAAAGGGTAAAAACGTTGTACTCGTATTTCCTCTTTGCTGAATTTAAAATTGAAGTAATTTTATTAACTATTCATGTTAATAAAGTAATTTTCTAAGCCAAAAAGATTTTATCTGCATAACTATGTGCACCTTAATTTCAATACACAAATTTATGTTTGTTTATAAAAAAATGTCTTAATTTTATTTTCTTTCTCTTAGGAACATTTGTATAGAATCACTTTTATTGCCAGTGAAACTATAACCAATCAATATTATCTTCACTTTTGTTTCTCGCTTCATCTCTCGTTCGCTGTAGTATTGTTGTTTTATTTATTTATTCTTCTATTTAGTTTTTTTTCATAGAAATCATGAGTGTTGCTGGAAGTGGTTCAATGAAAGCATTGCCGGCATTATTAGAACACAGAAAGTGGATTAAACGCCATGTATGGCGGCTTTGTGTGCAGCACTCGCATTTATTCGCGCGATGTGCATTCAGTCGTTTATCGGAATTATGACAAAGTAAACGAAGGTGATATTATTATTCTACGACAGTGTATGTAAAACCTAAAAATATGTTCATTAGAAAGCACGAAAAACAATAAAAAAGGTTTTAAAATTGATAAAAAATTCACAATAAATTTTGACTTTTAATTAATTTTATTCACTGAACACATTAAATTTAATTAAATTTCATCAAAAATAGTTAAAAGTTAAATCGTTACTTTTTACATTACATTTATGCTGTAAAAAAATTACATGAGGTTTTTTTGAATAACAACTATATATATTTCAGTCGTACTAAATTCAATGGCGTACTTAATCTTTTTTTGTATACTAAATATTATGTATACGCCTTCACACTAATTCTTCTCACATATTCATGATTTCCGCTATAGAAATTTTGATTAATTTTTTTTTTGAATATATGAGATTTTAAGAAGGATAAGATTAAACCTGACTACGTGCGTTTTATATGGTAACTTAGGATTCTAAGGTCCAAATTTTGGTATAATGTATGTTGACCCATTGTTTCAACGTAAAGTTTTTTTCGCAAGGCTATCTTTTTTAAATTGCCGATTATTATATTTGAAAAGTTAAACGCGTATTGACTGTTCATTGCTTCAGCCTCCTCACTGTAAGACTATTCCAGAACTTCCCTAACGCCCTTAAAATAGTACCGTGATGGTTTCAGCCAACTACGAGTGAAAGAGCTCACTGAAATTAATGACGACTGAATTGTACTAAATGTACATACTTTCATTTATTGTACTAAAATGTACTTTTTGTTGCACCCAGAAAGTACTTTTGTTATACACAAAGAGTGATTTTACTTTACACAAAAAGTACTTTGATTGTACCGACAAGGTTTATTGTACGAAAAAAAACTTTTTATGTACCAACTAGTTCGTTTATTGTACTAAAAAGTAATTTATCAAAAATTACTTTATATGTACTAAAAAGTACATTAGTGTATCAACAAGTACTTTAATTGTTAAAAAGTGATTTTGTTATTTTTTTCTACCAAAAGTACATTTATTGCACAAAAAATACTTTTATATTACAGAAAAAGTACTTTTATTGTATCAACAAGTTCGCTTATTGGACTAAAAAGTACTTTTATCAAGAATTATTTAAAAGTACTAAAAATTATTTGTGTTGTACTAAAATTTAAATTTTTTTTACTAACAAGACTTTTTGTTGTACTAAAATTTAATTTTTTTTTACTAACAAGACTTTTTGTTGTACTAAAATTTACTTTTTTGTGCCAAAAAGCCTTTTTATAACCTCACCCTACGGGTAGGAGGGTATATATCATTTGATACGACTTAGAAGTGTAACATATAGAAGGAGTCACTTTATACCCTAAGTTTCTTTGAAACAAATTCGATTCATTCACTTTTTAAGTCGTTTGAGCCATGTCCGTCTGTCTGTCTGTCTGGCTGTGCGGCTGGTACGCATCTTAACTTTCAAAAGATAAAACCAAATGTTTTGAAACTTTGCACAAGTTAATATTTCCTCAAAACTACTTACGTTATTAAACATGGGCTACATGGCCACGCCCCTTCTGGTAACTCCCTTACAAATGTACCGTTACACCCACTTTAGAAACCAAGTAATAATATCAAAATACCCAACTAGATCGTGCCCAAATTCTATATTTAGTAAAATTATAGCAGGCTTAAGTTTTGGAGAAAAAAATGGAAGTTTAGCCACGCCCCTTCTCGTACCTCCCATACAAAAGTACCATTCCGCCCACTTTAGAGATGGAGTAGTAATATAAATACACGCAACGTGATCGTGCGCAAAATCTGTATTTAGTAAAGCTAAAGAATAAAATGTTGGGGAAAGAGCTGTAAGTCTGGCCACGCCCTTTCTGGTACCTTCCATACAAATGTACCACTCCGCCCACTTTATAAATGGTCCAGTCAGCGCTGATTAGGTTAAGAAAATAATTTAAAATCGATCGGAAAATTAAAAATAACTAATAGTATTCAATATTCCAAAAAAATATTGCTTCGCCTTTTATGAACAGTTTCAGGCGTCACGAGGCCGGTAACAATCATCTTTTTCCCACTAGACACAATCGGCAGTTCATACGTACGCGAAGCTACGGTTGATTAAAAGCCTTTCATTCATATACAAGAACACATAATATTTGTGTGTCCGTGCTTTCTGTTATGCCTACCACTGATTTAGAAGAACATCTAAAGGTACGGTCAGACTAGTCAAATATTTGACCAAAACATGTTTTCCCCTATTTGCCCAAAATATTGTCAAAGCAATACAGAGTTGATTTTGTGTTCACACTAGGCGCATTTGTTTGCCTCCTTTTGTTTGATCAAACACGTGTCAAACTGTGTCAGATGGACATTAGGGAAAACATATTTGCTCTGCGGTCACACTTGAACGAATATTTGCAACAAATTTTTGTTTGCCGGCAAATAAATTTGTTTTCTCAGAAACCTTCAGCAAGCCAACAGAAAATAATTTTTTTTTCTGAAATTTTTTTTTTACCAATTTGAAACAAAATGCAACTATTTTGGTCAACTGTGATGCGTAGTTTCTTATATCCTCATATTTTCTTCAACTTCAACATAATTGGCGACGGTTTGTTTGTGATTTCAATTTATTTATTCTTTGTTTTGTTGTTCGAACAGATGTTCTTGCTATAAGTGTGGTCAACACAACCTTTTTTTAGACGACATATTATTTTACTTATTATGTAGTTTCTAGTGGAAATTACATTGAAAATTTTAAAAATCGATCAATCTATGAAACCGGGGTTTTTCCTGTTTCAAAATTTACATATTCAAAATATAGGTTTAGAATTTTTTGGCCGAATCTAGTTTAGTTTCCAACGACTGTTTTGGTAGGGTAAAACACATTATTTAAGAAAAAAATTAATACATATATTTCGAAATTCGAACTATTGGATGTTAATTTAAATGTTAATTAATTAATAACCAATTTTATTTAGAAATAATAGCGGCGTTTTTTTGCCTGTGGCTCTTAGAGCTTCGAACCATTTTTTTTATATTATTAATGTGTAATAGGGTCATTGGGACCAGAGAACAGAATGAATGCATTTGTTTTTATTGGGTATTCATAATTTTATTGCTTTTTCCATGCATTCAACAACAGTAACTAATGCCGTTGCTATTTATATGCATCTGTCAAGTTTTTAAGTTTTAGAAAGAAGGGCTAGTTTACATGGAATAAATACTGAAACAATTTTATTCTGCCACAATTTATCCGTGTTGAAGGCTTTTTTTGTAACTGAATAATATTTTTGTTTCGTTTTGCTTTACCTCATTTATTTAAGAAATAAATAATAAGTTTTTTTTAAAAAAATATAATGTATTGTATAATTTGTAAAAGTTTTTAACATTCGGCTTCGGCCAAAAAAAAAATTCCTACGGTCAAGTTTTTTTTTTATAATAATGTCAAGCAATGGAATGAAAATATGACACATTTCAACAATAACACCAATCACACCTTTTATTCGGTATTTGTTGCCTTTTACATTTCCTATAGAAATTTATTGTAGCTGTTATCTAACCTTGAACACGCAGACTTTATATAATTAAATATGAAAGTATATTTTATAATCTTCTCAAAGTTCAAGTAAATAAAAAAAAACACCAAAAATATAAAAGTGTTTCACAGATATTTTTACTTTTTGTTCAAACAGCATTAAAAACATTCAAACTATTTAAGGTAAAATTAACAAAAACATAAGCAATGCAATGCATTGTTTTCGCCAAACTCACAATATCTATGACATGTTTTACTGAAATTATGTGGATTGACAACAATAGGCATATTTTTTTTGGGTGCACTCAAAGCATAAAATAAGGAACTCAAACCGTTCCCTGATTGGGACCTGTATGTTCTTGAATTACTGCTGAATTAGTCTCAAAAATTTGTTTCATTTGAATATACCCACATAGAGGATCTTCATAGAACCCCTTTTTGACACACATGAGCCTCGGAGCGGGGGTTGTGATTTTTTGACACGGGATTTCAAGAGTGTAAACTGCCTGACAACCTATATTTGTTGGATTTGCTTGTAACCGGTTAAACTATGGCCAATTTATCTTTATTATACCATAATTAATCGCAGCTTACCCGGTTTACAGTCGATTTGAGATAATTAACAAAGCTAGAATTTTTCCCTTTTAATTATGCATAAAATTGTATAACAGTTCCACAATATTACCAAAATATATTTTATATTCACCATTTCTTCCTTTTATTTTATTTATTATTATTTAAATTGGCGATATTTTTCTTCATTTTGTTTATTTCTGTCGGTTAGCTGACAACACCGCTGATAACAGCTGTTATTTACCCTTGTTTGCTCTTACAAAACTTTTGTAAGATCAAATAAATGTTTTCCCAAAAAAGAGGAAAATATTTGCTCTTTGGTGGTCACACTTTGGTCACATTGAGCATATTTTGATTTGAAGGCAAATAATTTCGTTTGACCAAAATCAGCTGTTTTGTTGTTTGCCACACAAAAATGTTTTGTGGTCAGACTGCGGCAAAGAAATATGTGACGGTTTTCGTCAAATATTTGCCTAATCTGACCGTACCTTTAGTATCGAACTAAAAACACATTTTAGAACTACCTCAAATTTAAGTGAAAGGTATGCAAAAATATGTTACTTCTTTCTTAAGGCAATTTTAACCTCTTAGTAACGTACCGAATGACCATAAAAACCACTTAAGCAAACTCTATGATAACATTTAACATAAAAAAAGGTAAGAAACCATAAGCTCAAAAGAAAATCAACAATAAGTGAAGTGAAGTGGGTTTAAACTTCGAAAAAGGGTTAACATCGTATACACACACACTTATATATAAAATTCGCCCCAGTTTAACCATTAATGTGTTATAATATGTTGTGGTTTTTGTAAACACATATTACGGACTAATTATTGGGTAATACAATAGCTTACTTAGTAAGTAACGAGTTAGTGTATAACCTTAACAAGTAATACAACAACAAATTAGGCCGATTTTGCAAAACAGCTACGATGAAAACAAAAAAAAACACGATTTATCATTGGGTTCCAATTTTGTTTATTCAAAAATATGTGATCAGTGGCCATAAACGTGCAAATCAATCCCATAGAGATTTTGAAACATATTTACGCACTTACTCTTACTAACTGACTGACTAGCAAACTGACTAAATGTCCGACTAATTGTAATTGTGCACCCCTCCATACGAATATGTGCCCCGACAAGTGATAATTCTGTAGCTGTCAATGATCAACTACTGCTGTTGTTTACATAAACGCTCAAAAGTCGGGTTTTTTTCTGTTGTACTTTTGTAAAAAAGTAAACAAAGTTGGGTTATGATTACCCGATACGTAATGTGGTATTTAATTACCCCCACCATAAGACAAAAAAGATGTACTTTTTTATTGTTTTTTGTTTTTGTGTTACCACTACATGGCACGTATTATTTTTAATTGATGTTAGGTTTCTGGGTCAACATTTTGTTTGTGCTATTGTATTACAGCCTGTGCCTATCCGTTCGCCCATCCACCTTCCCTCACTTATGGTTTATGGATATCTAAAAAAAAGTCTTGTTTGGTCTAGTGATTTCATAAACTGCAGTTGTCAATTTTAGCAAAATAGAAGAGTGGATTGAAAAAAACTGTATGTATAAATAATTTTCCATTTTGATTTTAATTATTGGTTTAGGGTCATCATCATCATCGTTATTATGGCAGTCGTCGATCGGTTAGATGATTGATGTTAACGTGGACAATTTCGAACTTGTACTCAAAGTTAAATGTATATAATGGCATTGACAATGATTGATTGTACCAGGGGAATTCATACGAATTATGATTAGTGGATAACATGAATCGTGAGTGGATTAAAGAATTCAATTACTTATAGATGATCGCGCCTATTAGACAACAATGGGGAAAATTTCAACTGTGTGAAATGGGAACTATACGGGGGACATTAATAATTTAAGTTTTCTGTTCGTTCTTCAATTGCGAGTAACTGAAAATATTCTAGGGAAATCCCCAAGCAGCTTGCAATGTCCGATAGATCTTGGATTCTCCGGGTAATCCCACTAGACATTCGTTTAATGGTAGAGAATGTGAAAAGGCGTAATGCTGAGTGAACTAAAGAGTATATCACCTAAGTAACAGCAGTTACTGAAGTTCAAGCATTCCCCCGGCAGCCGGTTCTATATACCGGAATGACCCGAAACATGCGGCCAAGGGCTGTCAACCCCAGCAACAACTATACAAATTTTAAAATTTTTACTTGAAGTTCAAGGTCAGATAGGGGGGAACCGATTTAGAGCTCTATAATGTCTATATTCCGCCAGTAGCCAGTTGTCCATCAGGCTACCGTCCCGACATCAGGACCCTTCTAAACGGTGATATGCGTCTGGTCCTTGGCGACTTTAACGCGCACCATCAGCTTTGGCACTCTTGCTTTAGGGATGACCAGAGAGGCGCGTCACTGGCGGAACAAATTAATGAGTCTATCTTCTGCACCCTGAATGAGAATGCCCCCACACGGATTTTGGGTAAGTGCACCAGCTCCCTAGAAATAACAATTGCGAGCCCTGGTCTGATAAACTACGCATCATGGAGAGCCGTAGTGTCACTGCCATCAGACCACCTACCCATAATCGTCTGTCTGAATCGACCCAACGACTTCATCTTCTCTGAACCCACATCAACCATAAAAAACAGACTGGCACGACTTTATAGAGTTCACCGATCGCATTTTCAGTGATCTCCCAGCTCCCACCCACGGTTACCAAGCTGAGAGTAAATACCGCCATACTGTCATTGCAGCAGCAGCCCGCTTTATACCTGCTGGAAGACTACCTTTAGTGCGGCCGCACTTCCCAGCAGAGGCAGCGATGTTAGTAGATGAGCGCGATGACATCTGAAGTGCCATCCCTGACGACCCACATAACGTCGAGCTGAACCTTGATATCAGCAGGTTTGTTAATGAGGACAAGCGGAGAAAATCGATAGATCACCCGAAAAACTTCAACCTGAGCTCAGGAGTGAGTAAGTTTTGGTCCACAGTTCGATCTCTCTCCAACCCAACGAAGAAGGATGACAGAGAGAGACAAGGCGAAACGAAGTGATGTTCGCAAACTTCACAACCTTCCAGACTCGGACATACCACAACCCTACACCCCTTCTAAAGTCCCAGAGGTCATCAACGCAGCCAAACCATCCAAGGCGATTGAACCCGACGGCATATCCCTGGCGAGCGGAGAGTCGAGTATCTGACAATGGTTTTCAACCTGTCAATGAGTAGCCTAATACCCTAATACTCGACCCCTGGAAAAGGATAGAGTCATCCCGGTACTCATGCCAGGGAAGGACATGAAAGAGGGACAATCTTATAGGCAGATTTCTCTCTTGTCACCAGTCGCGAAGACTCTAGAGTCACTCCTCCTCCCCCAGCTGTCTAGCCACCTAAAAGCAGCTCACCACAAGCATGGATTCCGAAAAATGCATAGCACTACCACTGCCTTAACCGCCATAACCACTAAGATCTCACAGGACTTGAATTAGCAGAGGTCTTGGCCTTCGATACAGTCAGCCACACCACACTCTTCCAGGACATCCTGCAATCCACCTTGCCCAATAATTTGAAGATATGGAGTGCAAACTATCTAAGTGGTCGTCGGTAGTTAGTGGAGTTTAGAGACAAGTGTTAAACAATGAGTACCACAGGGTGGCGTTCCATCCCCCCTTTTGATTAACTTCTACCTCTTTAAAATCCGCACACCACAAGGTGTAGATGTGATACCATACGCGCACAAGTAAGAAGACGCTAGCTGTCGCACTTGGGGAAAGGACAAAGAACCCCAGTGGAGAAATATTCAAAGCTGCCAAAATGCCACCCTGAGGACTGTAATGGGCTGCATGCAGATAACCTCAGAACACTATCTACATGAAGAAACGAAGGTCCTCCCAGTCAAGGAACACAATTTATGCTGGCCAAACAGTTCCTCCTGGGATGTCATCGGAGGAATCATACCAACTTTCACATTACACAGTTGGATGTTCCCCCGAGGCATGTCAGAAAGGACCTTCGAGTGTACGAGGATAACATACGCAACTATGTACAGGATCTCTTGGATCTCTCCTCGTATGCTGCAGCTTTGAATGACGTTCTTGGAGGTCGCACGCCCCCTGTAGCCGAAACACTACCTACATGAAGAAACGCACGCCCCCTTTAGCCGAAACAGAGATAAGCCTGCCACGGAAAACAACAAGACCCTTGCTCAACTTAGATCGGAACGGAGAAACAGGCTCAATGCCTACTGGTTCCGCATAGAGCATGTCGTCCCCAAAATATGCCCAGCGTGTGGTCAGGGTCCCCACGATACCTGCCACATTTGCACTTGCCAAGCCCACCCTACTCCATTGGATTTATGGCCAATCCAGTGGAAGTAGCCCAATTTTTAGGACTGTACATGAACCTTTAGAAGAATTAAAACAGAAAATATTTTGGGATAAATTAATATCAGCATCGCTCACTTGAAAAGGCCACCAGACCACTTGTTTTATTTCATTTATTTAAACATTTTAATTCTCTCCAACGGCTAAACAAACACATATCTAGCACATCTCATACTATAATGGTCTCAAAGGCGCTCGCTACACACATTTGTAGTTCAATGGCCACATCATGTCAGCAACTTTTTTCATATTTTTGATAATAGTCTACAGAGAAGTTTAATGTTTTTTGTTTTTAAAAACATTTATTGATAAAAACAAAGTTCAAGATTGTGTTGTTTAAACTAGGCCATTTGTTTTAGTTTGTTGTTTCAATTGCTCGAATATCTTATTATTGAGTTTGAAAACAACAAATATTCAAGTAGCAGCATATTTTGTAGTTTGCATTTAGTACAGAGTCACAGTATAGGTTCACTAAACTTAAATAGCAAGGTCAACGAATTATTCGATAGATTCGGAGCAACAAAAACAAACTAAAACACTGGTGAAGCGATTCGATCGATACGATTTGTGAGGTGATGGCTGTTGTGGATAAAGCAATAACCTTTACTCCATTTATATAAAACAACATACAAACATACGAAAACACACTCAAATGTGGCGTTTACTCAAGCGGCTTACGGGAGAAAAGTAGCTATCTTTGAATTACATTTGTGTGTTTTAACCTTTTGTTTCCCTTTTGTTTAGTAGATTGCCACTATAAATGTTAATATTCTGACTGCTGGCCATTCTGGGAACGCAATCATTATGCGGACTCATCATTTGGACTAACTGATGTAAGTAATTACCCAAAATAACTCTGTAATGGCAGTGGAGAAATTAGTAATATTTTCGTTTCGTTTTTCCTCCCATCTGTCGCTACGAAACAGATGATAATTTACCCGGAAGCCATGGGGTAATAAATGTAATTGACACAAGTCATAGTTACAGGGAAAGTCATTGACATTTGTAGGCTTGTTGTACATTACATTATAAAAACGGTTTCAACGAAATTCAGCACTTAATGTCTTTATCAGTGTTGATGCAAAATGATTACCGGTGACCTAGAACTAAAAGTCAGGTGAATTTCGAATTCGATTTAATGTTAATTTTTTATTGTGATTGATACGGAAATGTCTTTAATTTGTGCAGCTGGTTAAGGATTTTTGCCGAATATTGAATATTATATACTTTAAATACATATTATTTATATTGAGTCATTATTGCGGAGACCAAAGCAATTTGCCATTTGTGTAGTTATTATGCAAAAAAGAATGTGATAATTTTGCAGCTATGACATAGGACAATAAATTGTGGAAGAAACAATTATGAAATGTTCACAGAAAAGTAAAAAGGGCTAGATGGAGAGTAGCTATAGGGAACAAATACCGTAACCGATTAAACATTTTTGTTTTATAATAAACTGTATGTTTGTTAATTTTAGTCGATCGTGTTTTATATATTAAATTTACGTTAAAGTGTATCAAATGATACATCAAATTCAGCTTACGATCAGGAAAGTGTTGTAATCTTAGTTTACCAACAAAAAAAAAAGCCTTGTAAAGAAGCTTAAGCTTTGAGGTAAAAAGGGGAATCGTGGGGAAAGAATTTCCTCCATTTCTCATGTTTGAATATTAACGGTCAAATTCAAACTATAATTGGTGCTGGAAATTTTCGGCAGATATTTACTTCGCATGTACATGTTTGACATAATTGTAGATATATATACAGCTGATGATGTACCATTGTGCATCAGTTCGTCACAAAGGGATCTGAAGATGAACTCGTCATGGAGTTCGAACGCGTCATCCTAGTGCGTGACACACTGAATTTGACCAAAAATATCAAACAATAAACAACACTTTCCTGATCGTAAGCCGAATTTGATGAATCATTTGATACACTTTAACATTTTTGTTTTATATTTTTTATACATTATATTTTAGTTATTTTTTTAGCGAATATTGTCTATATTTTTATATATTATATTTATTTTTATATTTTTATTTTTATATTTTTATATTTTTATATTTTTATATTTATATATTTTTATATTTTTATATTTTTATATTTTTATATTTTTATATTTTTATATTTTTATATTTTTATATTTGTATATTTGTATATTTTTAAATTTTTATATTTTTATATTTTTATGGTTGGTTGGTTGGTATGCAGTAGGGTGATCAGTTCGGTTTTCAGAAACCGGCTACTCGGTTTTTTTCACTCATAAAAACCGTCGGTTTTTTTTAAATCCCTGTTTTTCGAATATCGAATAATCCGGTTATTTTTTGTCGAATCTCGGTTTTTTGGCGTTCGATATTTTTTATTTAAATTTATTCATAATTGTGTTAAATGTGTACTCGTACATGCTTTTTTCCAATGTTTCGGCCGAACAACCTAATTGTCAGTTTTATATATCTTCAATGTTTAATAAGTCGGCTGAAAAGCGATAGAAAAATGTTTGTAAAAGACCAATTTAATAAGGAGCTTCAACTTATCCATGATGCTAAGCACCGCTGGAATTATATGGCCAATATGGTTTCTCAATTTTTAAAATTGCACAAATGTGTGAATCATACTTTATTGGACTTAGGACTGACACCATTTAGTGAAAATAATATCGCAACTTTGTTTGTGCTAAGTGACTCCCTTAAACCTTTGGAAATGTCTATACAAAAACTTTCTGCAAACTCTTCGACTTTAGCTGATGCTGAAGGTATTTTTAAATTTTTACTTGAACACTTTTTAACAATTCAAAACCAATTATCAATAAATTTATATGAAATTGTAAAAAGACGTATATCAGAACGACGTGTTCAAACCCTGACTACTCTCATTTTGTATTTAAGTACGAGTAAACTCCCAATTAGTGACGCATTTCTAAAATATTCAAGTAAAAATGATTTTTAATTTTTTATATATGGATAAGAGCGGCAAAAGGACTCAAAACCTTGTCAGATTATTAAACGCCTTGTACACTATAAGTCCAACTAGTACATTGAGTGAAAGGGCATTTTCAATGTCAAGTTTTATAAAAACCAATGAAAAAAATAGGTATACACTCAAGCACTTAAATTGTACCTTATTTCTTAAATGTTACTTTAGGGAAAACTAAATATTAAATTAAATGTATCTATATATAATCAAGTATTTACAAATGAATTGTTTTGTTTCGTTTGTCTTTGTTAAATAAACAAACTTATCTCACTAATGTTGTGCATTATAAATATAATTAAACTAAAAGTTTACTTCTTATATGTATACTTGAATTGTTTTCTGTTATTTTTTCATAAAATTTTTGGTCTAAAATTGTGTTTTAATTTGTTATTTGGCATACTTTTGAAAACCGGATTATCCGGTTTTTTGTGAATTTCAAAAAAAGCAACCGGTTTTTTTTAAATGCCATTTTTCGAATAATTCGAAAACCGGTTTTTGCAAAAACCCGAATAATTGATCACCCTAGTATGCAGGCATCTCCTTCTTCAAAGGAGAACACTTAGGTCCTTATGGACCCATTGTGACACCCGTCGGGCATTTGTGCCATCCCTTCAACCTATGCTATCAGCGCGTGTACTGACTGATCGCGTTGCCAGTTGTCGATTGGGAATCCGGAGTTTCGATCCAATCCGTCCAGTTGATAATTTTACAAAAGTTGTTAATCCTTCCGATGACCAACGATGCAAGTTCTTCTACACCATTTAAGAAGGGTTTCCCCAGGGTTTCCAGTCTCCTTCTGTATGGCGCTGGGCAATCACATATAATGTGGTCGGTGGATGGTTCACTGCTACTGTTTCCGCAGTAGTAGCATTCGCTTTTCGTTGCGAATCCCATTCTGCTCGCATGCCTGCCTATGGGTCCATGTCCCGTCAGGAAGGTAATAATTTTCCTTATCTGGTCCCTCTCAAGACTTACCAGGTACGATGCACGTTTCGCGTTGTATTCCGGCCAAGTTATTTTGGCCTTTCTACAGGTTTCTTTATTCTTCTATCTGTCGTTTGCAATTCTAAACGTTAGATTTTCAATGGTACTTTTACAGGTGGATATAGGGCGAAGTGCTACGTGTTCAACGTCGCTGAGCCCTGTCTGGCCTCTTCATCCGCTCTACAGTTGCCCTCGATTCCGCTGTGTCCGGGAATCCACGTAACCAGAACTCTGTTGTTCCTGGATATCTCGTTAAGAGATTTCCGGCAGGCACTGACCACTTTCGATTTGATGTCACAGGACTTCAACGAGTTTACCGCCGCTAGACTATCCGTGAACAGGAGAATATCCTCCTGTGATATCTTCCTCACGTTGATCACATCCGCGGCTCGTTTAATAGCAAGTATACCGTAGCCGACCTTGTCATCCAGTTTGGACCCATCGGTAAAGATTTCTATTGGTCCATACATTGCGTTCTCGTTCTCTGCCCACTCCTTTCTGGAGGGCGTTCTAGTTTCGTTTAGAACGTTTGATTTCCGTGTATTTAGCACGTAGTCAGTTTCGAGTGAGATGTTGATATGGTTCAGGATCTTGGAATGTCCGATGGAACGATCCCAATGATCAATCTCGTTTAGTCGAATAGCCGATTTGAGAGCGGAGCATTTGCAGCTCAGATCAGGTGGTAGTAGATTGAGTATCGTGTAGAGAGCCTTAGAGGGGGTCGATCTCATACATCCGGTTATCAGGAGACAAGAGGACCGTTGAACACGATCCAATTGTTTGAATTTGCTCTTCTTGTCGAGCGCGTACCACCAAACTATAGAGCCATATTGTAGTATTGGCTTCACTATAGCATTGTAAATCCAGAGTGTTACCTTGGGTTTAAATCCCCATGTTTTCCCGATAGCTTTACGACATGTATATAAAGCTATGAGTGCTTTGTTGGATCTGCTTTCAATGTTCTGTCTCCAATTAAGCTTCCTGTCTAATATAAGGCCCAGGTAGTTCGCCGTATCGGAGAATTTTTATATTTTTATATTTATATATTTTTATATTTTTTTATTTTTATATTGTTATATTGTTATATTTTTATATTTTTATATTTTTATATTTTTATATTTTTATATTTTTATATTTTTATATTTTTATATTTTTATATTTTTATATTTTTATATTTTTATATTTTTATATTTTTATATTTTTATATTTTTATATTTTTATATTTTTATATTTTTATATTTTTATATTTTTACATTTTTATATTTTTGTATTTTTTTTATTTAATATTTTTATATTGCTATATTTTTATTTTTCCATATATTTATTTAAATTTATTTAAGTGAAAACTTACTACAATATTCGAAATTTATCAACTTTTATCATTAATATAACTTTGCTTATGTATAAACATTTAAACATCAAAGAAAATTTTTCACAAGCGTGTTAATGGTTTGCAAGTAATAATTAATTAAACAAACAATAACATATGTATTTTATTCTCAAAACGAGAGCCATAATATTCCACTCTTACGACTATTACTTAACAATTTAAAAGAGTGCCGAAAATGTTATTGCTTTCAATGATTTTGCATTGAATATTAGAGTTTACCATCTAATAGCCTCTAATTGAAAAAGATGCAACAGCAACAAAATTAGCATATAAAAAATAACACTTTTTTCACGTACATACGAATTTGAATTGAATCATTTAGCCAAATCTTTTTTTTTTTCATTGATTACATTAACATTCAGCTAACATACGAAATAAACATCGATTTTAATAGACCATGATTGTGTGTGTGTGACTCAGTCATGATGGAAATATCCATCGACATCTATGCACAGTCAATTCCAGAAGTATTCAACATATCACGTGCCAGTCTGGACAATTATCAAGGGAAAACGTGGAAATAGTGCATTTTAAGTGCAACAAAAACAAATTGTCTTGGGTAGCAACAAATTGGTACGTTTGATAATTTTTACACTTTTTAAACTTTCAATTTACCTGCATGTATTGACACAATTATAGAATTTATCGAAAAAAAGTGGTTAAATGAATGTTGGATACCGATCAAATTAAGTACATTTTCGATTGAGTCTAAAAAACAGCATTGCGTAAACGAATGCTGAATATGAGCTCTTGATATGTGAAGCGAACATAATTACTTAATATTTAACAATATTTAGTTTTTTATTGTAGATAATATTTCGCTGGTTACTAACAAATATAATAATAACATCCATATTAGATGGGTTTCGTTCCTTGTGACTCTGTCTGATCAGATAAATTTCAAATGAATTGAATCAATGATACTAATATATTTGATTTAGTAATTACATAAATATGTTTTTATCAATTTAAAAAGTAAACTGCATATGAAAAGAACGACAACTGAACTTACATCACTTTCGAAATGTCAAAATGCTGAAATGAAATAAAAATACGTAAAAATTTAGTAAAATATGAAATACAAATAAAAAATAACTAAAATGTTGTAAAATTTTAAGAATATAACATTTTTGCTATATGTTGTCTAAAAGTTTTGTTTTCTCCCAAAACTAAAACAATAATACATAGCTGATAATATGTCAATGAATGCAGATAATCATGCACAGTCAATTCCAGACTGTTCAATAATGTGTGTGACTGACACATAGATGGCGGCAATAGTACTAAATCAATATTTTTTTTTCGAAAGTGGCAACCTTTTTAGGCTTACTGTCAAAATCATATGTTAATCCCACCATTTGTTTATAAGTTACAGTGCTTTAAGTGACGCTACTTTTGAGTTTTAAAAAAATGAATTCCAAGCAATTCCGTGTGCTGATTTATCATTGTTTTTTAATGGAAAAAAAATACTGTTCAATGCCAGGAATGGCTTCAAAAACATTATTCGGACTCTGCTCCATCAAAAAGAAGCATTTGTTATTGGTATGTCGAATTCAAACGTGGATAACATTCCACCGATGACATTCCATCTACTGGAAGGCCCAATGACGCTTTTATTCCGGAAAACGTTGAAAAAACACTGAAAATCATTATGTCCGACCGTAAAGTGAAAGTGAGAGAGATTGCTGACATTCTAAAGATATCAGCAGGCAGTGTACACTCCATAATACACGAACATTTGGGTATGAAAAAGGTGTTTTCCAAATGGGTCCCGCGTTTGCTCACACCGGAGCAAAAACAACAACGAATCGATGAATCAAAGAGCTGTTTGCACATGTTTACGCGCAATAAATCGGAGTTTTTGCGACGGTCACAATGGAAACATGGATCCACCATTTCACTCCAGAGTCAAATCGGCAGTCTGCTGAGTGGCATGCCGGTGAAAGCCGCCCAAAGCGACCAAAGACGCAGCAGTTGGCTGGCAAGGTGTCTGTATTTTGGGATTCGCATGGAATAATATTCATCGACTATCTCCAGAAGGGGAAGACCATCAACAGCGACTATTATATAGCGTTATTGGAGCATTTGAAAGACGAAATCGCAAGGAAACGGCCTCATATGGAGAAGAAAAAAGTGTTGCTCCACCAAGACAATGCACCGTGTCAAAAATCAATGAAAACGATGGCAAAATTTAACGAATTGGGCTTCGAATTGCTTACCCATCCACCGTATTCTCCAGATTTGGCCTCCAGCGACTACTGGTTCTTCACAGACCTCAAAAAGATGCTTAGTGGTAAGAGATTTCGCTCAAATGATGAAGTAATCTCCGAAACTAACGCCTATTTTGAAGGCAAAGAAAAATCGTTTTACAAAAGCGGTATCGAAAGATTGGAAAAGCGTTGGAATGATTGTATCGCCCTAAAAGGGGACTATGTTGATGAATAAAAACGAAATCATTTTAAAAATTTATTGGATGCTGACACCTTTCCAGATGACTCCGCTCCAATACATGACGATTGCGTTTATTGTCCGTCTCCGAGCCAGAGCGAGATACGTGTGGCAATCTCCCGCCTTAAAAACAACAAAGCTGCTGGAGCCGATGGTCTCCCTGCTGAATTGTTTAAGGCTAGCGGGGAGGGGATTGGAGTCTCAGTCTGTTATGTCCCATATACAAAAAGGAGATCGTAGTGAATGTAAGAACTACCGTGGAATAAGCCTATTACCAATTGCGTACAAGGTAATTTCAAGCATATTGTGTGAACGTCTAAAGCCAATTGTAGAAAAACTAATTGGACCATATCAGTGCGGCTTTAGACCTGGCAAATCTACGACGGATCAAATATTCAACTACGACAAATTCTGGAAAACCCCATTAAAAGCAGATCGACACCTACCACCACTTTGTCGACTACAAAGCTACCTTCGACTCTCCGATAAGGAATAGGCTTTATGAGGCCATGTCTGAGTTTGGTATTCCTGCAAAGCTGATTCGACTTTGCAAATGTACCTTAGACAACACCAAATCCTCGGTTAAAATAGGTAAGGATCAGTCTGAACCATTCAACACGGAAAGAGGTCTCAGGCAGGGCGATAGCCTGTCCTGTACACTATTTAATATAGTTATGGAGAAGATGATGAGAAAGGCTGTTGTCAAGATGTCTCGCACCATATTCCACAAGAGCCACATGCCACCAGCCTATGTCGATGATATAGACATCATTGCCGAAATATGCGTGATGTTACTGCAGTTTTCTCATCAGTAGAAAAGGAGTCAGCAAAAATGGGCTAAGTGGTCAACGAGGACAAAACAAAAATAATGATTTCTACGAACAAAGAGTCCTCTCGATGAGGACGCACCGTGAACGTTGACAATTATTGTTTTGAGGTAGTCGATGAGTTTACCTACTTCGGATCTTCCGTAAACAAGAAAAATAATGTCGACCAAGAAATGAAACGGAGAATAGTGCTAGCCAATAGATGTTTCTACGGACTTCGGTAGCACTTTAGTAACACCACCTTATCTCGGAATTGTCTGTTTACGACAACGGACACACAAAACCTGGGAGCATTCGAGAGAAAAGTACTCCACAAAAAATATGGACCTACCTGTGTCGACGGCGAGTTTCGCCATCGTATTAACCATGAACTGTATGAGTTTTATCACGACATCGACGTAGCTAAAGAGTCAGAATCCAACGACTACGATGGCTAGGACGTGTTGCCAGGACGGATGTTAATGCTCCAGCGAGAAAGGTGTTTGAAGGCGAACCTGAAGATCGGGGCAGAGCAGGGAGACCCAAACTTCGTTGAAAGGACTAAGAGGTGGTTGGAAAACGCACGCAGGCCTCTAATTTATGAACGACGTTCGTAAGTTGTAGTGAGCCACTTAAGTAAGTAAGTAAAAGTACTTTTTGGTACAATTCAAATAATTGTATTGGTGAAATAAAAGTACCTCAAGCCGTTAACAAATAATCATTACAACCATTAGCATGAATTTCTTGCTGAGGTTTAGGCGCTGGCGGCAATATCGGTCCTTATTTCTTCCGAAATGAGCGAGCAGTTGTCGTTACGGTCAATGGCGATCTCAATCAAACCAAGCTGACTGAATTTTTGTTTTCAAAAAATTATCAGCTAAACATCAGCGACATTTGGTTTCAACAAAACGACGCAATTTTCCATACAAAAATTAAATGCAAAACCAATTTGGTGACAATTTAATTTCCAAATGTTGTCCTGTTTACTGGTCCCTTCGTTCGTGCGATTTAACACCCTTGGGTTAACATTTTGTGGGGCTATATTACGTCATTGGTTTATGCCGACAAATCAGCTACTCTTGAAGCATTGGAAAAAGTAATCAAAAATTGGACTGACTGAATGCACTATATAATTTGTGGCCGCGGCGGACATATGACGGAAATTATATTATATTACTATTACAATATTATAATATTTATTTCAATACTTCTGACTTGTATCACCATTTTAAGTCCTCATTCAGCTAAATGGGAAAATTTGGGGATGCCTGCACCTCAATCTTAAATAAAAAATAAAAAAATAATAACCCATAAGACATCCCTAAAAATAATAATTTCTCTCATTATTCTCAGGTTGACATCCATAATGGAGAGATATTTTCTAGTTCGAGTAGCTTGCATATTTAATAAGTTGCCTGATGATCTAAAATCTTTGAATATTCCGTTGGTGCGTTTAAAAGAAAGTTTTTTCAACAGCCAACATTTTTTTACACATATCTTTGGTTTTTATTTGCCTTTTTTTAATATTTTTTTCCCACCTTCCTAAACCAAACTGTTATCACCTTACTTATTTTGCATTGTTAACTTTGTTATAAAATCTTAAAGACTTTTATATTTTTAATTATTTTAAATTTTCTTGCGAATTGTTAAATTATATTTTAGTTTTTAATTACTTTCTTAAAAAAATCTTAATTTAAAAGAAGTAGAAACAAATGTATTTTTTATATATAATTTTCTTGCCTTTTATGATTTATTTATAAGTAACTTAATTTTTATTATTAAAATTTTTGAACTATTTTTTATAGTAATGTATGATTTTGTAGAAAATTTCATTAACAAATAAATCATTTGTATAAAACTTGAACGAAAATAGACCACTAACAGCACCGGGGAATTACTTTTTTTGACTTCAATTAGCAAATTTAAGCATAAATTTAACACGACAATAAAAAAATTATCACGCCCAGCTAATTAAATATAATTTTTAGGAATTTTTTTTATAAGCTTTACACTTTTGACAGGCACCAGACATTGTAAATTATTTATATAGCACTATTCTCAGAATTTGAATAGACATTTAGAATTTCGTTTCTAATTAATTATTTGCATAAGATTTTTGAATTGTCGTTAACGTTAAAATGTTAATTTATTATTACATTCACCAACGCTATTGAAACCAGTTTCCGTTGTTAACGGCAAAACATTTGCGTTTGAAAAAAAAAACAAAAAGTACAAAGCAAATAAATTATCATTAAAGTACAGTTCAAACAAAATTGTTGCATTATTTTCGATATAGAAATAAATTGATTTTTTTAATGCCACAATTAATGTCAAGAGTACTAGTATTGTATGTGTGTATGAAGGAGTACCCATATAATATAACGATTTTAAATTTTCGTTAACGTTATTGTTCGAGAAAAAAAATTTGGGGATATCAAATGCGCAATTTGCTTTAAAGTTCATTGGGGTTGACACAAAATCAATATGTTTTATTTTCTAATTTTGAGTGGATACAGATATGGGGAGATCTTGTCATGCATACTGAGTTTAAGGTTTGCGATTCGTCGTTAATCGTTTTATAAAAACTTTGTAAATTTAAGTAGAATTTATTAATTATTTTCCTGAAAATAATTTTTTTAAAACAATTTCATTATAAGTTGTACATTTTTATAACTTTTACAATGTCTGAAAGAATAATCGAAATTAATAAATAAATAAATGTGTGGAGTGTGGAGAAGACACAGCAAAGGGTGCTGATGATGATAGTTTGGCAACTATCGAAATAGCTATCCGCCCTGCCAGCTGTTAACATAATTCATTTCACACAACTCTTGTAAAATAAATTCTATTAGCAATAATAGAGATAGATGTTGAACCGAACGTTGAAAACACTTTTATTAAATAAATAAACCTTATTATTAATTTGAAGCAATATCGAAACTTTTAAAATTAATTATTTGTCGTTCTGAGTTATCAATTTCAAAATCTTATTTTCTACATATGTCTTTCCATAGAATCTAAAATTATGCATATCCACAGAATCCAAATTTGTTTAAATTTCCATGACAATATTACCCATACTTCCACATACCCGCAGTTAATATAGTGGCAAACTATTTTCACATTAACACCTATTGAGTAAACTTTTCACTTTTTACCCCGTGACGTCCTATCGTTCGTTACCCCCACCCCACTGATGGATAGCCTGATAATTGCATAATTTAAGAAGCACTAGAAAACATAACAAAAAGAAATGATTAACAACTACATAATACTGGAAATAAAAATGAATAGTAAAAATCTCATGGCTAATCAAATTAAACAACAAAATCTCTAACATTTTCAACGATGAGCAGCTTGCTAGCAGCTAGTAGCTACTAGCTATGAAGATGCCTCTTGGTGGCAATACACTTTGACGCCGTAACACCAACAGCCATCAAACTCATTTCAATTTCAGAGATATGTGAATTGTTTTTTCCACATTACCTTTCGAGCAGTCAGAGCATCAGAGGAGCTCCCACGGCGCTTACAAAAATGAAAACGACAACAAATGCTCTCGGTGTAGGTAAATATTCACACAGTATTACGTTGGAGACTTTAGATATGTTTTTGGAATATAAAGTGATGGCAGCGCGGAGGAGGAACTCGTGTAAGAAGCAATGCACAGTGATGCGAGTGCGTACAACGTGTTGGTCAAAAAAATAAAAGGAAATGTGATATTTGTAATGAGTCACACTTATGAAAAATAAAAAATCACGACAAACACAATACAACACATGATTTAGGGACTCAATTCTGAGAACTGCACGTGAAAGTAGCTCCAAAAATAAGAAGTTTTGCATTATTCGTTTTGTCAAGTTATATGCCACAATAAATTAATATCGAAAAAACTACGGTTGCATCAAAAAGTACGTTTATTCAATAAACTTTATTGTACCAATTGTATTGGAAACCGATTTCTTACCAAAAAGTATTTTTTTGCAAAACAAAGTACTTATGCTGACCTTAATGAACATTTATTCTACCAATGTACTTAAAAGTACCAAAAGTACTTTTATTGTATCAAAAAAATATTAATTGTACCAACAATTACTTTTATTGTAATCAAAAAATACAATACTTATATTGTACCAACAAATACTTTTAATGTACCAAAAATAACTTTTATTGTACACAAAAAGTACTTTTAAAAATTTACTTTTTCTGTACAAAAAGTACTTTAATTTTACCAACAAGTACTTGTATCAAAAAGTTCCTTTAGTATACCAAAAAGTACTTTTTTAATAAAAAACTGAAGTACATTTATTGTATCAAAAGAACATTAATTGTACCAACAAGTACTTTTATTGTAATCAAAAAATACAATACTTATATTGTACAAACAAATACTTTTATTGTACCAAAAAGTACTTTTATTGTACTCAAAATGTACTTTTACTGTACAATTTTAATTTTACCAACAAATTTTACCAACTTGTATTATATTGTATTGTATTATATCAAAAGTACCTACCTTATATCAAAAGTATTATATCAAAAGTACCTTCAGCATAGCAAAAAGTACTTTTATTGCACGTTTATTTTACGATTATTGTACCAAAACGTACTTTTATGGTATCAAAAACTGATTTTGTACCAAAAAATACTTTTATTGTAAAACAAAGTTCTTATGCTGTCCTAAATGGAAATTTATTCTACCAATGTACTTAAAAGTACTTTTTTCATCCAGAAGTACATTTATTGTATCAAAAGAAGATTAATTGTACCAACAGGTACTTTTATTATTTATTAAAAATATTATTATTGTACCAAAATGTACTTATATTTTACAAGCAATTACTGTTATTGTGCCAAAAAAAAACTTTTATTGTACCCCAAAAAGTACTTTTATTGTACCCATAATTTACTTTTTTTGTACCGAAATGGAAAATTTTCACAGTATTTTTATATTACCGAAAAGTTTCCAAAAGGTGCTTTTATTACATCAAAAAGTACTTTTGTTGTAGCAAAAGGAATTTTTATTTTACCAAAAAATACTTTAATTGTATAAAAAAGTTCTTTTATTATACACACAATTATTTTTATTGTACTAAGAAGTACTTTTATTGTAAAAAAAGTTATTTTATTGTACCAACAAGTGCTTTTATTGTACCTAAAAAGTACTTTCATTGTATCAAAAAGTACCCACGCTGCACCAAAAAATACTTATTTGTTGTTTCAAAAAGTACTTTTATTCTATTAACAAGTACTTTTATTATACCAAATAGTACTTTTATTGTTTCAAGTTGTATTTAAGTTGTACCAAAAAGGACTTTTATTGTACCCAAAAAGTACTTTTATTGCAAAGGCATTTTTGTTTTACCAAAAAATAATTTTATTATATTAAAAAGTACTTTTATTATACACACAAGTATTTTTATTGTAACAAAAAGTGTACCTACAAGTACTGTTATTGTACGCAAAAAGTACTTTTATTGTATCGAAAAGTACCTACGCTGCACCAAAAAATACTTTTATTGAATCAAAAGTACTTTTGTTGTATCAAGAAAAACTGGTATTGTATTAACAAGCACTTTTATTATACCAAATAGTACTATTATTGTAACAAATGGTACTTTTATTGTATTAAAAAGTACTTTTATTGTATTATAAAGTACTTTTATTGTATTAAACTTTACTTTTATTATGCCAAAAGGAATTTTTGTTTTACCAAAAAATAATTTTATTGTATTAAAAAGTTCTTTTATTATACTTACAAATATTTTTATTGTACCTACAAGTACTTTTATTGTACCCAAAAAGTACTTTTATTGTATCGGAGAGTACCTGCGCTGCACCAAAAAATACTTTTATTGCATCAAGAGTACTTTTGCTGTATCAAGAAAAACTGTTATTGTATTAACAAGCACTTTTATTATAACAAATAGTACTATTATTGTACAAAATGGTACTTTTTGTATCATGTAGTACTTTTCTTGTACCAAAAAGGACTTTTTGTAGTAGAAGTAACTTATATTGATCCAAAAGATTTGTAATCTTATTGCATCAGTAAGTACTTCCACTTGTTTTAAAAGGTACTTTTCTTGTACTTCAAGAAACGTTTACCAAAAAGTACTTTTACTGTACCAAAAATAAGTTTATTGTACCATTAACCAGTTTCTGTGTTCTAAAACGTACATTTACCAGAAAGTACCTTTATTGCGTTGAAAAGTACATATATTTTTAACTATACTTTTGAACTATTTTTTTTTAAAGTAAATTTAGTAAAAACTGTTTAATTGTACCGTAGTACGGAGAGTACTGTTGTATCAAAAGTACTTTTATTCTACCAAAAAATATTTTTGTCTTATAAAGTAATACTTTAATTTTAAAAAAGTACTTTTATTGGGACAAGCACTATGTTTTTTTTGAAATCGAAATCAAATTTTATTATAAGTACCAAAAAGTACCTTTGTTGTACCCAAGAAATTATATTTAACATTTGCACTTTTAGTGAAAGTACCTTTATTGCGCTAAAAAGTATATTTATTGTACTCAAAATGTACTTTAGAACTATTTTCGTTAAAAGTACATTTACTAAATGTAGTTTAATTTTACCAAAGAGTATTTTATTGTCTCAACAAGTACTATGCATTGTAAATGCAATAAATGTACTATGTGGACTTTTATTGCATTAAAAAAATACATTTGTTGTATTGAAAAGTACTTTCATTTTACCAAAAAATATTTTTGTTTTATAAAGAAAATACTTTAATTGTAAAAAAGTACTTATATTGGGACAAGACTAGGATTTTCAAATCAAAATCTAAATTGATTATATGTACCAAAAATACTTTTGTTGTACCCAAAAAATTATATTTAATATTTTCACATTTCGTGTACTAAAAAGTACATTTACCAGATGGTACTTTTATAACACCGAAAAGTATTTTTATTGTACCGAAAATGTACTTTTGAACATCGTTTTCTAAAAGTACATTTACCTAAACATAATTTAATTGTAACAAAGAGTGCATCAAAAAGTACTTTCATATATCCACAAAGTACTTTTATTACTTCAAAAATTAAATTTTTTGTATGAAAAAGAACTTTTATTTTACCAAAAAATATTTTTGTAAAAAAATACTTAAATTCTTAAAAAAGTTATTTTATTGGGCCAACCATTATTTTCTTATCAAAACCTAATTTGATTATATGCACCAAAAGTACTTTGGGTACAACACCCAAGAAAATATATTTTACAACTGTTTTTATATGTATTCACAAAAAAATTCTCTACATTAAAATTTTTTTTTCCAATTTTCTTTATTTTACGAAACACTGTGCATCTTTGTCTGTCCAACCGGTTCGTTGGCTGTTTGAATTTGCAATTGGCATCACTAATGAAAATGGAAGCATTTTTCACTTTACAACATGTGCTGAACCTGAAATTTGTACTCTCTCGTTTGAGAGAGGCGGGCGGGACGGGACGTTATGTTAGATGAGGTAAACATATTTGGATTTTCTTACGATACACGAGATACGATACGTGTGTGTGCCTCTGCATCTAACCCCTTCATATGCTGCTGTGTTCGTATTACCAACACAACTCTAATAGCAAATTAACACGAGATGTTGATAGAAAAAGAAAAACTAATAATTTGTGTACCCCCTTCCTCCCCCAACCCAACTGCACCTTAAGCAGGTTTTAGCATGAAGAAAAGTAAAAGTATATTTTGGAAGAGAGTGTAACGAACGAACGACATTTTCCTCAAAAGATTCACTTACTAAACGCTGTGGTGTAGTTTACATACCAAACAACTAAGCGGCGTGGAAAGTAAAATGCGGCGCATGCGCAAGCGCAAGCCAATGTGATAACTGATAACATCTGCTAGTATAAAAAATTAGCTAAACACGATACTACTGAGTAATGGCATTTCAATGGGCCATTATGGTCCTTTATTCGTTTTTTGGGTTATCTATAACAATGATACATATTTCAGACATTCACAGCCATCCATCCATCTATCCATTCACCCACACCTTACGTTTTGGCCATTATAGAAATTAAAATTTTACGCTTGATTTCATAATGTGCTTAAGTTTATTTCATTATTATATCTTTGTTGAATGACTCACACCTTTTGACTGACGCCCAGAGAGTCAGTGACTGACTGACGGTTGGTATGTTTGTATGACTGCTTGTCTTCTAGCCTGCCTGGTTATGCATTCAAACTTTGTGATGGCTAAATGTTGTTGCGCGCTCAGTTTGTTGGCCTGAATATAAAGTTTGAATTCATTTGGGGTTTTCTTGTTTGTAAGCGTTTTTTTTTATTATTATTTTGCGTTATGTTGGCTGTGTGGCCTTTTAGCCGTTTATTTTCATTTCATTTTCTTGCTTTGTGTTGTTATGCTTCTTTTTGTTATTTATACTTTATTAATTCTTGGTATTTGTGTTGATAAAGTTCATTAAAATCATGGCAGCATAGTTTGTTGTAGAAACAGTCACAAAGACGAAAGAAAACGAATTGAAAAAGAACTTAACAAATAGGTATGTACGTGGAAAAAATATTTGCACAATCTCGCTGAGGTGCACACAAAAGCCATCACTCAAAATGGCAATAGCATGGAAAGTGAGATTTAGTTATAGTGGAGGAGCTAGATTAAGAAAGAAATTTTGATTTTTTGTTTTGGGAGACACAATCAAATTCTATACCACAATAAGTAATTAAGACGTCAGTTCAGTCCCAGAAAAACGAAAACAAATTCTCGGACACTTGCCAGTCCAATACATTTACCACAAAGCACTTTCTGTGAACTAAAAAGTACCTTTACCAAATAGCACTTTTTGTGTACTAAAACGTACATTTACCAGAAAGTACCTTTATTGCGCTTAAAATGTACTTTTGAACTATATTTTTTTAAGTATATTTACTAAATGTAGTTTAATTATACCAAAGAGTACTTTTATTGTATCCACATAGTACTTTATTCTACCAAAAAATATTTTTGTTTTATAAAGAATTACTTTTACTGTAAAAAAGGTACTTTAATTGGAACAAGCACTATGTTTTTTAAAATCAAAATCTAATTTGATTATATGTACCAAAAAGTACTTTTGTTTTACCAAAGAATTTATATTTAACATTTTTTGTGTACTAAAAAGTACATTTACCAGAAATTACCTTTATTACACCGAAAATAATTTTTATTGTACTAATTTTTTAATAAAAATTTTTTTAACAAAAATTTGAAATTTAATTATTAGAAAAATTGTCAAGAAATTTTAAAAAATTTGATTTAAAAAAAGGAATATTGTAATGTTCTATACAAATGAAACTTTTTTTTAAAAAATCGCCGCAATGCCAATATTATTAAAAAAAATACAAAAAAAAAACTAAATTCAAAAATTAAAAAGAAAAAAATAAAATAAAAACACAAACATTCAACAACAACAAGTACAATTACATGCTGTAATAAAATAAAGTTATTTTATTGCACCGCAAAATGCTCTAATTGTATCACTACGAGTTTTAATTGTACGAAAAAGTACTTTTGTTGTACCAAAAAGTACTTTCATTGTACCAAAAATTACTTTTGTTGTATCAACAAGTACTTTTATTGTCCAAAGAAGTACTTTTATTTACTTTTATTGAATCAATGAGTTCTTTCATTGCACAAAAAGTACTTTTATTGTTCCTGAAAGTACTTTTGTTGTACCAAAAGGAACGTCTATTGTATCAGCAAATACTTTCTTTGCACCAACGAGTACTTTTATTGAATCAACATGTATTGTATTAATAAGTACTTTTTCTGTACTATAAGGTACCTTAATTGTAAATATACCTTATATATTATGGTTTATTTTTTGTATAAAAAAATATCTTCATTGTACATCCCAAAATTAATTATAGTATCAAAAATTACATTTACTGTATCAACAATTACTGTTTTTGTACTACTTTATGTGTTTTAGTGTATCAATAAGTGATTTTATTGTACTAAAAAGTATTGTTATTGCATCAATAATAAATTAATTGTACCGACAAAAACTTCACCTGTATTTTATAAAATTTTTATTGTGTCAACAAGTACACCACAAGTATTGTACTAAAATGTATTATATTAACAAGTACTTTTATTTTAGTAAAATGTACCATCATTATACCACAAGTACTTTTTTTGTACCATAAAGTACATTTATTGTATCAACAAGTACTTTAATTGTACCAAATAGAGTTTTCATTGTGCCTCAAAGTGTTTTTATTGTACCAAACAAAAACTTTTATTGTACCTACAAGTTGTTTTATTGCATTAACAAGTACTTTTATTGTATTAAAAAGCACTTTTATTGTACAAAAATGTCTTTGTTGCACCCAAAAGTACTTTTATTGCATCAACAAGTACTTTTATAATACCAAAAAATACATTTACTGTATCAAACAATATTTTTCTTGCACCAAAGAGTACTTTCATTGTGTCAACAAAAACTTTTTGAACCGACAAGTTCTTTTATTGTACCAAAGAGTACTTTTGTTGTATCAACATGAACTTTTATTGTACCAAAAGTAAATTTATTGTATCAACAAACACTTTCATAGTACCAAAAAGTACATGAATTGTATCAACAAGTACTTTTTTAGTACCAACATTTTATCAACAAGTACTAATCTGCCTGAACTTTAAAAGTGATACGTTAGGAACGATTTCTGTATTTTTGCAGGATATATCTTAGAGTTAGGTGACAGATGAAAAGAATCGCCATTACCCAAAAGCCGAAGAATATTCGAATGACCATGTGTAGCTTGATACCAATCGACCCACTCTTATAGCCCCTCGGTCTGCCAAAGCCGACTTGTCGTACAAGTTCAGGTGCAGAAGACCCAGAAACATATCCAGAGCCGTTTGCGGTGTACTTCTTCTAGTTTCAGTAATCCCCATGATAAACAACGTTTGGGCATTGTAAGTAAATTACTTTTATTAGGGCCTAGCACCAAATCAGACATGCATAAGTAATAATTGACCGGACTACCGCAGTGTACGGCCACCTTCGCACAGTGGTCCGTTTGCCTGATCTAGCGTAACGAAATTAACGAAATTAACATAAAAAATAATACAATTCTCGTCAAAAGGAAAATTTTTCTAGAATAATATAACAAATTTTTAGCAAATTTTTTTTTTTAATTTTTAAGATTTTTCTTAAAATTTTTTTTTCTTTAAAATGTATTTTTTTTAATTTGTAGACGTTTTAAATTATATTATTAAATTATTTCGAGTCAATACTCCACTCGGACTGTCTTACTAAAAAAAAAGGTTGCAATTGCAGACCAACATGATTCCTCAAAATTGAAACATAGTTAGCAAAAGAATCTGAAAGCAGCAAATGCTGGGCATTTCATAAAGTAGCCGAGATATATATTAACATAAAAAACAGTCTCTTCACCGGCTGATACCGGCTAACTAAGTTCTACTCTACAGAAGTTCAAATTCGGTCACAAAAAGGGTTAAACAAAAGGGTTGATTTCTACCACAATTTTCTAGCACCTCATATATTGCACAGATCACGATACACTTTTTTTTTGTAAACTTCATATCTTTATCTTTTAAGAAAATCCAAAAAATATTTACCAATATGAGTTTTCCCAATTTTTTAGCACAATCTGCACACATGTAAAAACGTACTGTTGCAGCTGTTTTGACATTTGTTGTGTTTGAAAGCCGATACTTAATCAATTATAGCAAATTTGTAAATTTGGAATTTATCGATTTGCTAAATGAACGGTTAGTTATCGTCGGGAAATCAAAATTTTGAAGATTTTTAATGTCTAAAATTTTAATTTCGTTACGCTAAATCAGGGAAACGGACCACTGTGCTTCGGGTTGAGGTTGCAACTTTAACACCCCTCTTTAAATTATCCTCGCCATTTCTTGACCAATTTTGGTTCTGATCAAGAACAACACCTAGGTACTTGGCCTCAGTTTCAGTTCCAAATTATACAGTTTCAAAAGACTGAAGTTTTTTACCTTCTTAACTTAATTTCCCTTTGCACCTCATGAATGAGGTATGGGATAGCTTCTCGCGTTGTTGTGAATTAACACGCTTTCTATTTAAAGATTCACAACTAACGGCACCTACTTGTTTATCGACGAATGCGAACGTCACTGTTTGAGAAGCTCTTACTAGACACGTCGATTGGCACGACACTTAATACTGCGAAGTTGCTGTCAACAACATTCGAGGGGAGCCGACAATGAAAGAGCATTTTTTTTAAATGACTGGAGCCAGGTTTGAACCAGCGATCTCCCGCATGGTATTCGCGTGTTCTAACCACTATGCCACGGCCGATCCCGTCCTTTACCTTCTGCCTAAGTATGTATAAAGAGAACCAATTTCGTTTTCTGAAAGTTCACCCCCAAACCACAGGTTCTGGCCTATTGTAGCAGCTTTCCAAGGGCATTTTGGATATAGTCACACATCGTCGGTAGATATTTTGCCACAGATCATGATGACCACATCGCCCGCATATGCCACAAATTTCGTACCGTTCTCATTGAACGATTTAGGTATCACAAAGACCCAAAGAAGAGGGAGACAAGACAGAACTCAAACCTGTGGTGTTACTCAAAAAAATGTCTGTAACATCGTACTGATTTTTGCCTTCGAAAACATCATTAAAATATTAATACTTTATTTGCCTTTCTGCAGCAGCTGTAGTTCATAGAATTCAATCTTTTTATTACATGCGGTCACATGTTGCTAAATCTCTATTCAAGGTTTTTGAGCAAACTAGAACAGGTTTTAACGAGCGGTTCCTTTTACGGCCAACACTGTGACAACCAATAATAATATTTGCTCGTTTTGTGGTTACGACTTAAGAATGACTTAAACACAAAATAAATATCATTTGTTTTTTTTTCTCTCGCCTTAGGTGATCGATTATTTATAATTATTAACTGTATGTATGACTCATCAATCGAAGTTGATGGATTAAAGTAAGTAAGAGAGTTAAAAAAGAATATAGAAAAAAACCACAATTCATTAAAATGAAATGGCAATAAGTTAAATAATTCTGTTATTTATTTAAATGAAAAAAATTTAATTATATAATATATTGAAAATATTTTATCTTACTGCCTTAATCAGTTAGTGTTATTATAGTATTGTATAAGTTGTATAAAACTTGTATATAGTTGTTAACTTAATGTTCTTAACGTGATTTTAGTGATGACCATTTGTCGCGCTTCATTATAACTGAATACAGTGTTCACTCCCTCGTACGTGCCTGGATTTAAACATAAGTTCAAAAGTTTTTTTCTGTTTAATCTTTGGTTGATTGGAATGTTTTCGTTTTTTTTTTGTCCATTAGAAATTCTTTTGTCAATCACAAAGAAATTGTGTTTATTGTTTTATTATGATTGTATCTTCTTGTATAATTTTGCATAATTTCTAAATTGTTTTGTATTCATCTTGAATTCACATTTCCGTTTGTTCGTTTTGGTTTTCTTATTAAAACACGACGTTGTCGTAAACGTTTTCCCTTCAGCACCCCAAAAAATAAAAAAAAATTTGAGAGAGCAAAAAACACTACATCAAACAAAATAGTTTATAACCAGTTTTGTGTTTTATGATACAAATTCAAGAATACAGTAGGGGACAAAACTGGCAGATTAATTTATCCCATTGGAAGATTGGAAGAAACTCTTAACCGGACATTCTGACATCAGTTTTTAATATATCATCTTAGCTTGTCCCTTCTGCAAACTGTATAAAAGTGCTCTAATTGGAGTAGTAATTTACGATACATACATCTTTTTAGTACATAAATTATACTATAGAGGGCACATTTCATATCTCGTATTCTAAGAGGATACTCGAATTTAAATACACCCAAACTTAAATACTAAAAATTAATTATTCTAAAAAAATAAAACCTATCGCGACAGAAACAAAGCTTAAAAACGTAATTTCCCTTTCCACCTCACTGAAATAGAACTGAGAAAGGAATGGCGTGTTCTATGGATGGCGTGTTCTAAGCACCATGCCACGCCTATTCAATTACCATCAAAAAAACCCTTTTCATCAACTTTCATATACAAATCAATTTCATTATTGCAATAGACACCACAACACTTCACAATTTTTATGATCGCCACTGTTCATTTGGCCATTGAATGGAATACCTGACCTATGCGTCCCTGTATTTGATTTCTGGCTTCCTCCCGTTCTCTTTGTTTTTTACATTTACTGGTTTCTTTGTCTCGTTTGTTTGTTTACTTCTTTATATGGCCCGACCCGGCCCGGCCCCTCTTCATATCGCCGCCTCGCTCCCCCATGCACTTTATGTTTGGTTGGCCACTTACTTACATGTAATAATCTTGCGACTGTCTGTGGCTTAGTTGCAATGTTGTAATACTTCGTCGAGGCTATTGTTAACTCTGATGGTGCTATTTGCTCTTAGCGGTTTTAGATTTTACCAACTTGCAATTAACTTCAATGCAATAGATAGATGGACAGACAGACGAGGGACAGATATACGGCTTACAAAGGTTGTGACTTTTGTGTTTGGAAATATTTATTGACTATTAAAAAGTTCATTGATGCAGTAGAAGTTTGAATGTGTCTTTTGGCAGAGACAGAGAGAGAGAGTGGGAGAACATAATGAGGCAAATCTATAAAAATTTTGTATTATGTTAAAAATTAATTGATATTAAAGCTGTTAGGCGGTATCACATGGAATTTATAATGGATCTTATAAGTTCATGTCATTATAAAAGTTTTATTTTAACTTTGTATATTTTATGTACTTTCATTGTAACAAAATGTACTTCTATTGTACCAAAAAGTACTGTAATTATATCAGAAAGATCTTTTACTGTGCCAAATTATTATTTTAAAGTACTTTTACTGTACCCAAAAAGTGGTTTTATTGTATTCGTGCAATTGTTCCAAAAAGTATCATCATTGTGCGAAAAAATAGTACTTTAATTCTACCCGAAAGATCTTTTACTGTACCAAAAAATATTTGTAGTATACTAAAGTACTTTCATTGTAACCCAAAAAGTGTTTTTATTGTATTGGTACAATTGTTCCAAAAAGAGTCATCATTGTGCGAAAAAAGTACTTTTTTTGCGACAAAATTCACTTTTATTGTAACAAAAAGTACTTTAATTGTAAAAAAAATATTCTTCCGACGTACAAAAAGTACTTATATTGTACTTCTATTTTACTACTTTTATTGCACCAAATAGTACTTTTGGCTTACCAAATAGTTCGTCTCACAAAAAAGAACTTTTACTGTACCAAAAATCACATTGCACCATAAAGTTATTTTATTATATCAAAAAGTACTTTTACCCTACCAAATCATATTTTTATTATAACAAAAAGTACTTTTATTATACCATTTAGTACTCTTATTGTATCAAACAGTATTTTTATTGTAGCAACAATTACTTTTATAGTATAAAGTTCTTTTGCTGTATTAAAAAGTACTTTTATTGTGCCAACATGTTCTTTTATCATACAAAAAGTACTATGTATTGTGCCAAAGAAAGTTCAAAAGTACTTTTATTGTCTTAACAACAAGAATTTCTATTGTACCATATTGTACCGTTATTATATCAAACAGTACTTTAAATATGCCATTAAGTTATTTTATTCTATCAAACATTACTTTTATTCTACCAAAAAGTACTTTTATTGTACCAAAAAGGTTCAAACAGTACTTTTATTGTCTTACCAAAAAGATCTTTTTTTGAACCATTAAGTTTTTTGTATTATTGTTCCAAAAAGTATCATAAAGTACACAGTAACAAACAGTACCTTCATTGTACAAAAAGTACTGTTGTTGTCCCCAACAAGTACTTTTGCCTTAGCAAAAAGTAATTTTATTGTACCAAAAATTAACGAAAAGTAAGTTGTGCCACAAAGAACTTTTAGAACATCAAACAGTCTTTTTTTCTACCAAAAAAGTACTTGTTGGGTACCAAAAAAGTACTTTTACCTTAGCAAAAAGTAATTTAATTGTAGTAAAAAGTACCGAAAAGTAAATTATACAGAAAAGTACTTTTTTTGTGCCTTAATGAACTTTGTTGGATACCAAAAAGAACTTTTGTTATAATAAAAAAGTACTTTTTTTGTACTAAAAACTACTTATATTGTAATAAAAGTAATTTTTGTATAAAAAATAGCTTTTATTGGTTCAAAAAGTACTTTTATAGTATTTTAAATGAGTTATTTTTCCTTCTGCAGTACTTTCGTTGTAAAAAAAAATGTTTGTTTTATTAATATGTACTTTTATTGCAATCTTTATACAAATTTCGACTTCTACCTATGAAAATTTTGCAAATTAATGTAAATAAATTTTAATTTTATTTTTACTTAACTTAATTTCCCTTTACACCCCATGAATGAGGTATAGGACAGCTTCTCGCGTTGTTGTGAATTAACACGCTTTCTATTTTAGATTCACAACAAACGGCAGCTAATTGTTTATCGATGAATGCGAACGTCACTGTTTGAGAAGCTTTTACTAGACATGCCGATTGATTCCACACTTATACTGCGAAGTTGCTGTCGACAACATAGAGGGGGCCGGCAATGAAAGAAATAAAAGAAATGGAGCCGGGAATCGAACCACGGAACTCCCGCATGGTAGTCGCGTGTTCTAACCACTATGCCACGGCCGGTCACTTAGGGAACAGTAAAAATTTCAGATTGATAGCTCTTAAACTACTGCTGACAAGCAGACGCACACCACCAAAACGAGGGCGTTTGCTCATCTTCGAACTTATCCTAGGTTTGAAGAAAATAAGCTTGTATACTAAATTTAAGCTCGATGACGGACTGCCCCAAAAGGGGGTGTTTATATAGGAGGTGGGGGTACTTATTATCCCATCTTCCTCATATTAGAACATAACCTTCGCTTAGAGGGTATAAGCTTGCCTATAAAATTTCAGCTCAACATTTCATATAAACTGCTTCTGTAATTGCGGGGACAATTAGACGGAAACCTCCAAAAAAGGGGAGTTTGTGAGGGAGGTGGAAGTAGTTTTTGACCGATCGGGCTCATCTTAGAATTAAACCTCCGCTTAGAGAATATAAGCTCGTATAACGAATTTCAGCACCTTAATTACTGGTGTAATCGCAGGGTCAGACTCCCTAAAAGGGGCAATTTGTTTGGGAGGTGGAAGTAGTTTTTGACGATATAAGTTTTAATTCTTATTTCTGCTCGATATCTCTGGGACAGACAGACGGATACCCCAAAAAAGAGGTTATTTGTATTGAAGTAGTTTTTGACCAATCAGGCTCATCCTAGAACTTAACTTCCGCTTAGATTAGATTAGAGCCTGCATACAAAAACTACGGCTGTAATCGCAGGGACAGACCCCAAAAAGCGAGAGTTTGTATGGGAGGTGGGAGAAGTTTTTGACCGATCGAGCTCATCTTAGGACTTAACCTCCGATTAGAGGATAGAAACTTGCATTCCAAATGCCAGCTCTATGGCTCTTAAACTACGGCTGCAATCAGGGTGACAGACGGGCACCCCGAAAAATTATTAAAAATATTCAACATTTCCAAATTTTCACCTTTTAGTAAATAACTTTAATTTAATCTTATTACGATCTCATATTCTTCGACCAAATATTGGTGTTGGGTTGTGTTAATTGTGTCCACATAATACAATTACTACCTTTCAATTTTGGCCTCTCTCTTCTAACCTCTCTCCTTTTTTGCATCTAATCCGTCGACGGGAAATGCTGCAGCTTGACAGGAAATGTTGTTATAATGAAATTATAGTATGACGAAATTTAAATAAATTTCATATGTATAGATAGATAGATAGAGCCCATTACAATTTCGTTTAATAATGACAATTATGGCCACAACAAAAAATGGGTCCATAATATACATATAACAGCAAAAAACTGAAATTAAGGAAAATTGTTACAATCGAATTACAACACACACAAACACTGGAAAAAAATATTAATTGAAATACATAAATAAATTACATATATCTAAGTATTTGAGTTTTGGCATGCACACACACACCCTGGCTCACATACTTAGCGTTTTGTACTACTTTGGGACTTTTGTGTTGTATATTCACACACAGAATAACACTTGAACATTGATTGAATGTAATTGAATTAACAAAAGAAATCACAATTTGTTTCTCTCTGTCTTGTCGGGGTACTTGACGACTCAGAACAGAGCTCCGTCCATCCGTCTATCCATCCATCTGTCCAGTATTCGATGACAATGGGAGAAGTTGAATTATGTTTGCAGCACCACTCACTACTCTTCTGGTACAGACGACAACAAGTGACAATTTGTACAATTCCCATATATGATGCCAGTGTGGCCACTAGTGCCACCATCAGAGCACAAGTAGCCACCAGCAGCTGTTGTTGAGAAACTTATAATGGGATATGTTGCTAACATGCTGTTGTTGTTCAAGTGCTCGGTAGTAATACCCCCCCCCCCCCATCGTCATTCCAACGTTTCGGATTTTTGAAGTGTACTTTTATAAGAGTTTTGTTGAAGGAAACCCGATGATCATACATTTTCACAAGATTTAAATGGATTTCATTTTAATATTACAGTTTTTTTTTATGCCAATATAATCTACTTGTAATGTGAGTTGTTAAAAGTTTACATGTTGATAGGCGGTCAATTGATCGTACCGAATATTGCATGGCACAGCTGGGGAGAGAGAACCCGCTACTCATCCAGCATTTTATCGAGGGGTATAATAGCAATGTCGATCGTGTAAACTAATGGTTTATTTGGTCATTTGCACAAGTGGTAAACATAATGTTTACCGAATGTCTTTCAGATGGTTATAAAAAGCCGATTAATGCAGTTTAAAGCGGTTATAGGCGTCCCATAGACTCGCGAGGCAAGCAATAATGGTCCTTTTTATACAGGCGCTAAGCTTAGTAGCTTTGATTGACTGCTTTGTTGATTCGAAGCTGCCAATCTATGGTCTGTCTCTGCTTGAGTGTTATGAAAGCAACACCATGCATGCTTGCTTCACATTCACAAACATATAATACTTGTGGGTGCATGCGTTCGGTTTTGCCTGACACTGGTTTAATATTAGTATGTAGATACCCTGCATGCATAAGTTATTGTTTTTAATACAACACATTGGGGATGGGGGATTTTGATTACACTTAGAATAACTATAAAAGATCTATTCATAGAGTCTGATAAATCTCGTATTCCCCGCCGGGAAATATCACTGGACTTTCGTTCAGTATTAGAAAATGTGGGAAGGTGCAATGTTGTATACCCAAAATTGCATGCAACCGACGATGAGTCTCGGGGAGTAGGTAACAGTAGTTACTGAAGCTAAATACACATGCTCTCTATGTGGCGTTGGCAGCCACAAGAATCTAAAAACGGGTGCGGTGGCCCAATATGCCACTTTTCTAAATAAACACTGCGAAGTTTCTGTCGACAACATCGAGGGGGCCGGCAAAGAAAGAAAAATATAGATGGCTGGAGCCGGGAATCTAACCACGGATCGGCCGGTTCCACTCCAGACACTTAAGACCGTGAATAACCCTATTCTTTTTATCTACTTGTTTTTTTAATATAATATTTTAACCCCCGAAAAGGAGGAGTTTGCATGGGAGGTTGGATTGGTTTTTGTCCCACCTTGATCATCTAAGACTTAACCGCCGCTAAGAGGATAAAAGCTTGCATACGTTATTTCAGTCAAATAGCTCTTTAACTACGGCTATAATCGCAGGAACAGCCCCCCAAAAAAGGAAGTTTGTATGGGAGGTGGGAGTAGATTTTATTTGATCTTGCCCATCCAAGAACTTAACCTTCGCTAAGAGGATACATTTTAGCTTGATTACTCTTAAACTACGGCTGGAATCACAGGGGCAAGACCCTCAAAAAGGGGCAGTTTGTATGGGAGTTGTTTTGTCCGATCTTGTTCATCTTAAAACTTAATCTCCGCTTAGAGGATAGAAGCTTGCATTCAAAATTTCAAACCGATAGCTCTTATACTACGGTTGTTATCGGGGGGACAGACAGACTAACACCCTCAAAAAGGAGGAGTTTGTATGGGAGGTGTGAGTAGTTATATCCAATCTTAATCATCTTAGAACCTGACGACCGCGTAAATAATATAAACCTGCATACCACATTTCAGTTGGATAGACCTTAAAATACGACTGCAATCTCAGGGAAAGACCCCAAAAAAACGGGGGAGTTTGTATGTGAGGTGGGAGTAGTTTTTGTCTGACCTTGGTCATCTTAGAATTTAAACTCCGCTTAGAGAATAATAGTTAGCATACCAATTTGCAGCTCGATAGCTCTTAAACTACGGCTGTAATCGGCGGGACAGATAGACCCAAACCCACAAAAAGGGAGAAATTGTATGGGATGTGAGAATAGTGTTTATCTACCCGTGTTCATCTTAGAACTTAGCCTTCGCTTAAAGGTTAAAAGCTTGCAAACCAAATTCCAGCTCAATAGCCTTTAAACTACGGTTGTAAACGGAGAGACAGGCAAACAAACACCCCAAAAAGGGGGGAGTTTGTATGAGAGGTGGTAATAAATTTGTCCGATCTTGCTCATCTTAGAACATAAGCTCCGCTTAGAGGATATAACCTTGCATACCAATTTGCAACTCGATAGCTCCTTAACTACGGCTGTAATCGCAGGAACAGTCCCCCAAAAAGAGGCTGTTTTCATGGGAGGTGGGAGTATATTTGTCCTATCTGAAACATCCAGAAATTAACGTCAGCTTAGAGGATAAAAGCTTGCATCCCATATTTTAGCTCTGAAACTAGGGCTGCAATCGCAGGGACAGACCCCCAAAAAGGAGGAGTTGTATGGGAGATGGAAGAAGTTTTTGAACGATCTTGCTATCTTAAAACTTAACCTTCGCGTAAAGGATAGAATCTTGCATACAAAATTTTAGCTCGATAGCTCTTAATCGGGGCACAGACAGACGTACACCCCCAAAAGGGGGAGATTGTATAGGAGTAGTTTTTTACCTCCGCTTAGAGGATACATTTTAGTTCGATAGCTCTTAAACTGCGACAGTAATCGCAGAGGATACATCTTCAAAAAGGAGAAGTCCTATGGAAGGTGGGAGTAGTTTTTGTCCGATCTTGCTCATCTTAGAACTTAAACTCCGCATAGAGGATAGACGCTTGAATACAAAATTTTAAATCGATAGGTCTTAAAATACGGCTGTAATCGCAGGGACAAACTCCCTCAAATGGGAAAGGGCGGGGGGTGGTTTGTATGAAAGGGGTAGTTTGTATGTAAAGGATATAAGCTTGCCTACCAAATTTTAGCTCGGTATTAAAAATTTCTCAAGATGAACCGTGGATAATGTTAAGCACCTCATTTTGTTCGGAGAGCATAATAAATACTAACCCAAGACGTCATTAACGCGAGTGTAATGAGTGGTCCAAATATCGACTCAAATCACCACCTTAACACCACCAATTCATTTGGTTCCTACAAAAAACAAAGGGCTTCATTATTGTCATTTGAGGTTTCGGAAATCAGTTGGTTTAAGATGGTTAGCTGATTGGGTTTCCGCATCCGATCCTGGAACTCGGTCTTCCACCCTGAACTCATAGGCACTCAGAATTTGCTAGGAGTCCAGTGCCACCCGAAAACCCTCTGAGAAAACCCTCCACACGAAATTAATCAGTGGTAAATATAAACGTTACCAAACGCCAAGGATACTACACATCGCAAGGCCACATACCCCGAGATAGCCAAGGCCAATTGCAACTAACTCTCTGAATTACTGTAAACAAACGCCTCTAATTCTCTTGTACCTGACCTCTGAGACCTACGTTCCGACAAATCTGTTGAGTCTTATATATAATGACCTACTGGATCCGGTACGTGATGGGGAAAAATGGGGTGATGATGATATTTGGATTCCGGATCTCCCTTTACATAAGAATCAGCAGGGATACCAGTATTATTACATAAGACTATAGGAATTTTTATTGCACACTTGTCCAAAACTTTTCGTAAAACAAACCCTTTATTATAACGTTCAGTCATCATTATCATACATGATTATCTAATTAAACATGTTACCCAGGTAATATCTATCTTTCCCTGCTTCTCTAATAACAAATTATTTTTATACCTTTAAACAAATTGTTTCCTTGTGAAAAAAAGTAGGTTATACCAGCTTTAAAGCTTTGGAATCTAATAAACTCTATTGTTTAAATGATGCAATTGGAACGTTAACTCCACTATACACCCCATCCCGTCTTCCCTTAGTAGTCAGTGGACTATTGTGTTTTATGCGCCACTTCCCATATTTAAAGTTTAATTTGAATTTGAATTTGAAATTTTTTTGGACAATCATTCTGTAATTACATTATGACCAAATACAAAAATGATCTCCCTTCTAGCAGAAAAAATATATATTTAAAAACGTTATGACAAACAAAACTGCAAAAAAAAGCTAAATAAAAAACTTCATTAACACAACCCAAAACTCTTGGACACATCATCATCATCAACGCATAGAAAATGTGGCTTAAACATTCGTTCAGACTATCTTTCAGTGGAATAAGGAGAAGTATGACTCATACCAGCTCTCAAACTACCGGCCAAGAAAGAAATAAAAAAACAAAACAACAACATTTAATCTTAACTTTAATGCTAAAGTCACATCTAGACAATTAAGCCTCTCTATCTCTCTCCCTCCCTCCACTGCAGCAAAAAAAACACAATAAATTCTTAAACAAAACAAAAAACAAGACACTCCACATAGTTGGCAAAAACAACAGAACCACCACAATAAAGGTAAATGCAGATAAACTTGGGTATAAAGTATATTTTGCAAAACTAAAAAAAAGTTGAGCAAAAAAACGACAAACGCAATGTTGAAAGTCGTTTTACCAACTCTAAGCCAGCTAGCAGTTTTTTTTTAAGTTATAATTGTTGCTTTTCCTTTCAATTTTTTTCCAGTTGTTTTCGCACAGAAAAAAAACCAACATAGTCAGTCTACTATGTTTTTTGAGAGTTTAAAAATCGCCACTAAAGTTTAATTAAAATGTTTGTTTGTTGTGTGTACTGCAGTGTAATGATGATAATAGCAAATGTTGCAAGAGAATAAACTAATTACGAAGATATATAGGTTAATATAATAATTTGTATGGAGTTAAGTGCGTACACATATACACACACACTAGATCACAAAAGTCCGGCAACGCCTTTTTTATTGCTAAAGGAATAGTTGTTGTTTGTTAGTTATAATTGGCTGAAGGTAAACGAAAATGATAAATATTTAGGTGTTACATTCGAAACCTTGAGATTTGGTCATTTATGTTGTACGTTTTTAGTTTATGAACATTTACATTTTTGAGGGTCTATTGCAAATCACTAGTGGTGCATGAATCGCTATTATCGGATGCATGCGAAATGCCCGAAGACTACTTCTTGAGAATGTACCTCCAGAAAGTTCCTCAGAAAGGAGTGGATACCACTGTAGGCTAGGTTTTAGACTCTGTCAATAAGTAGGATGACCTAAAACGATTTAAGTACATAATATAAATGATCGAAACTACTAATCGGTATATATATATAGGGATTTTGCAGGATGACGGCATTTAAAAAATCATAACTACAACGACCTATGTCAACACAGTTTGGGCTACTAGGTGTCAAAGTTGGATACTTTTACCACGGTTGTATTCGTAAGGCGAAATATTTTTACATCAAGCTGATTTGTGCTCATGCCCCGACGGAAGATAAAGACGATGAGATTAAAGATGTTTTTTACGAGCGCCTAGAGGAAAAATACGGCCGCTATATCTCAAGGTTTTTGTCCTATCTTTTTCCTTAAAACTGTAACATATCCAAAAAGCGTTTTCTAGATTAAATAAACAAAAAAAAAAATTGTAAATATTTGCTGCAATACTTTTTAGTTATAACTCAAAATATGTTAATATTAATATTGTAAGATATTTTAAAGTGATGATGATAGAAGAAATAAATAAATAAAAAAAAAAATACGGCCGCTGCCCTGGTTACGACATTAAAACTGTTTTGGAAGACTTTAATGCAAAAATAGGAAGGGAAGATGTTCTTGGTCCATCGATCGGTAAATTCAGCCTGTATACCGACACAGACAACGGGTTTAGGCTGGTTAGCTTCGCAGCGGGAAGAAACATGGTAGTGAGTGGAACCCGATTCCAGCACAAAAATATTCACACGGCAACTTGGCTATTCCCAAATCAAAATACCAAAAATCAAATTGATCAGGTGGTAATAGATGGCATGCATGAATCTAGTGCCATGGACGTGCGTGTGATTCGTGGTGCTAATATTGGCTCGGATCATTACGTGGTTGCAGCCAAGGTCCGCACAAGATTGAGCAGAGCGAAAAACGCACACAACCAAACACAAAGTAAGTTGGACATCGCGATGCTGCAAACCCCAGAGAACGCCACTGTCTACTCCAACCAGCTCTCCCAATAACTACGACACAACGCCTCTTCTTCTGACATTCCCGAGGGATACAGGCACAAGGAGACAGTAAAATACTGATACATCGGCAAATCCTGGAAAAGACCGATACGGCAGAAATTACTCGAAGCCATGGCGGAGTTTTGAATTTCAGGGAAGCTGATAAGCCTTTGCGTAATGACGGTGACTGACTCGAAGTCTTCAGTGAAGATTGGCAAGGAGCTTACGGAGCCATTCTGTACCGGACGAGGCCTAAAACAAGGCAACGGCTTAAAGTGTGACCTCTTCAACATAGTGATGGAGATGATAATAAGGAAAGCTGCAGTAAACACGAGTGGCACGATATTCAACAAAAGCCACATGCTACTCGCGTACGCTGATGACTTAGGCATGTGACTGCAGTCTTCTCAGGTATACAAAAGGAATCAGCGAAAATGGGTCTAACGGTGAACGAGGACAAAAAGAAAGTATTAGTTTCAACGAACAAAAATCTACTCGTTTGGAAAACTGCGTGAAAGTTGACAACTATAATTTCCAGGTAGTAGGTAATTTTATCTAATAAATGATACTACGGACTAAGCAAGCGATTCAACGACAGAGCCCTCTCTCAACAAACAAAAATCCAGCTAGACCAGATACTGGTTCTACCTGTCTTTATGTACGGTTCAGAATCCTGGGTTATGACACAAGCGGATGATTCGGTTCTGGCAGTATTCGAGACAAAAATACTCCGTAAAATATATAGGCCCAGCAACGTTAACGGAGAGTATCGGCGTCGTATGAATCATGAGCTGTACGAGCTGTACACTGACATTGACGCGGTCAGACGCATTAAGGTGCAGCGGTTGCGTTGGCTAGGTCATGTTGTACGCATGGACGAAAATGTTCCAGCTCGAAAAGTCTTCGACAATGAACTCGATGGACGGCGCAGAAGAGGGCGACCAAAACTCCGTTGGAAAGACCAGGTTACTGACAACCTTACAGAACTTGGGTTAACTTAGTAAGGCGCTTATAATATTTTTCCACGTGCGGTATATAATCTAATGGGATTGCAAAGAAGTGCCAGCCAAGTAAGTAAGTCTATCGAAATTTGTGCTCTAGGCTTGTACCGGGATACCGGGAATCCCGGGAAATAGAATTTTCCCGGTATTACCGGGAATCCCGGGAAATAAAAAAATGATTTTTTCTTCGGTTTGTTAAGCAAAGATGCACAGAATGGCTTGAAATTTTGCACAGATCATAAACAGAGACTTCGTTGTATTCTCCCAAAAAATTATGCCATTTGATGGAACGCTGTTCAAGCACCGGTCCGGGAAAGAAGAAATTTCTATTATTATCATATATTTGTATGAAATTTTTCCGTTTTCCCGTGTATCCCGGACCGGCGTTTCTGAAATACTTACTTAAATGGATCGCGAGTTGGCAATATTGAAGAACATCATTAGTAGAACATTATCACGAATTTTTGTGATATTTAATGAAAATCTGCAGAAATGCCGGTCCGGGAGCGAAAAAGTTTCCATTATTTTTTTCAATTTTTCCGTCTATCCCTGACCGGCGTTTCTAAAATACCTTTTCAAATGGGTCGCGAGTTGGCAATATTGAAGAACTGAATTAGTAGAACATTATCACGAATTTCTGTGATATTTGATGAAAAACTGCGGAAATGCCGGTCCGGGAGCAAAGAAGTTACCATTATTTTTTTCAATTTTCCCGTCCATCCGGGACCGGCGTTTCTAAAATACTTTTCAAATGGGTCGCGAGTTGGCAATATTGAAGAACTGCATTAGTAGAGCATATCCACGAATTTCTGTGATATTTGATGAAAAACTGCAGAAATGTCTGTCCGGAATAGGCGGGAAAACTGAAAAATTTCAAACAAATGTATGAAAAAATAGCAATTTCTTCGTTCCCGGACCGGACAGAAGTTGTTCAGTTATACAATAAGTACGTTTTTGGTAAAGATAGCGAGTAAAAACATTGCACAATGGGCCAAAACTTTTAAAAAAAATTATTTGTTTAAAGTAGATAGTGGGTTTTGAGAGCTATTAAATGTCCCAAGACTTGTTCAGATTGCATGGGTTTTGTTAACTGGCTTGTTATTCGTTGTTACCTAAACAACAATTTCACTGAATGGAGTATGCAAAAAATCTGGATTCCCTACGACTTATATTAAAAATGGTGAAAAAATTAAAATTTGTATCGAAGTTTTTTGAAAATATACATCAGTTTCTTAAGCGGACTATAAGTTACTGTACAAGCTGTTGGCCAAAACCTGATGTCACCTCTTTTCAAGGGATACAAGAGATTTCAAAAAGTTTAGAGGGCCAAAAAAAAATTTTGATAGCCAAACTGAGCTAGGGTTTTACTCAGCTACGGTTCTACTATCGAACCTATATATTCACGTTCGGGTGTTTTTTTCACTGTTGCACTGTGTAATTTAAGCACCTAAAAATCGCTGTAATAATATGGAACATATGGCGATTTTTTTGACTACCTAGGGACCAAGGCCCTTCGCGCCATCATTGTCCTTGATTTTCGATTATCTGGATGGCAACATAACTTGTTCTAGCCAGACCTAGCCCAATAATCTTGACATTGGCCCAACTTTGACATTGGGTTTTGTGTTTCAGAGAGTAAACTCCATACATTGCATTTTTGCCCAAACACTATTGAATTCGTGTTAAAACATAGGTATATTTAATTTGAGAAATATCCATAACCTCAATTAAGCCAAAAATAATGTGTTTAAATATTCTATAATTTTTTTTTTTAATTTTTTGTGCATGACTTTCGTATTTGCACCCACAATGGATCTGTGCAAACTTTTGCTATCTAGTGTACATCGGCATAATAAAAAACATAATTTAAACGTTATAATGAAATGAAACGGAAAACGTATTTTACCTTGTCTAGTCGATATTTGTGTGTTGTCTCTCGTTTCGGACGTTGGTGATGGAGATGATCTCGGTTATATTGGTATTTTTTTTTGCCAAACCAACCAATTATTGTTTTTCCTGATGCTGATGATGCCACAACACAACGAAATAATCCATAACCAAAATATGATAAATTAATGACGATTGCACGATATGGCGGACATACCAAATTAGAGGGGTTATGCAAAAATACAAAAACGAAACGAAAAATTCCAAACAACTGTTATAATTATCACGAGGTCGGTTTTTGGTCATTTATCAATGGACGGACAAAAGATGGTGCATCGCCTCAACTGGGGACGACGACGACGTGAATGAACAATACAATACCACCGCGACACAACAATGCCTCGTCGTAATGATGCTTGTTGATCGGATCAATCGATTTTTTTGCATTCATTAAATCAGTGTGATGGTTTCTTACGGAAACATTGCTAATTTTTGTATATTATTTCAATTTTTGCGTTTTTATTGTTGGTTGGTTTATTGGTTGTCAGCTTGCTCGTTGCCTGATTTGTTTGTTTATTTGGTATTGTTGCTGTTAATTGTATTGTGCAAAAATCGTATCACTTTCAAACGGCAATCGAATCGAAAACACTTGGAGCAGCAACGCTCTCACATCATCATCACACAATAGCCGAGTGAGCAACAACAAATGCTATACGCTATTTTGTTGACAACACAACAACTGCGAAACGACATAAAACAACAATTCTGTTGTTGACGTATTTTTTTGTTGTTTTGGTTATTTCTCTTTACAGATTTTTTTTCTCCGTATTTCATTTATTTTTTATAACACCAAACTTCTTAATTGATTTCGTCGCTCTTTTTAATAGACAATTTTTCTTTATACCTCTACATTTATTTCTTCTTTTATTTCAATTTACAACATTGAGAAATATCTATTGTTGTTGTTTTTTTTATAATTTTTTTTTTTGGAATGGAAAACACTACAAATCATGTATTGAAAAGCCAAAAACTCGTTTCGCGCTTTTGTCTCTGATCACTGCTTCTTGGTTTTGTTTCGATTTGATTCCGATCGGAAAAACGTCACGACATAAACACACTTAACGCTCTCATTCACGCGCCGCGGCATAAAATCCACAACCAGCCAGTCTCAAAGTTGCTACTCGAATGATTTTGTTTCTTGCATGTTTGTGTTGGCCACAGAGTCAGTCCGAAAACCAGCCAGCCAGCTAGTCAACAACCAGCTCTTGTTTGCAATTCCTACTGTGGTTGTTGTTGTTGCTGTCGTTGTATTCTTTTCTTTTTTGAACATGAGAGCGAGAGTAATTTAGTGTTGTTGTGATGAAGCTGGATGATGGGGAGCTAATAATGTTGCTGCTCACTTGCATAAACAAACCGTAGACAAATGGTCGGATGTGAGTATGTGCATGTGTCGATGGACATGGTGGGGGGTACTTTTATGGTTTGCTCAAATAATCACAGATAAAATATGCATACGTTATTAACTAGAGGTTGGCTGTGATATTTAGTTGTTGGCCAGTGTAGTGGACAGTATCGTCTAACGTTATTAGTTTACCTTCGGGTAGAATTGCAATTTACTAATCGAGGTCTGGAATAAAAATGTTATCCTCTTACAAATACCCCAAACAATATAAAAACCGAGAGCAAAGTTGTTGCCGTAGTCGATTGAACCCTAGGATTCTTATTTCGTATGATTTTCTTTTTATTGAAGCAATAGAATTTTAGCTTAGGCTAAAATAAACAACTTATATTAATATATCCGTGTCAAATCAAGTTAAATTTATTTTTTCGAATAAAATCTTAAAGTAAATTAATTTCCAGCCTTTTTTCATAAATTTTCCCCAATAACTCCTAATATATGGTCATATATAGGATGTCTCATCTGTGATATGTAGAAAACTGGTCATTGCTCATGAGATTGAATGACGTCCCTGACTAAATTAATGTACTGTTCAGATGTAGCGAGTTTGCATATGGCAATCGCTGCACGTACAACGTATGCGTAATATTAATTTTACGCGGATATTATATATATGGTTAAATAACATAAAGCAACAGCCAATCTGGGAGGTCAGAACTTTCAAGTCAGGGTAAGGGTATTAGGTCAGTATAGTAAAACCCAAAAAGCATTTGACGTTGTCTACAATTATGCTAAAGAATGGAATAAGATATCACCAATGGTACTTGAGCTATAGCTTAAAAACTAAGCTAACAAATATCAAGATAAGGACTAAACTATAGGTCATAAAAAAACCTTTGGGGGTTTTACTACACTAGTTTAGTACCTTCAAGCTGATCTGGAATTTCTCATCCCGCAAACATTGACCCCATAAATGCTCCACTGTGTAAATAATCTATGTATATATACAAAAGGCTTGGGTTACTGACAGATCACTCCCCAGCCCAAACGGCTAAAGCTACAACCTTGAAATATGGAATGTAGATTCCTTTTATGACGTAAGCGCGCACTAAGACGTGATTTTTGAATTCGGACTGGAAGATGAAGATAAGATTTGCTACATATGTAAATGGTACAAGAGGGATTTCGTCTCGCTTGGAATTGGGCGGTGACACGCCCCTTTTGGAAAAATTGTTACGTCGCTCATATTAATAGATCGATTGTAATAACATTTCCATAATCTATATATTTACAATTGCTTACTGGCTGTAGATAGGATGATGAAATTTGGGGTGGTTGTTCCCCCTTTTCGAATAAACGCCATTAAGAATGGATTTTTGGATATTCGCACTTTTTTATTACGTTAATTCAAAAAAAAATTTTACATATTTTTGAGTTGTTTTTGAATATTTATTTAAATTTTTTGTATTTTTATTGAAATTCTATATTTTTTTTCAATTTTAAGTAATTTTTGTATTTTACAGTAGTTTTTTATATATTGTTTTTATATATTTTATACTTTTTTTAATCTATGGTAATTTTAAGGTTTCCAAACCTAAGGGTATATTCAGTTTGTTCTTTCATTTGTAATGCCCATAAGGAGGTGTGGTAGGAAAGACATGTCCGTTTGTCCGTCTATCTGTCCCTCGCCATAACTGCCGAAGTATAAGGGCTAACGCGTTAAATTTGGTATGGAAGCTTCTATCTTATAAGCGTTAAATTCCAAGACGAGCATGAGCGGACAAAAATTACTCCCATCTCCCAAACAAATTCCCTCTTTTTGATGATGTCCATCTGTCTATCCCCGTGATTACAGCCGTAGTTTAGAAGATATTAAGCAGAAATTTGGTATGTAATCTTCTATCCTCTAAGCGAAGGTTAAGTTTCAAGATGAGCAAGATCAAACAAAAACTACTACCACCTCCGATACAAACTGACCCTTTGTGGGGGGTGTCCATCTGTCTGTCCCCGTGATTACAGCCGTAGTATAGGAGATATCGAGCTGAAATTTGGTATACAACCTTTTATCCTTTAAGCGAAGGTTAAGTTTAAAGATCAGTACGATCGAACAAAAACTACTCCCACCTCAGAGACAAACTACTCCTTTTTGTGGAGTCCATCTGTCTGTCCCCATCATTAAGCCGTAGTTTAAGAGTTATCGAACTGAAATTTACTATGCAAGCTTTTATCCTCTAAGTGGGTGTTAATTTCTAAGATGAACAAGATCGATAAAAAATCTACTCTAACCTTCCATACAAAAAACACAAAGAAATCAATATCAAAATATACCCTCATCACCACGCAGAAAAAGTGTAATGAATTTAAGGAGGTGTGTTAGATCTTAAGTATCTTAAGAACAGTTTTCCAGGACTTTTTAAAACAATTGTGCCATATCCGTCTATCTGGCATCTTAAAAAAAAATGTTTACATCCAATTACATCAGATCTAATAATATATTCGTATATACTATTGGACTGTTTTTTTTAGATTTTTGTGCGAATTGATTAAATTTTATTGCAATTTTTCTATTTGTTTTTAAGTTTTTAGTAACGAATTTTGAGTTATATTAATAGTACAGTTTTTTTTATTTTTCATTAAATATATTTTTACTTACTTACTTACTTAAGTGGCCAATTACAATTTACGAAACGTAGTTCATAAATTTGAGGCCTGAAGTAATAAAGAATTCCACACGCTTCGGTCTTCTGCGTGTGTTCTCCAGTTAGTCCTACCAGATGATGGCACATCGCCTACCACTTGGTCCTTCCAACGGAGTTTGGGTCTCCCTGCTCTGCGCCGTCCTTCAGGTTCGCCTTCAAACACCTTTCTCGCTGGAGCATTTACATCCATCCTGGCAACATGTCCCAGCCATCGAAGTCGTTGGATTCTGACTCTTTTAGCTACGTCGATGTCGTGGTAAAGCTCATACAGCTCATGGTTCATCCGATGGCGAAACTGGCCTTCGACACAGATAGGTCCATATATTTTTCGGAGTACTTTTCTTTCGAATACTCCCAGGTTTTGTATGTCCGTTGTAGTAAGCACCCATGATTCGGCACCATACAACAGAACAGGTAAGATAAGCACCTGGTATAGCTGTTTCTTAGTATTCCGAGAGAAGGTGGTGTTACTAAAGTGCTGCCGAAGTCCGTAGAAACATCTATTGGCTAGCACTATTCTCCGTTTAATTTCTTGGCTGACATTATTCATCTTGTTGACGGAAGATCCGAGGTAGGTAAATTCGTCGACTACCTCAAAACAATAATTGTCAACGTTCACGGTGCGTCCCCATCGAGAGGACTCTTTGTTCGTCGAAATCATTATTTTTGTTTTGTCCTCGTTGACCGCTAAACCCATTTTTGCTGACTCCTTTTCTAGCGATGAGAAAACTGCAGTAACATCCCGCAGATTTCGGCCAATGATATCTATATCATCGGCGTAGGCTAGTGGCATGTGGCTTTTGTGGAATATGGTGCCAGACATGTTGATACCAGCCTTTCTCATCACCTTCTCCATAACTATGTTAAATAGTGTACAGGACAGGCTATCGCCCTGCCTGAGACCTCTTTCCGTGTTGAATGGTTCAGACTGATCCTTACCAATCTTAACCGAGGATTTGGTGTTGTCTAAGGTACATTTGCAAAGTCGAATCAGCTTTGCAGGAATACCAAACTCAGACATGGCCTCATAAAGCCTATTCCTTATCGGAGAGTCGAAGGCAGCTTTGTAGTCGACAAAGAGGTGGTAGGTGTCGATCTGCTTTTCATGGGTTTTTTCCAGGATTTGTCGTAAGGTGAATATTTGATCCGTCGTAGATTTGCCAGGTCTAAAGCCGCACTGATATGGTCCAATTAGTTTTTCTACAATTGGCTTTAGACGTTCACACAATATGCTTGAAAGGACCTTGTACGCAATTGGTAATAGGCTTATTCCACGGTAGTTCTTACATTCACTACGATCTCCTTTCTTGTATATGGGACATAACAGACTGAGACTCCAATCCCTGGGCATGCTCTCCTCTTGCCAGATGTTCTCCATGAGCTGATGCATGCTCCTAATCAGCTCCTCCCCGCCAGCCTTAAACAATTCAGCAGGGAGACCATCGGCTCCAGCAGCTTTGTTGTTTTTAAGGCGGGAGATGGCCATACGTATCTCGCTCTGGCTCGGAGGTGGACAGTTAATACCATCGTCATGGATTGGAGCGGGGTCTTCTGGAGTGGTGTCAGTATCCAGTAAATTTCTAAAGTGATCTCTCCATATCTTCAGAACGTTATCCGGGTCCGTCACTAGCTGACCATCGCTGTCCTTGCAGGAGGGCAACCCTGTTCCACGCATTCTCGCTTTCACTCTCTTGTAGAATTTTCGGGCTTCCCCTCTACTTCGGAGCAACTCAGTGCACTCGTCCTGCCTCTTCTTCAGCTCCTTCTTTTTTCTTTTAAAAAGACGCGTTGCCTGTCGTCTCTTCTCCCTGTGCCGTTCACGAACAGCTCGCGTTGCCATTGGCTGCAGTTTCGCCCTGTATGCAGCAACCGTCTCTCTCGTGGCATTGCGCCATTCATCATCGTACCAGGCATCTTCTTGAGACGGCTTTGAGTACCCAAGTACGCTTCTCGCAGCCCGTTCTAAGGAGTCGGCTATATTTTGCCACTGCGAGGTTATATTGTCAGGGGTTGGAGCATTCCGCAGCAGTTGAGTTAGGTGGTTGGAGTAAGCGTTTGCTACCTCTGTGGTCCGCAGTTTACCGATGTCCAGCTTTCGTTGTGCTTGGTTACGTACGTTTTTCGCCATGCTTAGCCTTGTGCGTACCTTAACTGCGGTAAGGAAGTGATCGGAGTCAATGTTCGCACCCCTAATCACTCGTACGTCCAGAACACTCGATGCGTGCCTTCCATCGACTACCACATGATCAATCTGGTTCCTCGTCAATTGATCTGGAGATAACCATGTTGCCTTATGAATATTTTTATGGTCAAATCTAGTGCTGCAAACTACCATATTTCTTGCCGCAGAGAAATCAATCAGTCTGATGCCATTGTTCGACGTTTCGGTGTGCAGACTGAATTTTCCGATGGTAGGCTCAAATGCGGTTTCCCTGCCTATTTTAGCATTAAAATCGCCTAGTACAATTTTAATGTCATGGCTCGGGCTACGGTCATATACATTTTCTAGGCTCTCGTAGAACTCGTCTTTGTCCTCATCGCTTTTCTCTTCTGTCGGAGCATGGGCACATATAAGTGTTATGTGGAAAAACTTTGTTTTGACTCTTATGGTGGCTATACGTTCACACACCGGGTTGAACCTTGAGACTAGGTGTCGCAGTCTCTTGCCAACCACAAATCCACATCCAAACTCGTGCTTGTCCGCATGGCCACTATAGTAGATGTCGCACGTCTTCATGCGCGAGCACCCGTGTCCCGTCCACCGGATTTCCTGTAAAGCGGTTATGTCAGCCTTGTATTCTTCGAGGACTTCCGCCAGTTGGATAGAGGCACCTGGTCTATACAGTGTTCTAACATTCCAGGTGCATATCCTTAAATCATGGTCCTTAATTCGTTTGCGGTGGTCGTCAACATTTTGGGGGGTCCATTTTATTCTTTTCTTACTTCTTTTCATTGCAATCGGTTATACGTCAGTGGCGGGTTGCAAGCCCAGCGCACCACGTCGCAGTTTTCTCCTCCTGCCAGGATTTTATTACAGCCGCCCATTCTGGGTCAGACGCTGACCAGGGTACCGCTCACTCTGAGCAGACGTGCCTGGGTTTTAGGTTTCGCCCCTCACAGTTAGTCGTGCTCTGACGGGTGTCAGAGGCACGCTTCCAGGCGTCACCACGTGGAGGTACTCCGTCCGCAGTAGTACTACGAATACGGAGCTCTGTGAGTAGACTTGAAGTGCAATTGGCAAGGATCACTCTGGGTTTGCCAAGTTAAACCGATCAGAAGCTTTACCTTGCATCACACTCCCGACGCCCAATATATATATATAAATATATTTTTGCTAGTTACATTATTTTTTAATTTTATATTTTTTTTGAATTTATAATAAATTAGTTTATTAGTTGTTTTATACAATTGTTTTGGATCCAATTAGATATAATTGCACCTCGACAGATCCGAAAATTGTTACATCAAATTACGAATTTATCTAATTGTAATTTGATCCGAAATCTATCCCAGTTATAGATCTAACTAGATCTGATAATATATTCTTATATACTATTGGATCTAATTATATCTGTACAGATCCAATTATATCTGGAATTTTCGATTGTATAAAATTAGAATCGATGAGAGCTTGTATTATTTATTTTTTCGATTTTTATGTTTTTTTAAACAATAGAAATTTAAATATTTAAATTATTTTTTAAATTTTGATAATTATTTAAATGTTTTTTTTGATATGTATATTTTTTTAAAAATTTTTGTTTTTTATTTTATTGTAATTATTTTATTTAATTTAATTAAGGTTTCTATGAATTATGACAAATTTTTAAATTTATATACATTGTTTTTCTATTTTTATATTTTTTTTTAATTTGTATGCTTTAAGAATTATTTAAATTTGTGTTAATAAATACTTATTTTTATTTTTTAATTTTTTTATTTTTTAATAAAAATGTTTTCTTTTTAGAGTTTTTTTGTATGTAAGATTTTGAGTATATATTTATTTTTAGTATATTTTGGTTTTGAACTTTGCCATTTCTTTTTTTTTTAATAAATTTAAAAAATATTTTAATTTTATTTTCAGGGACATAAAATACATAAGACATTTTTTTAAAAAGAAATAATGTTTATTATTATATTATTATATTGCAATTTTTAACATATGACGTTATAATACTTTGGCCTACAACTGTTTTTGGGTGACCCAATCGCTGATCGCTGATAAAAGCTTTTCGAATAAATCACTGCGTTTTCATTTAGGAATTTCTGTTAGGAGGGTGTGTGTTCGAAGGAACACGCCGCCAGCCACATCTAAAACGGAGATTAATGGACATATAAGATTGGTGGGTGTGAATGCAAATCATATGACAAATTGTGTTAAATACTTTGAAATATTAAATTTTGATAAAGACCAAATGAAAAACTGCCTGCCCTAAGCCATTAAGTGTCATTTGATGTTAAAAACATAACGATACATTTTAAATATCACGCAGGCAAAACACTTAAAGACCCTTAAGATTCAATCAATAACTGAGAAGAGTGTTTTGAGGGTTTACTTGTAACGAATGTTACTTTATTTGATGATCATCTCTCAAAATCGAACATTTCCCTCCAAAATTACTATGGAAATTTGATATTTGCCAACAATCACTTACCACCCCAGGCTTCGTTTGTTTGTTGAGAATCAACAGCAGCAGTGTTGATTATTTAGCATAGAATTACTTGGGCAAGTAAGAGAGCGCTAGTACTCTCAGTGTTTACTTTGACATCCGGTCAATATGGAAAAACCAAAAGCAAATCAAAAAAATAAACAGAAACCTGTTTGGGAAGGTAGAAGGTGCAGGCATAACAAACAGCCGGCACTAGCACCACTGCACCACAACTAACTGCCATCACCATCAACTTTACCATCGACAGACATCAAATTATTGGCCACTAGTTCAAAACAATGCAAAGTACTAAAGAACAACAACAACTACAAAAGAATATGGCTAAACAATACAAAAATAACATTCCTCTGTTGTATACATTTCAACACCACAGTTGATCTCCACAACAAACAAAATACATTATTGGGGAGAGAGAGAGAAAAATATTTATGTCGCCTCAAAACAAAAATCAGTTAAAAGAGAAGTCACATTAAGAAGAGTGTGTTTGAAAACTCTCTTCAAGTGACATTGTTAACTACTAAGAGACTGGGAAACCACTGTAGGCATATGGTAATTCACTTGTACAGCAATAATGTAAATGAAAGGCGTTTTAGAAAGCACCAACAACAATTAATTGTAATAAAGTAAATTTATAACAAAATAAAAAACAACGAAATTATTATGATAATTTTATTGGAAATTAAACGCCCCTTCTTACTTTCAGCTGATCGTGTGTGTTGTGTTCACTGCATTTTGTACTAATGGTCTCCGGTTATTTATCTCTGGCGGCTATTCACGCTTCAACACCCACTGTTTTTTTATTCGATTTGAAAATATCTATGTAGCTATGTAGTGTTTGTATGTAAGAGGGTTTTAATTATTATAAATATTTTGCAGTATATGTACTCAAAAACATTTTGGATCAAAAGGACAGTGGTTAGCGAATTGCATTAGAGCCACTTAAGATATTTAGATATATCATTAAAAATAAGCCTATGGCGCTTATTTACAACATTGAACGTAAAGAAGAAGCTTACATTTTTAGTAATTACAATAAAATTTAAATTTTTTTAAAATCTAGCAGTTTAGTTGATTCTTACATACTAATACGTATGTAGTTATTATTAATTATGGTAATAAAATAAAATTAAAAATTAGTTAAACAACAAATTGTGTAATTTTTTTTGTGTATTTTGTATATTCATTTTACTAATTATAATCATTCTGCTGACTATAACACAAGGCAACAAAATCGAAAAAATTGTATACTCTTCAAAAACCACTACACAATATTGATGTATTGCAATTCCAGTACTATAAATATGGTCGAAATTTTAAGTTCTATTTCGAGCTTTTTTTTAAAAGAAAAAATTTTGAGTAAAATTATTAATTTTTTAAGATGTTTCTCCACATAATTAATGAAACTCCAGAAGGGGTCGGCCAACATAGTCCATATTCATTTCTGAGTCAAATTTCAATAAGCTTTTATTTTGCACAAAATATGACCGAATTAAGTGTACCTACAAAAGAAACACACATGTAAAACTATAGGGGTGAATTCGGTCATTTGTATGGGCAGTATCAGAAGGGGTGTGTCAAATACTTCGGTTTTCTCAGTATTTGACTAATATTATAAAATAGTTAAACGGACCAAATTCAATGTCCGTTTGGAAGATATAGAAAAAATAAAAATTTTACAAAAATAGCTCATTTCGTATAGGAGGTACCAGAATGGGTTGCCGTAAGATGTACGGCAAATATTACTGTATTCTATGAACTTACAAACAAGATATGTATGTAAAACTATGATAGTCAATTCGGTCATTTGTATGGGAGCTACCACAAGGGGTGTGGAAAATGTTATGACTTTTTGAGGGTTTGTCTGTTATTATAAGGTAATTGAACTGACCAAATCAAAATGACCTCCAGCTTTCCGTTTGGAAGTTATGGGAGAAATATTATTTTTACAAAAACGGTAATGTTGTGTGGGAGGTACCAGTAGGGGATGGAGATGTTCTGCCCATTAACAACCCTATTACTTCATTCTGAAAAATAATAATACTGATAAATTGTCATAGAGAACAGTTAAGGTTTACTCGAGTTATCCTGCCCACCAGACATGATATGTAGCTCCACTACAAATAAATAAAATTTAGTAATTTTTTGCAGTTTTCGAATTCTATCAGATTTTTTTTTGTTAATTTTTTTTGGCCTAAAAATTTGCTTTACAACTTTCAAACTATTGACCTCATTAAAAGCTTTGAAACTATTGTTCGCATTAAAAACAATTGTATACATCTTTTAAAGATATTGTAAATAAAAACGTTTGTAAATTTAGTTGGTTATCACAAAATAAGTGGAAGGAAGTCTCAAAATTTTGAAAAATTTTCTTAAAAATTATTTTAAAAAAATTATCCATAGAATTGAAAAATTTGGCCATTTTTGTACTTAGGTAGCCATGATACATCAAATCTGTATAGTGATTATTAAAGCGTTTTTTTTTACTGTTGACCTGTGTAATCAGTGCTATTTTTTTTAATATCAATTAATTAATTTTATATTTTTTACAAGTTTAATTGTTTTAGAAAAAATTGTTTTAATTTGTTTTAATTATTGAACCAATATTTATTATTTTTTTTTAGAAAATAATTTTTTTTTTTAAATAATATTTGGTAATAAATTTTTGTACAAATCAAATTTTTTAATTAATATATTAATTTGTTTACTTTATAAAAATAAACTATATTTAAATACGTACATAGTTTACAAAATTTATTTTTAAAATAAAAAATTCTATTTAATTTTTTTAGGAATTAAGTAGTTTTATAAGTTAAATATGAAAAAACTACATTAGAAACATTTTTTTTTGTAAATTTTTTCTAAAATTAATATATATTTATATATTTGATACGAGAAAAAGTGTAACCTATTAAAGGAGACAAGTTGTGTTCCTCGAATCTTAAGACCATATCAGATTAACGACTTTTTAAGACAATTGAACCATGTCCTGCCTTTACTGATCCTTATGAAAATTTTCCAGCGTTAATTGTTTTCTTAATAAAGCTATCGAATTGTAAAATGGCAGAATAGCCCTACCTCTTTTGGTACTTCCCATACAAAATTACCTATTTTTGAAAATTTTATATTTCTCTCAGAAAAGGGATACTGTAGGATATTTAAACTTTGACATTAATAACATTATAAGAGTAGTTAAAACACTAGAAAACCGAAACTATTGCCACAACCCTTCTAGTATCTCCCAAACAAATGACCTAACTCACTGTCGTATTTCTACATACATATTTTTTTAAAGTACAGTCGAACTTAACTATAACGAACTTCTTTTCTCTCTATAACAATTTTTGTAAACAGCATTTTCCGTAACATTTTTTTCACATTTTTACCTCTCTATATCGAATTTTTTCTATAACGTAAAAATCGGCGATCCCCAGTGACCGTTATAGAGAAGTTCGACTGTATATATAATTAAAGTACATATGTACTTAAATTAAGCCACTAATGCGTTAATTTTTTTAATTTAAAATGTGAATTATACTCACCTCAAATATGCATAATATTTACCATCCGTTCGGTCATCAAAAGATCTTAAATCATAGGAGATCCTTTTGTTACAATAGGATATCCCTTTTGGTACCTTATTCTTTAACTTATTTCCGCTAAAGACCCCCTTTTTATAAAAATGAGATATGGGCCATGAAATGGTTTGAAATGTTGAAAAAAAATTTTACTGTAAATGATTTCTTTGAGACCCTTTGATTATCCTAATAAGAGTTTTCGTATTCTGTTACCCATAACATCCTTTTGCGGAGGTGTTAGCCGATGGTGTGGTCCTAATTGATCAACGTATTTTAATATGTCCTAAGTTGTTCTTCTACAAAACTCACTTTTGCGACGTTTTTCTCCCTCATATGTATAAGTGATTTTTGCTGAATTGTTTCATATAATAAGGTGAACTTTAGTAGTCATAAGTTTTTTTTCTATCAACTAAGTATAACTTTTTCAATTTAAAATATTTTTTTATCACAAAAGTTACTTTATTATTTTCCCAACTGATCAATGTACTGCTAATTTGTACATATGCAGTATGTAATTGTTTCGCAAACACGTTTCTGTTTTCATTTAATAAGCTCACACAGAGTATGTACTACAATATTTGTAATTACTTACAATCGACTTAACAAGATGATTGTTTAATTCAGTGAAAGTAAAATTAATAAAATCAATACTAAACTATATGTAGAATATAGTATACAAGAAAATAACGCTTTGCTAAACAATTGCATGATCAATTGCGTGGGGCTGCAAGCTGCCTACTTACTACACTTGCTACATAAGCTAATCGCATGATTGCAAGAATTGTAATTAAAATTGAAAAATTGCAAGACATTAGTAACGAAAAGAAAAGTTTTCATATTTCAATATTGAAATATTTGCATAACATAAGTAAATGAAAGCATAACATTTGATGAAGATAATTCAATAATGTTTTCAGTTTTTTATTAAAAGCAAATACATATTTATTTAAAAATACAGAAATATGTTAGCCAAAGATACACATATATATATATCTTAATGTATAACAAGTCAATCGTGAAGTGTTGGCGCATCCACTAGTACAATAATATATCATGTTCCCAATCCATAAGATTTAGTTGAGGTTTGAAACGTTTAATGGGGCCTGCAATGAAACATAGAAAGAGAGAGAAATAAAAGTGAAATATAATTACATATTTAGCATATGCATGATATATATGTATTTATAAAAGGAAAACTTATGTTTTTAGAAAACCTTTTTAATTACTAATCCTTAAAAAAGTCAAGACTGTTGAACAAAAAAATAAAATAAAATAAAATAAAAACCACAAAAAATAAATATAATAAATAAATAAAATAAACAAAATAAATAAAATAAAATAAAAAAATAAAACAAAATACAATCAACTTAAATTAAATAAAATTAAACTAAATTTAAAAGGTTGATTTGGAATTTATCTTGTTCTCAAGACCAGGGGTTTTGAAAGAAGTTAGTAGCAGAATGATATTCTCATAATGACAGGCAGTCTTTACAACTGATTCGTACTCAGTCACGAATCCTCATCAGCAGACTTTGGTATAATGATTGTAAATTGTTTATCAAGTCAACGTACAAATAAACAGACCGAATAAATAAAAAATAAAAAACAAATTAAATAGTAAATAAAATAAAATTTCAAAAAATTAACTAATTTTCCTGTGCATATATAAATAATAATAACTTTTCTTATAAAAAATATAAAAATTATAACTTTTCCTTCAGTATTAATTGTTAATATATTAACAATTTTTCGAGTGCAATTGTCAATATTAATGGCAATTCATTGTCACTCACTAGGATGACGCGTTTCGAACTACATGGCGAGTTCATAAATAAATAGAATATTATTAATATTTTTTATATAAATATTTTTCTATTGAAAAATTAATAATTTTCTATAAAAAATTATAAACATTTTTATTATGAGTATTTTTCTATTTAAAATATATTATATTCTGTTCAAAAATATTTATTATTTTCCTAAAGAAAAACATTAATAATTCATCAACAGAAAAATATTGATAATTTTCCAATAGAAAATTTAAAAAAACGGAAAAAGTTATAAAAACAGGCTTATGGAAAATGTTTCTGTATAAAATTATTGATAACTTTTCTAAAAAATTGATACATAAAATATTGATAACTTTCCTATAGAAAAAGTTAAAATTATTAATTTTTCTATAGAAAAATTTTGATAAATATTATTTAAAAAAAATATTAAAAACTTAGCTATAGAAGAATGTTAGTAATTTCCTATATAAAAAATAATACATTTTCTATAGAAAAATACGAATAAATTTTCTATAGAAATTTTATTGATAATTTTCCATTAGAAAAATATTAGGAACTTTTACTGCAGAAATTTTTTCTGATATTGAAAATAGAAAAATATTATTAATTTATCTGTAGAAAATATTGATAGTTTAAAAATAGAACAATAGAGATGAAAAAAATATAATTAACTTTTCTATAAGAAAATTTATAACTTTTCTATGAGAAAATTATTAATATCTTTCTTATCAGGATAGTTCTATTTAAAAATGAAAACTCTTCTGTTGAAAAATATTGATAGCTTTTGTGTAAAAAAATATTAATAATTTTTCTATAGAAAAATATTGATAATATTTCTATAAAAATTATATTAATAATTTTCCTATAGAAACATATTGATAACATTTCTATAAATAATATATTAATAATTTTTCAATAAATTATTCATAACTTTCCTATAAAATTAATATAACAAATATTAGTTATTAATATTCTATAGAAAGAGTTAACATTAAAAAAATTTCTATAGAAAATATTGATAATGTTTCTATAGAAAAAGAGTGATAATATTCCTTAAGGTATGGATAATTTTCCTTAAGAAAATATTAAAAACTATCCTATAGAAAAATGTTGATAAAAAATATTGAAAATGTATCTATAGAAAATGAAAACGTTCCTTTAGAAACATTATAAAAAATGTTGATAAATTTTCGTATTTTTCCATAAAAAAAATAAACAAAACATTTTTTAAAGAAAAATGCGAATAGTTTTCTATGGAAACATTTTTTCAATATAAAAATATTGAAAATTTTCCTTTAAAAAAAGGAATAATTTATCAATACTTTTTATAGAAAATTTTTCTATAAAATAAACATTGAAAAAATAATAAATATTCTTTCGAAAAAAATATTAATTTTTTATAGGATAGTAATGATAATTTTTCTGTAAGAAAATTTTTAAAATTTTTAAATTTAAATATTATTAATATTTTCTTTAGAAAACTATTCGTACAGAAAAACAAAAAAAAATATTGATAATTTTTTTAAGTAAATTACTCATAGAGTTCTATAGAAATATATTAATAATTTTCAAATAGAAAAGTATTATTGACAATAATCTACAAAAAAATTTTGATTACTATCCTATAAAAAAACTTATTTTTTTTTGTAGAAGTTTTAGTAATATATTTTTTTTAATCTGATGTTTCTATCAAAAACACTCAACAATTTTCTATTGGAGAGCTTTTAATATTTTTCTGTAGAAATATATTTTATATTTTTTTTAATATTTTTCTGTAAAAGTATTTTTTTTAATTTATTTATTATAGAGTTTAAATAGAAAAATATTGAGATTATAAATTTTCTATAAAAGATTTTCAATATTTGTTTTATAGAAAATGTTAGCAACACTGTTCCAATCATGTACTGTATATAAGTATTCAATGTAAATGATCTGTCATCTTGTTTTGTTTTGTTACATGTTTCTTATTCGTTCTTATTACATTTAATAAACCACTTCACTTCTTACATTATTTCATCTAAACCACACGTGTTTCATTTTCTCCGTCAATTCTTACAATGGTTATGGGCCCAGGATTACGTAAGGGACCCATTGTGTAATCTGATAAAATTAAAATTGTTGAATATCAGTTGGTCTATTATTCAAACTTAAATATATTCAATTGTTGGACCGATTGTCTGAATAAGCAGAATTATGAGTTCCAGTTTTCAAATCGAAAAACTAAATTCGGAGAATTATGCATCGTGGTCCGTCCAGATGCGAAGTCTTCTGATTACGCAAGACAATTGGGATGTGGTGGAGACAACACTCAGCATATCAGCATCAGCGGAGGAGAAGGCTGCATGGAAGGCGAGGGATGGTAAGGCGTTAGCAGCAATTATACTGTCGGTGAAACCATCGGAGCTTATCCACGTCAAGAATTGTAAGTCAGCGAAAGAAGCCTGGATTAAATTGGAGAAGGTGTACAAAGGAAAGGATCCAGCTAGGAAGGTTCACTTATTTAAACAATTCGTTCGTTTCAAGTTTTTGCCTGGTGATAAGTATGCTCCTCAAATTAATAAATTCGTGTCATTGGCAGATGACTTAAAAGACGTCGATGTCAAAATTCCAGAGGAATTAATGAGTATATTTTTGTTGTGCAGTTTGCCCCCCGAGCTCGAAAATTTCGTCGTAGCCATAGAAAGCAGAGACACATTGCCCACTCTGGATAACCTCAAAAACAAAATTTTGGAGGAAGAGCAGAGGAGAATAGAAAAATGTGATTTGTCAACTGAACAGGTGTTCGCAATGAAGAGCAAAGAGAAGAAATACTCCAAAAAGCCAACGAATGAGAGAAATGCAAATGAGCGGTTTAAGAATGTCAAATGCTACAACTGTGGAAAGAGAGGCCACATTCGATCGGAGTGTAAAGCCCAGTCACAGAAAGAACATTCTGCCATGTGTGTGATAAATGCAACTTTAAATGAAGTTAACACTTTAAGTTGGGTGTTGGATAGTGGTGCTTCATCCCACGTTTGCCGGGACAAACGTTTGTTTAAGGGAATGAAAGATCACGACCATAGTGTAATGCTTGCTTCTGGAGAAAATTTTAAGGTGAATGGTATAGGTACGGTTGAAGTTAAATTTATGAACAATTGTTATATGCTTCAAAACGTTTTGTATGTACCTGAATTGAAGTCAAATTTCCTTTCAGTAAGTAAAATGACTGATTATGGATTTTCTGTAAAATTTTCAACAGCAAAGGCCGAGATCTTTGACAAGCATAACAAGTTTCAATTTAAGGCGAATCTAATGGATGGAATTTATCAAATAAAGTCAACTTCTGATTGTGCGATGATGACCGTGGCAAGTCCAGATGACGTTCTGTGGCATAAGCGTTATGGACACTTAAACTACAAAGATTTAAGAAAGCTTGAAAATAACAATATGGTACGTGGTTTAAATTGTAATTTTGGAAACAACAATTCTTGTGTTACATGTGCTTTATGCAAGATTGGTGTGAGACCATTTGTTTCTCTTCATAAGTCGGTGACGACAAAGCCACTGGAATTAGTCCATACAGACGTTTGTGGACCAGTACGAGTTAAGTCACAGGGAGGTGCAGTTTATTTTATAACATTTATCGACGATTACAGTCGATATATCTCTGTTTACTTCTTAAAGAACAAATCTGACGCTCTTAATGTTTTTAAAGAGTATTTGGCTATGTCAGAAAGGCAGACTGGTTGCACGTTAAAGCGTTTGAGAAGCGACAATGGAAGAGAATATATCAACCAAAACTTTGAGAGATTTTTAAGAGAACGAGGTATAGTTCGAGAAACCACCGTCGGGTACACGCCTCAGCAAAACGGAGTCTCCGAGAGAGCCAATCGGACCATAATGGAAATGACTCGTTGTTTATTAGAAGACTCCAAATTACCAAAGTTCCTATGGGCAGAAGCTGTAAATACCAGTGTGTACATTAAAAATCGTTCACCTACCAAAGTTTTGAATAATTGCACACCAGTTGAGCGTTGGTCTGGTTGGAAACCTTCTGTTTCATATTTGCACTTAATAAAAGGCCTGGTCGATCAAAGCTAGACGTCAAAGGAGAAGTATTTGCGTTTGTTGGATATGAGCAACATACAAAAGGGTACAGATTGTACAATTTAAAAAACAAATCTTTGATTATTGCTCGCGACGTTAAATTTTTTGAAAATGAGCTGGTTGACAGTTATGAATTAAAGGAAGAAGATTTTAACAACATTTTTGAATTTTGCAGTACAGAGCCGAAAAGCAATAATGTAAAAATGCCAGAATGTATCGATTTAGAAAGCAATGTACGACAATTAGAAAACGTAGAAGACAACAGAATTGAAATTAGGAATGAAGCTGAAATAGAAGAGAATGAATTGGCCGATCAAGTTGTTGATGAAGATTCGGTGTACGAAGAAGTTACGAATGAGCATGGAAAGCGATAGCGAGGAAGACCTGCTATTAACAGAACCGGAGGTGTTGGGAGACCACGTAAAATATATAACACTGGGAATGCAATTCAAGAAATAAATGCGGTAAGAGATTTTAACATGGACCCAAAGAGTGTTGCAGAAGCATTAAACAGCAGTGACCGTGAACTGTGGGAGAAAGCAATGAGAGCTGAATATGAATCTCTGATGAAGAAAGGTACTTGGGAACTTGTAAAGAGGCCGGAAAATAAAAACATCATCGGGTGCAAGTGGGTGTTCACTACAAAGCGACTCGCAAATGGTACTATTGAGAGGCACAAGGCACGATTGGTCGCTCAGGGATGTTTTCAAAAGTACAACATGGATTATTCCGAAACATACGCGCCTGTGATTCGTCATCCTACAATTCGACTTATATTAGCTATGGCCGTACGTTACAAATTATTGGTGAAACATGTCGATGTAGTAGCAGCTTACCTTAACGGAGAACTTAATGAAGAAATTTATATGAAGCAACCTAGCATGTTTGAAACAAAAGGTGAAGAAGACAAGGTATGTAAGCTAAGAAAGTCATTGTATGGATTAAAACAGGCCGGAAGGCAATGGAATCATAAAATCAGTGAAATCCTAATTAAAATGAATTTTGAGCAATGCAAAACTGACAGCTGCGTTTTTGTACGAAAAACAGACACTGAGATTAATGTTTTTGCGCTTTACGTTGACGACCTGCTTTTAGCCTGCTCATCAAATGATACCATAAATTGCATTTTACATAATCTATCGGAATACGTTGAAATAATTGATCGAGGCCATGTTGACTACTATCTAGGTATGGAAATTGTGAGAAGTAGCCCTAGAGGAAAAATCGAAGTTCATCAGAAAAGTTTTATCAAAGAATTGCTTCAACAGTGGAACATGGACAACTGTAAGCCAGCCAGTACGCCATTACCTCCAGGTACTATTTTATCTAAATGTGAAGCTGAAGAATGCAAACAATGTGAAGATGCGAAGAATTATCAGTCATTAATAGGCAGTTTAATGTACATAGCTTCAATCTCGAGACCTGATATCGCTCATACAATCTCAAAATTATCTCAGTTTAATTCTCATCCTCACCAAGAGCATTTTAGAGCTGCAAAGCACGTACTACGATATTTAAAAAGTAACGAATTTTCTTTGATGTTTGATAATAATGACGGATTATCATGTTATTCGGATGCTGATTGGGGATCAAAAAATTCCTATAAAAAATATTGATAAATTTCCTATAAAAAATATTGATAAATTTCCTATAAAAAATATTGATAAATTTTCGTATTTTTCTTTAGAAAACTTAAACAAAACATTTTTTGAAAGAAAAATTCGAATAGTTTTCTATGGAAAAGTATTAAAAATCTTCTTTTTTATAAAATGAGAATTATTTTTCTATAGAAAATTTATCAATATTTTTTATAGGAAATTCTTCTATAAAACAAATATTGAAAATCTCCTATAGTAAAATTAAAAATATTCTTTTGAAAAAAAATATTAATTTTTTATAAGAAAGTTATGAAAATGTTTTATGTGTCAAAAAAATGGTCAATATTTTTTAATTTAAACATTATCAATATTTTCTATAGAAAACTTTTCGTACAGAACAATAAAAAAATATTGATGATTTTTTTAAGTAAAATAAAAATAGTTTTCTTTAGAAAAATATAAATAATTTCTCAATAGGAAAATATTGACAAATAACCTACAGAAAAATGTTGATTACTATCCTATAAAAAACTATAATTTTTCTGTAGAAGTATTAGTATTTGTTTTTTTATTGTAATGACGTTTCTATCAAAAACATTCTCAAAAATGTTCTATTGCAAAGCTATTAATATTTTTCTACAAAAATATATTTTATAATTTATAGTATTTTTCTGTACAAATATATTTTATATTTTTCTAAAGAAATAAAGAATAAAATTGCGATGATAGAGGAGAAGGCACAGCAAAGGGCGCTGACGAGACATTGTGGTTAATGTCGGAATGACGTCATACGCCTAACCTGCTGTCAACATAATACATTTCACACTCTTGACTTAAAACCTATTGGCAATAATAGATAATTGCCAATAGAACTGATCTCAAACCGAACTATGACAATATCATATTTCAATACAGATCAACAAATAACAAACTCAAGAACGATGATACACTAACGGTACGCAGAACGGGGTTGGCACTTTGCCAACAACAAACTCCTGTGCAATTGTGTCCGATGGACATATGCATAGGCAAGTGCTTGTGTGTGTATTATGTTGGCATGTTGTGCGCTTCGAGGATGCTTTCTTCGCACCGTTGGAAAAAGTTCTCATTAGCTTTGAGATGTTTTCTTCCCTTAAGGTTTGCGATGATAGAGGAGAAGGCACAGCAAAGGGCGCTGACGAGACATTGTGGTTAATGTCGAAATGACGTCATACGCCTAACCTGCTGTCAACATTATACATTTCACACTCTTGACTTAAAATCTATTGGCAATAATAGATAATTGCCAATAGATTTGATCTCAAACCGAACTATGACAATATCAATAAAAGAAAATATTAATAAAATTTCAAGAAAAGTATTGAGAATATTTTGATTAAAACAATATTATTAATAAAATTTCCAAAAAAAATTAATTGAGAATCTATCGTTCAAAACAAAAAAATAAAAAAAATTATTATTTGTTTTATTATATTTTTTTTTAAATTAGTAATATGAAAATAAAAAAAATTCTCAATATTTTTTAAGTTAATAAAAAAAAATAAGAAAACCCTTATTACACTTAGTCTCAATTGCATAATCTCTAATTGTAAAACTATATTTAATTATTTTATTGCTATTTAAAATACTCACTTATCATCGCATAACGTTGCTCATTCTGCAATTGCGTATAATCAATATTTGGGCCCTGCAAAAATTGTTGCGTTGAACTCTGCAGCATTTCAGTGATCCAAATATCATCTAACGAATCCTGTATTATAGACAGCAAAGATTTGAAACGCTTTTGCAACTCAAAAGCCGCCGAATCTTGTTGCAATTGCAGCAATGCCTTGCATGTATCACGTATATGCTGTTGTTGTTCAGAGCAACGGGTAATTTGATTATAGAGGGCATCAATCAAAGCGATGTCTTCAAATGGATTGCCTGGTTTAAGACTCAAAAGTTTACGTTCGTGTTTGCGGCGATTTTTACTCGAACGGAACGTTTTACTAATAATAATAAAGGAGAAAAAAAACACAAAAATTTAGTCAAGTGCATAAAAGAAAATCAAAAAAATGTATTTTCTTATTTTACCCAGTGCCTCTGGAGCTAGCGGTGTAACGTGAAGAATGCAAGCTTGTGGTATCGGATAGTAAATCACATTCATCTATATCCATATGTCCATCATCGCCACCCTCAGCTAGAAATTGTGCATGTTTGGCACGATTTTGACGAACTTCTAGTAGACGTTTTTTGTGGCTAATAAATAAATCTTCATCAGCGTTGATAGTGTTAACTAGCAGTTGTTGATAGTTTAACACTTCGGGGATGATTAATGTTTGCAAGAGTTCTTGTGTTTCAATGGCGTCTGGTAACATTTTCGTTTCATATATAGCCTTAAGGAATAGCCGGCCCTTAATCAAACATTGCAAAGAATCTTTTATGTTTTGAGAGTATTTCTTGGATAGCAAATAGGATTCTTCGTATTTGCCGTGTTCTTGCAAGGGAGCCACCAGGGATCTAAGGTATACAAATAAAAAAAATAAATGTAATGCAAAGTAATTTTATTTTATAGTATATATTACACCATTTTTACTTACATAGCCACTGTGGCCTCGTCCTGTTCACTTAGCTTGGCCAACATTATGGCTCTCTGCCAGTCCAAAGTGTGTTTGGAACTAAGCAGAGCCTGTTGTATATTGCCACCACGTTCATAGAGTATACTAGCATTCTCTAGTTTACCATTGGCTCTCAAATGGTCAGCAAATGCCAGACATATCTGCTGATAACAATCTTCATCATCTTGGAAAGCTCTTAAAGCTTGAGCATAATACTCATGTCGCTTAATAAAGGACAAAGCTTCGTCAAACTTCTCTTTGCCACAACTGGCAATGTGTTGTAGAGCCTTCTCAAAACGTCTCAAATGTTCATCAATTTTAAATTTACGATAATTTAGCTCGTAGCCCTTCAATTCATTAAGGAATGCCAGAAATTCTTTAGGATCCTTTTGTGACTTTTGGGCCACAAATAATACCAAGCCAAACTCATATGTACCCAAGGCTACATTGTATAGCTCGTTAACATCTACCAGATAGAGTAAATATTTTAGAGCCTCCTCTGATCCACCCGAGGTTTCATTGTTGGTTTTCTCTCGCTTCTTTTCTTCCCAGATTAGAAGCAGCGCTTTCTCCAGTTGCTTCAATTTTACATAAGCTGTAATAATGGGTAGACGATAGCGTTTCTCACTTGACTCCTCCATACGCTTGCAAAAGGCTTTACAGAGATAGACAACTTTCTCTTCGATTTTAAAGTCTTCGGGATATTTTTGGGAATTTTCTTTGTAGTTGCTGGCGTACATGGTTTTAGTGTAATCCTGTGGAGAAAATTTTAGAAAAATTATAAAAATGGCGAACATCTTTTATAAAAATTTTGGTATTCGATGGAGGCAAGTTTTTATATTAAAAAAAACGAAAAATTGTCTGTACTATTTTTCTAAAAAAAATTATGTTTAGAGAAAGTTCCAGTTTTTCAGGTTTCTGCACTTGCTTAAGCTCAAGAATGACAAAGTGGTCATTGGAGTAATTTATTCATTAGTTTGTGTGGTTTCAATATCTTTTAGCAAATATATTGCTTCCTTATTGGCAAATATCTTGAAAATAAATTTTACAATACATCAAACTCACCTCATTCTGTAGATCGCTCAGGAATAAATTTAACCAATTTGGATTTTGAATTTCCTCCAGAAACACATCTAGTCTTTCCACAAAATCACACATATTATGATCACATATTATATTCAAATTTATGCGTTGTTTTCGCAGCATATCGAAGGCTTGACAGTAATGTTGACTGTTCAATAAAGCTCCTACTAAATCCAATGATAACACTCGGGGACATATGGCCTCCAAGTTGCCACGGGGCATTTGCAAAATCGTGCGAGCTGAATCACAGACTGTTGTCACCAATTTGGCACCACGTTCCAAGCGCCTCTCATCGACCAGTTTCATATCGCTGCAACGCAAAAAGTGTAGTGAAGTCAATTTGGTAAATGCCAAATATTTGCCAGCCATGCAAAATGAAGTCACATCGGTGGCAATACGTTCAGAGTTAACATAAAGGCATTGATTGTTGGACAAGGCAACCGTATTGGTTTCTGCAGTTTCGGTAAACGTTTCCAGCACCTCAATGCTATGATCCAGTTGTGCGTGCAGGCAGTGCACAATTTCGCTATCAGCACTTACATCATACTCAAGTTGTGAGATTTTGTTGTCTTCGAGAGTTTGGTAAAACAGCTGGCAGAAAACGTTGCAATTTTCTTCGTTGACTGATGTCTGTATTTGAGATATACAACGGGAGACATTAACGGTTGTCATGACCGCATAAGTATCAGGAGCATCCATTCTAAAGAACTGCAATTTACTTTTGTTGTCACGTGTAAAGCATGCCAGCAAATAGTTCTCTTCACTGGTGGTAATCCATTGCATATTGCCATATTGTAATGGTATTAAATCTTCCCTGTCCGATGGCTGCAGTTCCATGCAACCAATTTTTGCAAATGCCAAGGGCTTCTCCGCCACAGACTTGTAGTAGTGCAGCTGGTGTTTAGAATCATATACACACAAATGGTTCTCTTTGTTCGATTGCACAAATGTCAGCGAAATTATGAAGGAATCTCCTTGCAGCGTCAATTCTTGGGTACACATGGGTGGTGGTATTACAGCTTTGGAGAAATCGGTTAACAGCAAACGGCGACCATCAACAACGGCCACCACACCGGTGCTCTTAAGACGATCTGTCTCCCAATACCATTTGTATAACAAATATTCACCATTGCTAAAAAGTACGTGTAGGGTTTTCTCCTCGCCCATTCGATTGTCCCAGTTGTAGTGGGCAATGCAACCAACATTTTGAAAATCCAACACCTGCTTGAGGTACCAATGATAGTTGCCGATGGTAAACAAGTATAACTTGTGTTCGGTTTTTATAGTAAGTATTTCCGAGTCTGAACTCCATTTGATATCCTCTACGGGTTCTTGTTGTATATCGAATGGCAGCGTGAGCTCACGATGTCTCAAGCCATTCTTTTCAAATAGAGCTATGACACTTTTATTAGGTAATCTCTGAGGAATAGCTATCCAATTGCCCGAAGGTCTCCACGAAGTGGGATGACAAAGATTAGATTGCTTCTCTGCAACATATTGTAGTTTGCCCTCTTTGTCGAAGACTTTGAAGGTGCGTCCGCGTGACTGGCTGACATAAGAGACCACAAAGTAGGCACCATCTGCTCGCCAACTGATGACAATATCCTTGAATGGGAAAAGGAGAAAATATTAAAGGAAATTTTATTGAGGCATAGTATAGTTTATCTATTGCTTGAGGTAAGAAGCAATTTTCTTTCTTAATTGGATTTATATTCCATCCCTGCTTTGCAAAATGCATGTTCCTCCTGGTCCTCCTGTTTCTTCATGTTTCATCTCTTACCTTTGGTATCTCATCCACATTTGCATCCAACTTGTCATCCTGTTTCTGCTTTGCCGCCTGTTTACCCTCCGAGCCATGGAATTGTGTCTCCTTTTTGCCCCAGCCCACATTGACAAATTCCCCCTCCAACTCAGAGCTCTCATCACTGAGAGAATGCTCTGTGAGGGGATCATAAGTACAGGTCATCACGACAACATTGTGTTGCTTGGTCACAAACACCACCACCTCTTGATCGGGACTCCAAGACATGCACTCTATGCCCACATCACAGAAGGTGCCTTCGTTAACTTGTTGGCTTTCGGCATTCACTAACAACACCTCTCCCACTCCCGTGGCCAAACAGATATCATTGTCCAAAGCTAAATATTCGGCAGCAACAATGTCGGGAACTTCGGCCAGAACTTTAAGAGAACCGTTTACACCCGGTACGAAGGCGTACAATTTGTCGGATGTAACCACATAACGGCAATCGCTGGATTTCTGGGAGTTTGGATTTAATAAAAGGAATTTTGGATCCTGCACAATTCCCTTGTATCTTTGATTGTATTTTAATCTTAAATTACGCATTTTAGCTGTATTTTTCTATGATTTTTTCTTTAAAATAAATTGAAACAACACGTGCCGTCAAAACGCAGCGATGAAATGAAAACAAAACATTTGTAAACATCAAATTGGTCATCGCAGTCAGAGATGGCAAAATTGTGTTTTGTCATCTGTTTCGATAGTACTTGTGTACACTTGTTACGGTATTTAAGCACACTGAAAGAAATCAGTGGAATAAGAAAATTGAATAAAGAGGCGGACTACTAAAATATCTATTTAAATATAATTTAGTTCCGATGTATATAATAGAGCTATAATTATAGAAAAGAGGATAAAGGGCTGAAGTGCAGAATACGGGGCGGGAGCCCAAATAAAAAAAAAATATGCCATCCTTTTCGTCTTGGTCCGAAAACAACAGAATGGTAGGTCAAAGTTGGGGCTGAGGCCCATGGGGGGTCAAAAAAGAAGTTCTTTGGGTTGTATGATGAACCCCAATGTGCTGGTACTCAAATGTAAGATATTAACGAGACGAATCCAAAGGTGTATTTTTCTACGGGTCCCCTGGACCGAGTTAGATCAATTTTTGTTGGGTCACAATCGAAAATTTTAAAAAAATTTTAATTTTAAAAAATAAATAAAAAATTGTTTATCCAGATTTTTTTACAATTCTAAGAAGAAAGAAAATAATTAAATTTTATTTTACGTTATGACAAAACACGTAAAAAGGAAATTATTTAAGATGTTTTCTACAAATACTCGAGACATTAAAAATCGTGGTGGGAAAAGTTTTTGTCCGATTTGAACTTAACATCCGCTTAGAGAATAGAAGCTTGCACACCAAATTTCGGATCAATAGCTCTTAAACTGGGGCTATATTGGCGGGGACAACTCAGAATATATTGCCATATCTACCACTCCTCTTAATAGGCGTTACAAATGGAAGAACATACTAAATATGCCCCTAGGACAGGGCGTTTGCGTGTTGAAGGGTATAACAAGTAACTTTTTTTTTATTGCAATAATAAATTTTCCAACAAATACCTTTTATGTATTAATTTAAAAGCTTAATGGAAATTCAACGGGCGAAACCATTAAATCGGAATTGTGATAATTCTATAATTCCATGTCAGAATATACGCCTGTCTGTTCTTTTAAAAAATATTTTAATATATTTTAGAAAATATATTGCTTTCTTTTTGCAAAATTTTTTAAATATTCAAATTTCGATCTTTCTAACTCACCTCATTCTGCAGATCGCTCAGGAATAAATTTAACCATTTTAGATTTTGAATTTCTGCCAGAAACATATCTAGTCTCTCCACAAAATCACACATATTATGATCATATACAATGGAGAGCGAAAAATTATACGCTCCACTTTATGCAGAAGTACTTAAGGGGTCATAATCCAAAAACCGAATATGAGGAATGAAAGATATTCCAAAACTACACTTTTACATTCAACAACAACAAAATTGTATTTAGTTAAGTTTATATTTTGTGTATTTATTTACGTTATGGGGTGATCATAAAATAACTCGCAGTGGATTTTAATTACGAAATAAAACTTTTTATGAGACAAAAATCAAATTAAAAATAAAAAAAAACACTTTTTAATAATGCATATGACCTTCCTTATTTTCAATAAGTTAAAAAATGCCTTTAGGTCATACTATTTATAAGGGTTTTTCGGGGTTGTACTTTGTAGGGAGTCCCAGGTCGCTATTACCGATTTCAGGTCTGCAATGCTATTGTATTGCCTGTTGTTGGAGTACACTTTATAAACAAGTATGTCCCATTCATTTCCAATAGGATTCATGTCATGGAAACAAGCTGGCCCCTCTAAGACTTCAACGTTTTCCGACCGAACCCAACCTTTTGTTTGTTTACTGGGATGAGTAGACGAATTCTATTAATTTTCAGTATGTCTAGTCGGAGTTCATACTCTTTGGGGTAAAGCGACAGCTTGAAAAGCCCAGCTCCAAAATTAATTTTTCAGAGAATCCATTTTATTTTTTAATGTAAACAATTGCATTATTTTTCAATTTTATTATTTCTTTATTTTTATTTAATTTTAATAAAGTACGTTTTAAGTTATGCCAAGCGTTCTTTTATATTACTTTTAATACACTAATATAATTTAAACAATTAAATTTATAATTTTTATGTAGTTTCTAATGACCTTTTGTTTTATTAATCCTCACACAAACAGAGAAAAATAACTTAGGCCAAGTTGTTCAAAATCAATAATCTAATATTAGCCAATTACTTGACCAGTTTGTTATTTCGGCCAATTACCAAACAAATATAGGCTATTTTATTATGAACATATTATTTAATATAGCTTTCTGCCAAATGTTAATATTTGAATATGTTGAAAGCTATATATTTTGCTCAAATGTAATTCACACAAAAAGGATCCATTAAATTCAAACTGGATCCATTTAATTTTTCATTTACATGTCTATATGTAAATTTTTCATTTACATGTATAGGGTTGTCATTTTTTTTACATTTAAGTTCTATTGGTTTGTCGACAAAAGCTCGCTGCAATATTACAAATTCCCGAAAAACCTAGAATACTTGAACTTTACTGCAATTTCCTCTAACCGTAATATGTATTTACTGTTATTCAGTACTAAATTGTCGTATTCATCTGTCCTTCATCGTAAAAAACTCATCCCTAACAACAGGTAAACTGGTTGCAGCGTTGCCAATCACCGTCACTAACAACAACACTTAAAAACACTTCCCAACATTGACAGCATTGCCAATCCGTTCGATGAGAGCTCTCAAATAGTTGTGAATTTTTTGTGTGCGACGACTTTAGGAAATATTTTGTGAAAATTTATCATTTGTAACGTGAAAAATCCTTAAAAATATGAGTTAATCGGAAGCTTTGATGAGGCAATTTTCCGTTGTTGACAAATTAAGTGCGACAATTGTTATGTGAATCCTTTAAAATGCCTTGAAATTCGACCATATGAAAAAGGCAAATGCAAAGTCAAAAAAAGCAGGAATTTTTGTGTTTTAACCAATAGGCATGTTGTTTGTCTGCTAGTGTGTGCGTGTGAATGTACACATACGTATGTATATACTGTATATAGATATGTATGAGAAGTTGTTTGTGCGCTCAACGACGTCGGTTGTGTAAACGTGTGTGCGAGCGTGCGTGTGTGTGTCAGTTAGTGAACGTAAAGTGAAGTGAAAAAATCCGAAAGCATACAACAATAACAACAAAAAAACACTAACGAAAAATAGTGGAAAAATAATACAACACAAAACAAAAAAGAAGAGAAGAGCAGAGAAAAAGCAAGCAAGTGAAGCAAAAACGCAAAAGAGGAATAGGCAATTTTTAAGAAATTCCAACAGAAAAAAAAATATCTTATTACGAAAGCTTAAATAGCCATAACAAAACAAAATTACTATGTGAAAATAACGACGCGAAGAAGCAACATTGCAAAATACCTACATACATAGTAAGAAATGAAAAAAATAATAATACGAGAATAAATAAATAAAAGTAAACAAAGTGATAAAATCAAATATTTGAACTTTGAAGTGGAAAAAAAATCGAAGGAGTACGAGGAGGAAAACAAGGCACCAATAAGAAAAATCCAGACGACATTCATCGATACGACGACGACTACGATACGTTTCGAAAGCAAAGGAATACTATACGCCAACTATAACAACAACAACAAAATAAGGTAAGTGGAGTGCAAAGAGATGAACAAAAAGCACAAAAAATCCCAATAGAGCTACAATAACAACAAACGTATGTACGCACGTACTTACTTTTATACTATGTATGTTCATATGTGATTTACAAATATATTTAAATATATATGTTTATGCAAAGAATGAAAAATAGGGTGTGCTAAAACAGAATCAGGTGTATGTTTTTGTCAGTTTAGCCTACCATGAGACAGTGTTGCCTAAACCCCAAAAGCAAATGCAAGAGAAGCTAATTATTGCGAAGATATTTCAAGAATGTGAAGGGAGATATGGACAGATTCAAATTCAGCGATCAATTTAGCAGGACGTTTATACAAAATATTTTTTATAAGTCTACGTAAAATAAAAAATAATATCAGAAAACGTTTTTTGATATTGTGCTAACTTTAAACAGAGGCCTTCAAGAGGAAACCCTTACGACATGTTTTTTTTGACTTTGACCTATATTTTGACAAGAATTTTTTAACAGACAGAACTATCGAATCTGCGAGAAATTGTTGTTTCTGGGAAATCCTTATCGATATTATTCATGACAGAAAAATCCGTCTACAGATCCGTGTGTCTAAACGCGTCTTAAGACATAAGAATATATCAGCTTTTTATGTAGTCATTAATAGACATCCGATGAAGTCGGACATACCATCTTTTTACGACCAATGGCCATCCTATTGACCCAAACCAGTTTTATATGTTAGACAATAATACGATGATGGTTGTAAGTAAAAAAAGTGTTCCCTTAGACACATTCAGTCCATTTAAGAATCTATGTTTGACTTCTTTCATACAGAAATGTTTTAAAAAAGTTGACAGGAATAAACTTTTGGTTATTTGAAGATTGTAATCTGGTAAGGATTCGTTTGTGATCAGTATACAAATGCTTATGAAAAATTTTCGGGATCGGGTCAAGGGGTGTAGTTCTGCCCGTTGGACGCCTTTTAAAAACATGCAATATTTGCCGAACTATTAATCCGAACGACTTGAAATATACGTGAATGAATTTAACACAAATATGCATGATCAGACCAAAAAAGGCGGAATTATATAAGTAGACAAGCGACTACTATGGGGGAGATCACAGGTTTAACTCCCGGCTCCAGTCATGTAAAAAAAAAATACTTTCACTGCCGGCCTCCCTCGATGTTGTCGACAGCAACTTCGTAGTATGTGTCGAGTCAATCGGCATGTCTAGTATCAGCTTCTCAAGCAGTGACGTTCGCAATCGTCGATCAACAAGTAGGTGCCCATAGTTGAAAAAATAGAAAGCATGTTAATTCACAACAACATACGTCATTTATGGGGTGTAAAGGGCACCCGGCATTTTTCATTTCTCGGGAAATAGGGATTTTTGTTTTATTTTCTCGGGATCCCGCAAAATCCAGGCCCAACCCATATTTATTTAAATACACACAAACATAAAAATAATTTAAAAATCTCGTGTTATGGTTTATCCGAAAAGCTGTTAATACTTAGAAGCTAAAGCTTTCATCTTGAAACCTGTATATGAGCAATATCCTTATAGACTTTGTATAAACTACGTTTCTACTTATAATTATTTAATTGATTTGAATTATTGTAACTGTCAAAAGTACCAAACGTGAACTAAAATGTTCTTTTTAAAAATCTTTAAGAAGTTGTATTAAATGTTTATTATTGTGAATTGTATAATAAACCGACATAATTTTTTAAATGAAATGTAAAAAGTTAGTTCCTCAGCTCAACTATCCTTCACATCGGCCTACAAGGGCTAAACGGCGAAACAAAGTCCACATCTATAATTCCTATTGGGTCTACTACTGGTTCTCAGGCAAATTGATTAAGGCAACAATAATCACTCACAATTTGCCTAACCAGCAATCAATCAACCCAAACACCACTTTATTCAGACTTAGAAAGATGCACTTAGAAAGATGCACTAAGGGATTTTTCGAAATTCATACTTTTAGGGGGAAAAAAGGTCTTAACAAGTGAGAAAACTTGTAACATTATCCAGGCCCAAGGCAAAAGCTCTCATTGTGGCGATATATATCAGCAAACTTCTTAAAGATCAAGAGAGCCGGATTTTTAGAAATTCGTACTTTTTGGGGTAAATAGGCCAAAAAGGGATAAAACCTTTGACCAAGATTTGGGTAAAACCAAGGGCTAAATGTAGAATCGTAAAATTCTATATGGAAATGCTTCTAATAGAATTAGAGAGCTGCATGCAGAAATTTTTCAAAATTGTTACCCATTAAAGAAAAACCTAACCAAACCCAGACCAAACAACTTAGGGTAGAATAGCGAATAGGGGCGGATTTTTATTTTAGTGTGTAGTTGTAGGCTGTAAATTCATATCAAATTTATCCATCACCTAGACCAAATGTCTAATGTTAGAAATGCGGATATTGAAGTAGACATTTGTTTTATGAAGCACATAGAAGGAGGGCAAAATCGCGAATGAGATAAAACTGTTTCCATCAAACAGACCAAACAGCTAAAAGTGGAATCGTCTATTTAACACTTATTTTAAAGGAAAATTATACAATCTGAACGGTCACCAATTGGTAATTTTATGGTAAATAATTGGAACACTAAATAATTTATGGTTCTAGTGGATTTTAACTTATCAAATATTTTGATATTGACTCATTAAATAAGCGTAATGAAATCCTGGAAAATCCCGGTCGCATTCCTGGTATTCCGGGAATTCTCGGAATTCTCGGGACGAAAACACTAGTTGGATTGGCCAAAGATGCTTGTAGAGCCAATATTATGCCTGTTAACTTTTAAAGCAATTAATATTTTGAATAATTCTTTTCGATAAAAAATTTAAATGAATGACATTTGTAACATTTCATTGCCAATTCAAATGAATTTGTATTTCTTTTGATTTGAATCGATTTTAAATAGAATTCAAATAGTGTTTCGATGAAAACAATTAATTTCTTATGCTAGTTCTGTATGGACCCATTTGTTAGAAATAAAGAAGGGGTAGGGGTAGGTGTGTTCGGAAAAATGTTAGTACGGAAATACTATTCGGGTCGGTCATACATTTTAATCCTCTTGGAGGCACCATGGGAGCAGCAGGAGCTGATTTCATAAAAAAAATTATTAAAAATAAAAAAAATCTATGGGGATCATCCTAAGCGTTGATGAAAAAGGGAAACTGTTGGGCTGAAAAAATATTGGGGGCTGGTTATACTTTTGACTCCTCTTGGGACGACTACGGGGTAGTTAAAGCGGTGGGAGCGAATTTTAAGAAAAAAATTCTTTCTTTATGAAGATGGGGAGTAGGCATGTTTGGGAAAAATGTTAGGAGGAAAAACTGACCGGTGGTCAGACATAAATTTGAACCCTCTAGGGGCGATTCCGGGCAGTTGGGGGCTTTGTTGTGGATTTTCTTCAATAAATAATTTCGCGTTAAAAACCATGGGCTCGATTTAGATTTTAGACCCATGGTTACTTGGGCAAATTTTCTTAGAGCTCATCGAAGATAACGATTTTAATAATCGCTCGATGTATTTTTTATACTCCATACAAATTGACCCACTCTAATGTTCACTTATGTTTGTATATCCAAAATCTACTGTACTAAATAAAGTTTTTAAATTCACCCGACACTACTGCCGTAGTTGTCTACAATGTCGAGGAAGCCGCCGATGGAATAATTGTAGGTGACTGAAACAGGAATCGAACCCTTGTCTCCCGTATGATAGACGCCCATTTTCGGTTCCTTACATCGTAAAACAAGATCAACAAAGGCTTGCGAACCGCAAAAACAAATATTGATTCCACTTTATTTAGAAAAACTATTTTCCCTTTTCATCATGTTCATTGTTTGTGGGATACCTTCTCGGGTTTGAATGAGTTAACACAATTTAATTTCAGACTCAAACAATGGGACCTAGAGTATAAAGAAATTTCGAATTTCTGACTCGACTACTACGAAGTTGGTGTCGACAACATCAAGGGAAACGCTTGTCGAAGAAAGGTAGATGTCAAGGTGCGTGCTCAGATAACGCGCATAATAGTTTCGTGTTATATTACGTAGTAACCAAAAATTACTCACAAAATATGGATGTGATCGGCTGAAAGTAATGTCCACCTCTGATACAAACTCTCACATTTTACGGCACAAAATTTAAAAAATATAGTTGTAGTGCAAATGAATAGTTACATATGGGAAAAGGTATCTGAGTTAATGGAGGCCCGGATAATCGAGGATATTTTTATTTATCTTAAACCTAACAATTAGAGTGTTAAAATCAAACAAAATCCATATCCTGGCAACTCTAGCGAGCGTTTGTGCGACACAACAGCGACAGCAATGTTTTTGTAGCCAAAAATGACAAAAATCGAGAATTATCGCGTATTCTTTTGCTTTTGTTTTGAATGAATATTGCTGTTGTTTTTATAGTTGTTGTTGCTGCTGCCGCCGCCTTTGCTGTTGTTATCGCAATAAAATGTTTATTTTTACACCTGTGCACTTTAAATGTCACTTCAAAGTGCGTTCTCATTCGCTTATTCGTATCTTTACTACCCCTCCAAACCGCCTGGCTCTTTGCTTATGATTATGATTATAATTAATTATCAATTTGAAATTTCGTTCTGCACCTTATAGCAGATTAATTTTTTTTTGGGTTGAGAGCTGTTATTTTGCTGTGTTTTGGCGTATGTGTGTGTTTGTAGTTACATCCGTCTGCCATGCACAGATGTTGTTGGATGGCTGTATCCTCTTACCCCCTCTCAACACCCAGACAAATATCTGTGTACGAACGTTGAGGCTGTGCCTGTCGTTGTTGCTGCTGCTGTTGTAGTTGCTGGCGCTTCCTCTTCTTGTTAGTATCTGACTGGATGGTTGGCTGGCTGGCTGGGCTCTCCCTGAGTGTTCCTTTGAAAGAGATTATATGTGTCGATGTTGTTTTTGTCTTCGTTAGTATTTACTTCCTCTGTTTTTTATGTTTTCTGTTTTTTTTGCGCAAAAGGAAGAGAAGCAGCAGTCTCCTACGAGTATTTGTAAGAGGATGTTGCTGAGGTTGAATGTGTGTGTGTGTGTGTGTGTGAGGATGTTGCTGGTGAATTTTATCTCGCACAGAGTACTCCTACATCTTTGTTTGAAGGACATTTTTTTTTGCTTTGGATATTTTGGTAGAAGATTTTTGCTTTTAGTTGTTGTGTTTTCTTTTCATTTATTCATTCTTTCTTGTGTGTCCTTTTATTTTTGGTTGATGTAGCTCTGTTGGGTCGCACCCAAAGGAAAATGATGTATACACTATTAATACTATGTAACAAAACAACAACAAACAATACGACGATGCTCTATTTGGGTTTTGAAGGAGGAGAACTTTAAGGAAAGGATATTTGATGGTAAAACGCCTGATATATTTTAACAATTATAGATTTATTGATAACAACGATGGACAAGTTATATAAATTTTTGTAATACAAATTATTAAAATTTGTTAATTTATACATAGGTTTTTGGATTTCCATAAATAATTTAAAACTTCAAACAATGGAAAAAGTTTCATCATTGAAATTATTCGTTGCAAAGAAAAATGGAAAAATTTCTTCTGTTGCTTAAACCTACGTTTATCTCTTTTGATCACGGAACGCCGGATTTTCTATCAAAGGACTAAAGGTATGGTCCACTCGAGTCCTTAGCCAGAAAATCGAGTCGGCTATGTTGGCAGGTAAATTTATGGTTTTTCGCGGTTTTTATAACTCCGATTAGAGTGTCGGAGTCGGTTTCCATAGATCATCCTTATTCATCTCTATCCTTTTAAGTTATTAACAAATTGGACAACTTGGAATTCGTTTTGTTATTTGTCGGTAGTAACATAAGTACATGCATTTATTAATTGTCGCATGCAGAAAAGGTGACGGTTCGTTACACCAAGGTTTTGCTAAAAATATAATGTCATTTAGTGTACAATGTCCTTGCCACAGTCTTATAACTAGGCTACACCCATAATCAGGGTGTGTCCCAAGATGCTAAGTTCCACGTGGCAGATATTTGTCGTTGTTACCCTCGATATTCCAAAACTCTGCAAATAATCAGTAGACATTTTTGGTTTATCAATTTTTAGGTATTGCTATCACCTCTCCCAAAATAATATCTCTTCGTGTTGTATTTAGCAAACGATACACCACCACCTTAGTTTTCCCTACCCACAATACTAAACTGCTAATAAACACAACACACCTGTCTGACGCTTTGCCTGGCTGCCTGGCTGCCTCTCTGCGTCGCTTGTTGTTGATAAGTGTTTAATTGCTTTACTTTGTGATTGCGTATCTATGTGAACGGAAGGAAGGTGAGGGAATAACACCGATGGATATTCCCATTATGTTTCAAACAAGTGGTGGTGGTGGTGGTGGCGTTGGTGATAGCAACATTATTACCCATGACTTGGGCTGAGGCTGAATTGTTTTAAATTCAGCAGCTTCAAAACAAGGGAAGAAAGAAGTAAGCTAACTTAATTTTTGTTTTAACTTAATAATATTTGAGAAGCTCTTTCGGTTACTCTACAGTGAAAAGCAAAAGTTAAGTCAAACTCGAAAAGCCTAAGAAAATACATTTTTTTTTATCATCATATTATTCTGCTCATGTTATGACGTGACATATCGTAGTAAATTTGTTCCATAAAATTTTTTTAAAATTATTCTTTGACCTTAATGGCATGTTACAAGCGAAGAGGCTTAGGAAGTAGGTTACAGATGTTACAGCTCCAAGAAACTAGGATGAAAGAATGGTGACATCTTTTACAGCTGCCGTGGATGTGGATTCATAGGCGGCAAGAGACTTCGACATTTGGTCTTGCTCATTAACGCTGTAAGTGGCCACATATCAACCATCCGCATAAAGGCGAATTATTTTTACATCACCCTGATTTGTGTACATGCCCTGAAGAAAGACAAATAAAAGGATACATGACCGCTGCTCTGCATATGGCATTAAAATTGTTTATGAAGATTTTAATGCCAAAAATTGGAAGGGATGACGCTCTTAGTCAGGAAAACCGATCTACACTACAGCACCTCCGATAAGGGATTCAAACTGGTTAGCATTTCGTCGACATTAAATATTATAGTGAGTGGAATCAAATTCCCGCCTAAATATAGCCATAAGGCAACCGAGATATCTCCTGATCAAAAGACAAAAAACCATATTGATCACGTGGTAATCGATGGAAGGCGTGTCTCAAGTGTTATGGAAATGTGTGTGATGGACGGTGCAAAGATTGATACGGATCTGCACCTAGTTGCGCATGCAATTAAAAAGTGCTAAAAATGTTCTAACTAAAGGCAAAGGAAGCTAGACACCACAAAACTAGTGATGGCACGATTAATCGCAAAATTGGTAATAATCGATTATTTTCTTTTAATTAACGATTTGATTGTATCGTGAATTCTCCTTCGATTAATTGCATTAATCGATTATTCCAAATAATAATCGATGGACAACCAGGAACAAAAATGATTCATCGCCAGTCGCCAAATGTATTCATTGAGCTTTGACGGCTGACGACGAAAGACCTAGAACTGCAACCCTAGTTATTAAAAGCATTTGGAGCGACAGTAAAACGTCTTCTGCTGGTGATGCTGAATTTGATTTATGGGCGAAGAAGGAAGGACAATGACTCAACACTTCCTCAAGATGAACTAAGCTTCTTTTATCAATGCTTCAGTACTAGAATTAAAGCGCAATGTAATAGACGCATGGGAAAAAATGAAATCGGTCTACCCTAAGCTGTACTCTCTTGCACAAAAATATTGCTTTTTGATTGGTACATCTGTACTATCAGAGAGGCTTTTTTCCAAAGCGGGTGCAATTGTAACGAAAAAACGGAACAGATCAACCATGAAACGGCTATCAAAGCTCCTATTTTTAAATTCTGTACTAAACATATAAATTCTTTTTTATTAAATCGAATAAACGGAAAATATCATGGAAAATTTTGTAATTAGTTAAATATTTTTTTTTATTTATGATATTTTAAATTTTAGTTGAAAATATAGAATTATCGATTAATCGATTAATTGTTTCCAATTAATCGCGATTAATTATTTGTCGTTTTGATTAATCATATAATTAATTAATCGATTATTTTTTTTTAATTTCCATCACTACACAAAACTGCTTACCACCGAGATAGCCAATGCCTACTCTAAACGACTCTTTCAGTTACTCCAAACAAACTAAAGTGTTCAAATAATTGATTTTTTCAGAAAGCCGGTTTTCGGTTTATTTGAAAAATACCTCTTTAAAAAAATCCGGTTTTCGAATTCCTGATTTAGTACAAAACCGGGTTAACCGGTTTGGTTCGGTTTTTTAGAAATTGTAAAAAATAACTAAATATGAAATGAAACATGAAATATGAAAACATATGAATATCAATACCTTAATTCTAAAATATGCTAAGTCAATATTTCCATTGATTAAATCTTTCGAATTCAGATTGCTTCAGGTTATATACTATTAAATCTCAGGATGGCCAGTCCGAAGTTATTACGAAATTTGAATATAAAAGTGTAAAATGTAAGTTTCCTGTAAAAATAGCTTTTAACACTTAGTATGGTTTAGAAAAATGGTATCGATTTCATATTAAACTTCATTTTACAATTGGACGCTTAGTATAGGAGATAAAGCAATTAAAGTTATTCATTTAAATGTCGATTGCTTCCCACACATCAAGGTGGAGCCTAATTTTTTCCAAAATGGGATCCCAACTGTATCTTGGTGATTTCCCTACTATTATATGATGATCATAAATTAAGCGCCTTCTTGCGTTCGGACGCTTAGTTTGGAAGATAACTGCACTTAAAGTTGTTCATATAAATATCGACAGCTTCCCAGCCATTGCAATGTGAGATTCCAAATATACAAAAATGATTTTACAACTATTATTATGTGATCAGATATCACAAATCTTTTTTGCGTTTGGATACTTATTTTAGAAATAACAACAATTGAAAGTTCTTCCTCCTATTTCAAAATGGGAGGAAACAGTCATCAAGCAGCATTATCCAAACCAATTTTCATACTGCATAAGAAAATTTCAAAGAAAGATACCCTTGAGATTTGCCAAAAGAATATAAGTATATAAGCATAAACAACGTCCTATGCTGATTTGTCTGTTAAATTTATCACACATGTTTAATACAGCTTTTTTAGTGATTTTTTAACCACGGCATTGTAAATTTTAGTCTAGTACATTCTGTTGTTGCAGTGTTGTAAATGTTAGTACGTTTACTACATTAACAAGGTCTACAAGGGTACCTTACTACCAAGGATGAATACCGCTATAGATTTTTTGCCTTATTCTTTAATTTACAAAGAATCCAAAATCCTCTTCACAGCAAAAGGAAGCAACTACAACATCAACCACTATCGAAAACTCTATGAGTCATGTGGCATGTGGGACTTTTCAAAATTTGAACCTACCTGTCAAATGTAGGGACATCAGATTTCGTTTTAGAGGTATGGTTCCCCGGGCTAAGTTTCTTAGTGTGACCCCTAGAATAAAATTTTCCATCTCACTTGGATGATTTTCAAATCGACCCGCCCTAAAGCTTATACTACTCGCGTTTGCCGATAATACAGATATCTTTGGCCTAGGAATGCGGGATGTTACTGCAGCCTTTTTAAGTATTAAAAAGCAGCCAGCAGAGGACAAAGTAAAGTTAATTGCTTCAATTCTTTACACTTAAGAACGTTAATAAACCAGTTCTCATTTTGTTAAACTACGGCTATAATCGTAGGGACAAACCCCTGAAATAGGGAATGTTTGTATGTGAGACGGAAGTAGTTATTGTTTGATCTTGCTCATCTTAGAACTTAACCTCCGCTTACAGGATAGAAGCTTGCATACCCAAATTTAGCCAAATTTAGCTTGGAGAATAGAAGATTGCACACCAAATTTCAGCTCAATAGATCTTACACCAGGGCTCTAATAGGGGGCCAGGCGAATATCGACACTCTTCATTAATTGTCTTACCTACTACGACTCCTTATGGGCGTTACAAATGGAAGAATAAACTGACTATATCCTTCTGTCCGTGCGTGCACCTGGTGGAGAGTATACAAGTTAATTTGTGTATCACACACAAAAATGAACAGATTGTCATGAAATTTTAACAATTATCGTTTGTAGGTACTTTCTAAATAAACATAAGGTAAATTTAAAAAAAAAAATTGCAGAATTTGTGTTAAGTCTGGGACTTTTCAGCCCCTGAGTGTACGCCCAAAGAGTAGTGGGTTTAGCTTTAAGAAATAAGATGCAAACTATTCACTAGCATATCTGTAGTGATTTTGACATTATGATTCTGTGAATTTTTCCGACTCACTTTAAGTGGTATCCCTACTATTTAAAGAAAATGTTGAATTTTTTATTATTTTTTATTCACTAATCATTTGAAATCACTAGACCAGAATTTAATAATTCCTCAAAAATTTTCCATTTGCCGCCTTAAAAAAATACAGCCTACACTTTTGTTATTCACCGTCTAACAGGAACGTGCAGCATAGTTGTGATCAACCACCATTCACTCCCTCACGCTTGTCGCACATTCTTTTGCTGCCATGCCACCACGCCACACATTTTGTTTGTTCCGATTCTCTCATATGTGTGTATGTTTGTTGTGTTGTTGTTCTTGCCGTTGGAGTTGTATGTGAAAAATCGCTTGTTCTATTTTTAGTCCAAAAAAAAAAAACTTAAGAATGGGTCTGAATAAAACTCACACACTCACATACACCACAGTCTATCACAAGTAATATGAGAAAAGTCAAAACGAAAACAAAAACAACATTGCTAAACTATCACAAGAAATAAACTAAGCGAGTGAGTGCACTGCACATAAAATTGCAATACGCTTGCAACGAACGCATTGCAACACATTGCAGAATGCCGCAATGCCTTTTCTCATAGTGGGCACAGGGGACACATTCCATGACAGTGGAGAGTTTTTATGAAAGAATATTTTATTTGACGATTATATTTAACCTGTCAAGCGAATGTCCATCGGCCGCTTGTCGTATATGGCGAGCCCTTACTGTACTTATTGTAATAACACTGCAATTCATGAGTAACTGCGGCATCACATGTGTTGTAGTATGTCCGAGTATTCATCGTATGTAGTACTTCTGCTGGCATATGGATGTTGGATGTTTTGTACTGCCAGTGTTGCCGTAGAGCCGCAAAATTAAAATGCTAACTGAACATTTTAAAAATATTAAAAAAAATTAATTTACAACACATTGAACCAATTATTCAGCAGAACAAAGTCCAAAATATAAGGAAGATAAATCTATTCTGGTTTATAAGATTAAATGCATATGCCGAAAGGTATATGTCGTTACTACAGGAACCAAACTTAAATCTAGACTTGCATCTCACAAATCGGACCAAAAAGCGATTAAAGCAAAAAACATACCCTAGAAATGCTCCACATAATTAATGTTCCAGCTGAGAAAAGACCAAAAATGTACCGAAATATCACTAACAAATTTAGACGACAAAGACAGTAGTTAACAGTTTCTAACTTACTTTATTTTGACTCTATAAGTCTTAGACTAATCATCACTAACATATCACTAAGACTAAGGCGATAATCACGGAGGCAGAAAGAAGGACACCTTGAAAAGGAGAGTTTGTCTGATCTTAGAAATTAACCATTTCTAAAACGATATTAGCTTTCATACTAAAAATTCTAAATAAATTAAAAATATTAACTATTATAAATACTGAGAGTATTAAAAATATTGAAAATTTTTAAAATTATAAAAATTTTAAAAATTAAGAATTGAAAATATTGGAAATATTTACAATATTTACAATATTATAAATATTAAAAAAAATATTGAATATATTAAAAATATAATAAATATAAAAAATATTAAAATTATTGAAAATATTAAAAATATCAAAAATTATCTAAATTATATAAATTTTTTAAACATTTTGTAAATATTTTAAATTTTTGAAATATAGAAAATATTAAAAATATCAGCAACATTAAAAATATTAAAAACATTAAAAATATTGAATATATAAAAAACATTACAAATATTGAAAATATTAAAAATGTTACAAATATTTAAAATATTAAAAATATAAAAATTTTAAAAATATTAAAAAAAATAAAAAATATTGAAAATATATAAAATATTAAAAATTTTGAAAATTTTAAACTATTTGATTTTATAAAAATTTTGAAAATATTAAAGATATTGAAAATATTAAAAATATTGAAAATATTAAAAATATTAAAAAATTTGAAAATTATAAAAATTTGAAAATATTAAAGAAATTGAAAATTTTGAAAATATTGGAAATATTTGAAATATTGACAATATTAAAATTTTTGAAAATATTAAAAATATTAAGGATATTGAAAATATTACAAATATTACAAATACTAAAAAATATTGAAAATATTAAAAATTTTGAAAATTATAAAAATTTGAAAATTTTGAAAATATTAAAAATATTGACAATATTATAAATATTAAAGAAAAAATAAGTAATGAAAATATTAAAAATATAAAAAATATGAATATGTTTTTCATTGTTCGGTTTGAGATCAGTTTTCTATTATCGCTAATAGAATTTGTTTTACAAGAGTTGTGTGAAATGGATTATGTTGACAGCTGGCAGGGCAGATAGCTATTTCGATGGTTGTCAAACCATCATCATCAGTGCCGTTTGCTGTGCCTTCTCCACTCATTATCACAACCTTAAGTGTTAAAAGCTTCACACAATCAATGTGAAGCTCACACACACCGGTGCGAAAATGGTATCAACGAAGACAACGTCAACATAATCCACACAAGCTCTTGTCTATGCTTTGTCCATCGGACAAAATTTCATAGAATTGTTTTTGGCATCAAATGCCAACCCAGTGTACCTCCCGTGTATGTATGCTCTTGTTTGTTATTGTTGATCTGTTAGAAATATGAATATGTTTTTCATTGTTCGGTTTGAGATCAGTTTTCTATTATCGCTAATAGAATTTGTTTTACAAGAGTTGTGTGAAATGGATTATGTTGACAGCTGGCAGGGCAGATAGCTATTTCGACAGATCAACAATAACAAACAAGAGCATACATACACGGGAGGTACACTGGGTTGGCATTTGATGCCAAAAACAATTCTATGCAATTTTGTCCGATGGACAAAGCATAGACAAGAGCTTGTGTGGATTATGTTGACGTTGTCTTCGTTGATACCATTTTCGCACCGGTGTGTGTGAGCTTCACATTGATTGTGTGAAGCTTTTAACACTTAAGGTTGTGATAATGAGTGGAGAAGGCACAGCAAACGGCACTGATGATGATGGTTTGGCAACCATCGAAATAGCTATCTGCCCTGCCAGCTGTCAACATAATCCATTTCACACAACTCTTGTAAAACAAATTCTATTAGCGATAATAGAAAACTGATCTCAAACCGAACAATGAAAAACATATTCATATTTCTAACAGATCAACAATAACAAACAAGAGCAATATAAAAAATATTCTAAATTATAAAAATTTTGTAAATATTAAAAATATTAAAAATATTAAAATTATAAAAAATATTAAAAATATTTAAAAATATTAAATATATTAAAAATATTAAAAGTACTTAAAATATTAAGATATATTCAAAATTGTAAAAAAATTGAAATAAAAATCTTGTAAATATAAAAATATTAAAAACGTTAAAGATATTATAAATAATGTAAATATTATCAAAATATTAAAAGTAAAATAAATTAAAAAGTGCCAAGTGCCACTCTGGCAACACTTTGTAAAATCACACAACACAAACAGTAAAATCTTGTAAATATAAAAAATATTAAAAATAGTGTAAATATTATTAAAATATTAAAAATAAAAAAAGTTAGAAAGTGCCAAGTGCCACTCTGGCAACACTCTGTTTTGGTCGGCCGCGCAATACTGCCCGCCACCATGTGATGAACGAACGACCAAAAGGCAGGAACAAACAAACCGTTTGTTGGGAACAGCAGTTTGCTGCCATTACATTGCATTGTCGCTGCAAATGCTTTGGCAATTTGTTCTCGTTTTTTTCGCTCCTTCCATATGTTTCACATTGGTTTTTCCTTATATTCAGCTCGCGTTTTTGTTTTTGCTAGACTCGTTTCGTTACTGTTGTGTCGTCATTGTTGTAGTCCCCATTGGTGGTGGTTGTTGGTAGTAGTTGTGCTGTGAATTTTCCGAAATTGCTGGAATTTTTTTGCTACGAAATTCTTTGGTTTTGCACTTACATATATGCAATGCTGTTTGCATTTTCTGATTTGCTCACAATGCCTTTGCAATAGGGTGTGGGATAGATTCCGGGTTCACTTCCCTTCACTCCTCTTCTTGGGTGTAACAACGACGACACTTGTGTTTTTGTTTCATAGTCCAGTGCTCTTTTGTGGTTTCATTTAAGAATCTGCAATTTTTAGACCGAGATTTAATTATGACGTCACATTGTTGGAAATTCTATGGACGATGCGGTTTTGCATCCGTAATACGTTTTTAGTATTATTGCAGAGAAGATGTAAAGGGTTATTCATTGTTAGGGAAATATGTCAGTAGTAGAAGGGAGAGGTTGTTAAAGAAGAGGCGAATAAATAAAAAGTTGAAGGTATATAGGTTTTACCCACAATTCCGGCTGGAGGAAAAGTCAAGTATTACGAAAAAGGAGTGACCATTAATGACTGAATAAACTATGTTCAAGCTGGAAAAAGGTTATGTGCTGTACAGCATAATTTTTAAAGAAATACGGTATGATAATCACGCCAGCCCATAAACAACACCAAAAAATAATATTATGTATTTTTTAAGTATAATATTTATGAATACTTTATTTAGGTAGTTAAATAAACGATATGTAGATGTCGCATGACTAATTTGTTATTTCATATTAGATTTGTACGTCTTAAAAATATAAATTATTTGCATGTGGAATGTTTAAAGATTGTCTAATTTACGTCATCGTTAAAAATGTATGTGTCCTTGCGGTAATTGTTTAATTCGATTATTTTTCATGTTAAGTAAATATTAAATATTTATCGTTTTCATTTAAATTCAATCTATAATTTTTTGAATTTTCCCACGACTGTCACTTTGTTTTCTATTGTGAATACGAAATAATACCAACGAACAACAAAATACAAGTTCTATGAATTTGAACTAAAATGTAAAATATTTTTTTTAGTTTGTTCCATTCCATGCAGCCAGAAAACCAACAGCCAACATGCTACCACACTTGGCTCACTGAGTTTTATTTTTCTAAGAAGTCTTACGACTTAAAATCGTCGTCTACTTAGTTTGCTACTGGTTCTGATGAACCAACATTATATTTTCATTATTGTGTTACATTTACTATTTATAGCATTTGCATTTGCATTCATTGCTTTTTTCTACTTCTTCTCTGCTTCTGCTTCACAATAAACTTTATTCATCAGCATAAACAATTCTTCAATTCTCATTGTTGCAACATGACGAATGAACGCACGGACAGACGGATAGTTAGATTTGGATGGACGGCCATGTCGGCTGGTTATGAGCGTATGCAATTCTAACAGTAAATTAGTAATTCTTTTATACAGTACGTGATATTCTTACCGTTCTAGTAGAAGAACATCGTCAGTAAACTGAATGCATTCTTCGACTTCTAAGAAGATATTGTGACTTAGAAGAATTCTTAGTTTTGATTTAACACTTGGTCAATGTTGGCTGGCGGCAGTGAATGGTGCGAACTGCTCTGACTTCTTGACGATTTCACATGTATTACAGTTAAATTAGTTGTTGTTGCGTTTGATGATTATTTCTTTTTAAAAGGAAATTAACGATTGAACTATAATAATTTCGATTGAGAGAGAGAGAGAGATAGATGAGGAAAGTATATCAATTGTAAATAGAAAACTAGTAATAGGGCAATGGATGGTTTATGTGAACTATGAGCTTAATACAATTCTTACCTTTCGCATTATTCAATTTTATTTAATGAATCAGACATTTTACTCCTGAAATACTTTCACATAAATATTTTTAAGAATTATAAAAATGTTGTTGAAAATGCTATAAATTTCGTGGAAACATCATAAATGTACAAAAAAATTAGCAAGTTCGAAAAAATCCGAACAACTAAAAAACTTTATAAAAGCTTTTAATGAAAGAAATTCCTAATAAAAACATTTATGTAAATGCAAACAAAAACAACAAAAAATATATATGCAGCAAAAATTGAACTTTCCAAAATTAAAGTAAAAATAATTAATAAATAATAAGAATAAATAAAAAAGAGAAATAAAAAAATATTAATAAATGAATAAAAATTATAAATAGTTAGCAATTAAAAATAAATAATAATAACAAATAAATAATCATTTAAAGTAAATTATAAAAAATTATAGTAATAAGTAATAAAAGTAATAAATAAATTTTATTAGTTATTTATTTATTTTTATTAATAAAACATAAAAAATAAAGAAAAATAATTAAAACAAATTTCAGAAATATGGAACAAACAAAAATCCAGAATCCTAGGTTATGACACAAACGGATGAATCGGTTCTGGCAGTGTTCAAGAGAAAATTACTCGGGCCCATTATCGTTAACGGATAGCGTCGGTGTCGTATGAATCATGAGCTGTACGAGCTGTGCAATGACATTGACGTGGTTAGATGCATTAAGCTGCAGCGGTTGCGTTAGCTAGGTCATGTTGTACGAGCTCGAAAAGTCTTCGACAATGAACTTGATGGACGCAGCAGATGAGAGAGACCAAAACTCCGTTGGAAAGACTAGGTCACTGAGAACCTTACAGAACTTGGTGTGACTAACTGGAGAAGCGCAGAGGATCAAAGCGCTTATAAAATTTTTCTACGTGCGGTATATAATCCAATTGGATTGCAAAGAAGTGCCAGCTATGTAAGCAAGTAATTTAATAAAATTAATGATCTATTCAAATTTTAACCTAACAAAGAGTTTGATATAGGTTCTAAAAATGTACGTTGCTTATTGTTTGAGTTCATTTTTGATATCAGATATCTTTAATGATATTTAACGAGAAATTTTTATTTTACCTCTCTGTCTCGACTCATTACGTGTCCTCTTTGTTCTTACTTGAAGAAAAGTAGAAAAGAGCACTTGATAAAAAAAAAGTCGATTTTTCCAATATTTACTAATTATTTAGTCTTTTTTCAAAGCGAGTCGAGTTAAAGATGTTCGTCTTTCCCCGCGATTACAGCCGTAGTTTTCGCAGTACAACACATGATTTTGGGACTCAATTCTGAGAATTGCACGTGAAAGTAGCCCTAAAAATAAGAACTTCTGCATCATTCGTTTTGTCAAGTTGGTTTCATTAATAACACTGCGACACAAAATTGAACTTTTGAAATCGGAATGGGATGAAACCAAAAGGAAATGAAAGTTGACATTATGTATAACTAACGCTCGTATATTTTTTTTGGACAAAAACAGTACATTTCACTGAAATTTTTCAAAAAAGCAGTACATCGATTTGGAAAAACAGTACTTTTCGCAGTACATATTTACATAGCATATTATTTTATTCAATATGTAATTCAATATGTTTATATAAGCATATATGTTTGAATAAGCAATGCCGGCTTCGTTTCGAAGTAATTGTAGAAATCAACGCATTAATACTTCATATTACATTTGACGGTCAGAATCGCCTTCAATGTTTGCACATCTAATCGGGTTTTGTCTGACGTCCAAGTTTTGTTCCCTGCAGAGAAGATTCGCTCCACTGATGGTGATGTTCCTGGCAAAAAAGTATATTCAACGATCGTGGCCATTTCTTTGAATTCGCAATCAGAGTTATTGTGATGACCCACCGATCCACATTCGAAACATTGTCTTCTCTCTATTGCATAATTTTGTCGCTTTTGATATATCTAAATTGGGTGTGCAAATATACCGCATTTTCATTGGCATTGTACAAATTGTATTCGCTTAACTTGTTCATAACGGCTTCGACTTTATTCCATTAGTAAAAAGCATTCAAATCAAAGCAGGAAAAATTACCGAAAAAATCAGTGCGTAAAGCAGCCATCTCAATCGAATTGTAGCCATTGTCAATAAGTTTTTGCTTTTCTGCTACTACAGCTGGGGATAAAAAAATCATCCTCTTGACGCATTTTTAGTGTTTCTTCGAGCTTATTTTTGAAGTAAACAATATTATTGCATGAATTCGCTGTTCGCCGTTTATATTTCTATTATGTATCGAAAAACAGTACTTTGAGGGAGAAAAGCAGTACGCAGTTTTTGATGTCGAAAAACAGTACAGTACTGCGGAAAACAGTACAGATACGAGCCTTATGTATAACAAAACCCTCAATGGATTTCTTAAGTTTAGTGCGAGTTTTGTTTTTGTCCGATCATGCCCATCTTAGAACTTAATCTCCGCTTAGAGGAAAGCAGCTAGCATACTATTTTTCAGCTCGATAGCTCTTAATTTACGACTGTGATCGCAGGGACAGACCCCAAAAAAGGAAAAAATTTTATGGGAGGTGGGATTAGGTTTCATTCGATAATGACCATCTTAGAACCCAATCTCCGCTTGGTGGATAGAAGCTCGCATACCAAATTTCAGCTCGATAGCTCTTAACTACGGCTGTAATCGTTTGGAAAGTAAAAAAATTGAATCTAAACCAAAAAAAAATTACGAAAGCGCCTTTTGGCGGCGCTTAAAAATAAAAATAAATGTCAAAAATGGATTCCTCGACCCCAAAAACAGTAAGATACCACAACTTTCCGGGATAAATATCTCGCACTAAACTTAAGAAATCCCTTGAGGGTTTTGTTATACATAATGTCAACTTTTATTTCCTTTTGGTTTCATCCCATTCCGATTTTGGTTGTTGCACAGTGTAATTTAATGGTCATACGATTTTTTTTGCTCAAGGTGGATTTTTAGCATTTTTTGAGTTGGATTGAGTCTCACATCAATGAGCTGAAAAATGTCGTATAGTGTTACTTATCCTGTAAGCGGATCGGACGAAAACTCCTGAAACATCCCAACAAACTCCTCCTTTTTCGGGGTTAAAAAAAGTATCTTTATCTCATGAACTAAGAGCCCAATTATTCAAAAGGGGATAATTTGGATTAATATCGTCACCTTTAACCTTTGATATGTGTAAAATTTATGTTTTACAGTAAAATCTTTCAAAGTGTGTGAGTAATATAAATTTCTTATAAATTCACTTGGGATTCACTGATCAACCTGAGTTTAAAGTGGAATATAAATTGAAACAAACTGAATTCATAAGCTCTATTTAATTTAGTCGACTTAGCATACTTTAGAATAAGGTATTGTTACAATTCATAAATTTCTATACTTAGTATATTTTAAAATTTCCAAATAACCGGAAAAAGGTTAACCCGGTTAATTACCAAGTCTGGCATTCGAAACCCGAATTGTTGGAAAATGGTATGTTTCGACTAAAACCAAAAACGGGTTTGTAAAAAGTTCAATTATTTGAACACTATAGTCTGGAGAATTTGTAGAAAAAATTTTAAATAATTTTTTGTTTGCAATTTTGATTGAATTCTTTTTTTTGTCAGTATTTGAATCTTACTTAAAAATCTTAATTTAATGACCAAATAATCATGAGCGTGAATCCCCTAATATTTTTTATCATCATTGTTACAAACCATGAAGGGTATCTGAGCCGAAGTTAATTAATTATCTTACCAATTTTATTTTACGAGGGCTGCTATATATATTTCTGGCCTAATAATGAAAATGCGAATATTTATCATCAAAAATTGTTTTATTGTTTTTCAAAGTATTCTCCAGCCTGATTTATACACTTTTGCATGCGCTCAAACCAATTGTCGAAGCACTTTTTCCACTCCGATTGAGACACCTCCAAAACATGGTTTTTGAACGCTTCAACAGCATCTTCTGGGCACGAAAATCGTTGACCACGCATTTTTTTCTTGATGTGCGGGAATAAAAAGAAGTCATTGGGTGCCAAGTCAGGGCTGTACGGCGGATGACCCATCAATTCGACGTTTTGGCCGTTCAAAAAGGCGCTGGTTTGAGCCGATGTGTGAGAGCTCGCGTTGTCATGGTGAAGAATGATTCGTCTTCTCTTGTTTGTTTTTCGAATTTCTCCGAAGACTTCAGGCAAACAAATTGTGGTGTACCACTCAGAATTGACCGTCCTTCGTTGCTCAAGCGGAACAGTCGCCACATGACCAGTTTTGCCGAAGAAACAGGCGACCATTTGCTTCGAAGTGCTTCTTCCACGAACAACTTTCGTTGGATTTGGCTCGTCTTCGAAGACCCACACGGTCGATTGTTGTTTTGTTTCGGGCTCATACGCATAGATCCAAGATTCGTCACCTGTGACGATCTTATGAACATCTTTTGAAGCACCGCGATCGTATTTTTTCAACATTTCTTTGCACCAATCGACACGAGCCTTTTTTTGAGCGATTGTCAAATTGTGCGGGATCCAACGACAACAAACCTTTTTTACGGTCAGGTGTTTATGTAATATCGAATGTATGCTGGTGGGAGAAATGCCCAAGGATGCCTCTATCTCCCGGTATGTCACATGACGATCTTGCATTATTAGTTCACGCACGGCATCAATGTTCTCTGGCACAACGGACGTTTTTGGACGACCTTCACGGAATTCGTCGTTGAGCGAACTGCGACCACGATTAAATTCGTTATACCAGTTTTTCACGGTGCTATATGATGGTGCTTGATCACCATACAAAGACTTAAGTTCATCGATGCACTCTTGTCTGGATAATCCACGTCGAAAGTTGTGAAAAATGATCGCACGAAAATGCTCACGTGTCAATTCCATTTTTTTAACGGAATTGAATTGTTCAAAGCTCTGTAAGTTTAACAATTCACGATTAAATGACAACACGTTCTGAGTGATGTTATGCTAAAAAATGTCAACCTTTCCAATGGAAATATCAGATTGCACCTGGCAACACTTATTGTTGCCTAGGCCAGAAATATATATAGCAGCCCTCGTACAATTTTAAATAATTAACAAATATTAATATAAATATAATTTTTATTATTAATATTTTAAAAGGAATTAAATTCCGCATTAAATGAAATAAATTGTAATACATAAAAATGGTTAAATTATTGTTTTTTTTTATATATTTTTTATATTTTTATTTTATATTTTTTTTATTTCAAAAATTTTGCAATTGTTTTATATTTATTTCATTTGGGCTAAATTTAGTTTTTAAATATAAAAAAAATTATGCCAAATGCATTAATAACGCCTTGGTCTCTAAAAGGTTGTATTGTTAGACTCTATTTCAACATCCACTTATTTACTCGGATAAGTTAAAATTATTATACTATTTTCTGACATATATACATTAAATAATTTAATTTATATTTTTTTCTTTTTAGGTAAGACACAAATTTTATTAATTTCTTCGTAAACAAAGTAAGTAATTTGATTTTAAAACAAAAGACTCCAATGTCCGTAAAGCTTTTAAAAAAAATTTAAATTGTCTTACGATTACAATTATTATATTTATCATAAAAAATTTCTAATGAACTATTCACAAAATTAAATTCTTATTAACATGTCCGAGCGGAAAATAGATCAGCCGACATACATAGATTTAGAAATTAGTCAATTTATATAATTTTTATATAATAATTAATTTAACTAGATCCAGATATGAACAAAATTTTTTTTAACGTTTACGTTTTAAAATTTTGTAATAATTATATCTAAGACTTTGGGGCAAAAATTCACATTTTTAAATACATATTGGGATATTGTATATTAATGCAATCTCTTTTTTATCGGTTTAAAATAAGGAACAATTAGTATATTTTAGCATCAGTAAAATTTCCGACATATCTTTCCTTAAATTTTCAAGTATTTTTTTTCGTTAAATTTGTAATATTTTATATTTTATTATGTTATACATATTTTATATTTTTTTTAATATATTTTATAGTTTTTTATTATACTTTATATTTTTTTATTATATTTAAATTTTTTCTCTTAAAATTTCAAAATTTTGTTTCTTTAAATTTTTAATTTTTTATTATACATATTTAATATTTTTTACAATATTTTATATTTTTGTATTATATTTTATGTTTTTATTATATTTTTTTATTATATTTAAATTTTCTATTATAATTTTTATTTGTTCATTTTCCTGTTTAAAATTAAAATTTCATTAAAATTTTAATAATTTCTTTCAAATTAAAATAGTTTTTCGTTAACATATTTTGTACATGTTATGTTTTTTATTTAACTATTTTTTATATATTTTATTTAATTAATTTTTTTATATTTTATATTTTTTTTAATTTTATTTATTATAATTTTTATTTTTTTATTTGCTAATTTTCTAATTTATATTTGTACATTTTATATTTTAGTATTTTTTATATATTTTATTTAATTTTTTATATATTTTATTTAATTTTTAATATATTTTTTTTAATTTTTGTTTATTTAAATTTTATTTTTATAATTTGTTATTTGCCCATTTTCCAATTTCTGCCAATAGTGCACAACAAACCCTACTTATACTCTCAATCACATTTTATAAACAGAGAATTTATTTCGCCGAGAGTTGTTACCATTGCTTTACACATACACAGAGTGAAAGAGAGAACCAATGCAACAACTAACTGCCATCTCTGCTCTGGTCCATTCAGTCAGTTGGTAGTTTTAAGCCAGTCGTCAGTTAGTTAGTTTACTTTAAAACTTCGTCGTAGCAACTTCAAAGTAACGCTTACGCGATCGATTAGTTTACGTTCGTCGTGTTCGTGCCCGTGTCCATTACGACAATGTATTCAACAGTGACGGCGGTGGTTAACGATACAAACGTAACTCAATGAAAAATAAACAAACCAAAAATAGAGAAGAAAAAAAAATTAAACTCAAACAACGTGAAACGTGAAAAAAATACAGACGACGACGAGAGTCATATAATTAAAGATACTTAAAAAGTGAAATATTGCACATGTTGAAATCAGATACTATTGTATCTAATACAACCACAAGCGAAAAATACAAAAGCAAAAGCAACAGCAACATTTACAACAGCAATAATAACAATAATAGTACATACTAAGTAATATGTAGCTCAAAGTGTTGTTATTGGTGCTACAACCTTTCAAAACTCGTAGACGGCCGCAAAAGTAGAAGCAGCAGCAGCAACTACAATAAAACCAAAGTCTTGAATTAGAGTGTTGTATTTCCGATTGTTTGCCTAGCGCTAGATTTCCTTTAGTTAGGTCGGTCGGTTGGCCGCCTTATGTTGCAAGCGGATTAGTCATCATTTACGAGTGCAACACATTTGTTAGTTGTTTGTTGTATTCGTTTGTTGTCGTAGTTGTTGTTGTGCCGTTTATGACAAAATTGAGCAGAAAATTTCAAAGAAATGAAATGAAAACGTGTCTGCTTTTCACGAGAGCTAACTGGCTGCAGTTGTCAATTGTTTTGTTGTAGTTTCATACGCATAAGAAAAACCACAAACAAGTTTTCACAATATTTTCTTTTTTTTTTGTTGGAAATCATCATCCATCTCAAGCAAGAGTCATCATCATCATTAACGTCATAATTTCGCTGTATCCGTCGTCATCATCAGAAATCTTAACAAAGGAATCAACCAAAATCCAAACGCATTCTTATTGGCAAAATTTAAACAATTATAAATAATACAAATAAATTAAAAAAAATTAAGTAAAATAAACTTGTTGTTGCCAAAACAAAATGTAACTCTAAAGTATTTGAAAGTTTACAAAAATTACTTGGCTCTAACAGAGAGTGACCGTTGCAAAGGTATTATTTATACATCAGTCGAATATGAGTGTGTACTTTGACTATCGTTTACATGCAATAACGATAGAAATATATATTTTATCCGTTTCTGTTCCATTCTTCATCGTTTGAACAAATTTTTATGATAATTCAAAAGTTTTTATTAATATTAAAAATACAATTTGTCGGTCCTGCTCCTGCTTAGGGTTTACTTATGTGTGAGAGCTTTAATAAAGCTTTCCTGTCCAGCTTGCCAATATATATATATAATTAGTTTTAGTAGATAATTTAACCTACATATAATCTCAAATCTCGAATAAGGAAACGTAAGGAGTGATATAGACGGCTTACATGTTCCACAAAAATGTCCTTGTTAAATTTCATTAAAGACATCTGTTATCGGAAATGCACTGAAACATTAGGAAACATCGTTTTTTACGGCCTATTTTAAACAATATTTTGGGTTAACCTGACAATTTCACGTACCATATAAACAAAGGGACCGGCCGTGGCATAGTGGCTAGAACACGCGTCTACCAAGCGGGAGATCACAGGTTCAACTTCTGGCTCCAGTCATCTTAAAAACAAAAAAGTGTCGTATAGTGGAATTTGTCACGTTTTAGGTTTTTTAGGCTCGAGAACCACTAGTCCGATTTAGCTGAAACAATTTAAAAAAAATTAAGAATTACAATTCCTTTGATCTGTTTATATAACGTTTCCCAACTTAAGCAAAAGTATCACTTTTCCACTCATCAATAGATTTTGAAATGGTTTTATTTTGTAGCAGTTACAATAAAACTTGTACTCCGTGGCGTATGATTCATATATATATTTATATTTATTTATATTAAGTCAAACAGAAGAGCCTGAAACGTGACAAATTCCCCTATACGAAACCTACAAACTTTAAAACGATATTAAATTATTATGGCATGTAACTTGACAAAACGAATGATGCAGAACTTCTACTTTCACATGCAGTTCTCAGAATTGAGTCCCAAAATCATGTGTTGTGCTGTGCAAGGAAAGACAATAGAACACGAAAGTACCATGCGGGAACAAGGGTTCGATTCGCGTCCTACCTCTTCGATGTTGTCAACTGCAACTTCGCGGTAGTGCTGAGTCAATCACCATGTCTAGCCTGCTTGAGAAGTCTCTGATAACGTTAGAATTCGTCTAAAAACCGCAGATCCCGTTGTGTAAATCCAAAAATAGAAGTAGCGTATGTATTCAAAATAATGCGAGAAACTCTCTCATAAGGTGTAAATTGAAAATAAGATTAAATATCCCACATCAAACGGTTGCAGTTTCTTCTCCTAATTTAACAGGAATAACAGATATTCATCCATTTATTTCCCACTTAGTAAAGAATTCCAAGCGATTTGGTCTTTTGCGCTCCATAGATAGTTCGTCACACCAAGTTTCTTTAACTGCTATTTCTATTTCTAGTTCCTTCCAACGAAACTTTGGTCGTCCCACACTGCGCCGCCCATCAAGTGAATTGCCGAAGACTTCGATTTTCATCCTTTCGTACAACATGCCCCATCCAACGCAGTAGTTCAATTTGAACGTGCTTGACTACGTCGATGTCGTTGTATAGCTCATACAGCTCATGGTTATACGATGACAGACATTACCAAGAAATCTGTGATGTAGAGCAGAATTGTTTTTTTTTAATTTGCTTGCTCAGCGCATAGTAGCAACGGATTGTTATTAATACTCGTCTCTTGATTTCCAGGCTGACATTATTAATTTTGTTTACGGCGGAATCAAGGTAGACAAAAACATCTTTCACTTCAAAGTTGTAGTTCTCAACGTTCACGCTGATTGGACCTCATCAGTGCGGCTTTCGACCGAGCAAATCCTCGACTGGTCAGATATACTACGGCAGATTCAGGAGAAAACACATGAGAATCAGGGTTCGTATTGGCTCGCTCGCGAGCCAAGAGCCACAAAATTTTAAATAAGCCAAGTGCTACAAATTTCAAATGAGCTCTCAGCTCGCAGGCCTGGAGCCACAAAATTTCAAATGAGCTCTCGGCTCGCAAGCCTATAGCCCAAATGAAGAGCTGGCTCGCGAGCCAAGAGCTACAAAATTTCAAATGAGCTCTCGAGCTGACTAGCGAGCCATCTCTTTAGTTGGGCTCAATTTTTAGGAAAGAGCAGCTCGTGATCCTTGTACCAATAAGTACTTTTAATGGAGCAAAAGCACTTTTCTTTTGCACGAAGTAATTTTTTTGTAAAGAACTTTTGTATCAGAAGGTACTTTTAATGTACTTTTCGGTACAGAGTTCTTTTTTGTACCTAAGTATTTTTTGTGCCAAAAAGTACTTTTATTTGCCCAAAAACACTTTTCAGTTTAACGAAGTATTTTTTAACGAGAGTACTTTTATGTACCAGAAGGTACAAATTACTTTTTTTTTTGCCGAAGTACGTTCTTGTACCAAAAAGTACTTCTATTGGCCCAAAAGCACTTTTCTGTTGCACAAAGTACTTGTTTTGTACCAAAGTACTTTTTTGTACCATACCGTTATCATTGGCTACAGTTTTGAGCGTGGTTTTTGCGTTTGTCATCATAGAATTCGCAATATGCTGCCACTGTGTATCAGGAACATCAGAATTAGAAGTGTTGGTTTGCAGTAATTGAGATAATTGGTTGAAGTAGGCATTGGCTATCTCTGTGTTATGCAGCTTTGCGATGTAAAAAACAAAAAGCCTAAAACGTGACAAATTCCACTATACGAGACTTACTTACTTCAAATCGATATAAAATGTCATGTAACTTGACAAAACGAATGATGCAGAACTTCTTGTTTATGGGGCTACTTTTACATGCAGTTCTCAGAATTAAGTCCCAAATTAATAAGGTAAAAAATTTTGTACGGAGTAATGCTTGAGACATGCTTTCCATTGATTACCACGTGAGAAATCTGGTATCTTGTCATTTGATCAGGGGATATCTAGGTTGCATTGTCAATACCTTTATTCGGGAATCTGGTTCCACTCACTACCATGGTTTTTGCGGACGCGAAGCTTACCGGACTAAAGCCAATTAGATTGAGGCACCATCTATGTATAACAGAGTTTGGACATTCCACGTGCGTATCCTTAAATCATGGTCCTTAAAAAATTTGTCCACTTTCTGGGTGGGTTCTTGTATTTTCCTTTCTTCGTGTTTTCTAATAGTTTTTTTTTTATTTAAGGAGAGTGACATTTAAGGACACTGGTCCTGATTCTGGTTTTTTTTTGTGGCAAAGGCTTAGGAGAGTCTTTGTGTTGAGCTGCAGTAGCCTAGTTACCTACTCCCTAAGATGCTTCGTTGGTAACATACCTTTTAGGTTGCTCAACATTGCGCCTTCTTACATTTGATGTTCAGTGGTATGGACCGTGATAAAAGTGATCTATCGGAAATTGTGAGCTGCTTGGGGACCTAATTCAAAAGTGAAAATCGATCAAAAATCTCAATTCAGAAAATCCCCCATCCCCTACGCTTATATTAAAATACAGCTTCCCCTTGAGCAATTAAAACTGTGTAAAGCGCCTGCGCATAGATTTTCCGCAAACCTTTCATTGCCTGGCTGCCAACAACATTAACAGACAAATGAAAAACATTATTACAACTTGTGTGTATGTGTGTGAGTGTTTTTGTTCAATTCGAAATGGAAAACCTATTTTTACCGCAATTTTCTTTTTTTTTGTACAATTCAGTTGCTTTTCGTTTTTTGTGTTCGCATTGTGTTGGTTTGGTTGTTTTTTTTTTTTTTTGTTATTTTCCATTTAACCCAAACATTAAGCGCTAAATCCAAGAAAAACGTTTGTTTTTTATTTTTCCACTACGTTCAAGTGAAAGTGGTGGTGGTGGTGGCTGACTGACTGGACGACGGTTGTTTCATGAATAAATTCAACAACATATCGGCAAATATTGTACGTTCGTTTTGTGTTTGCAGCGTGATATCTTTGTATCTTCACGATTATTTGTTTGTGTTTTTTTTTTACATTTCTGAGTATAGAAAACCCATTTTATGTGTTTTTTTTTTGTAATACATTTCGATATGTACGCCAAAATTTGTAAGTTGTGGCACTTAAACATGCAGTTGTTGTGATGAGCTGTACTTGGTTCACATGAACGCATCTCATCATGTAGTGTAGTTGAAAGCGCTAGTGTAGTCGTCTTCGCCATCAGCGCCACGGCCGCCGCCGCCATTGTTGCCTTTATAGTAATAAAATATTACATCGATTTGTTTGTTACTTGCGGCGCATGCGCGCACTCTCTCATCGTTGCTTGCTTAATTTTGTAGCTGCCAAAAATATTAAAAATGTATTTATTGTATAAAACACGTTTATTTTTATTTTATTATCGTTGTTTTTTGGGTTTTGTTTTAAATCAAAAAGCCATTGACGCTTCTTCGTTTCGTTATTAAATTAAGAAAGAAAAAAAAATAGCAGCGATAAAATGTTGTGGCCGTTGCCTTCTTTTTTTTGTTTAACTTTCACTATTTATTAACGGGCCGGTTAAATTTACCTATGTGCTCGTTTATTACCACATCGCCACCGGGTCCATTGTTATCTCTGCCTCCACTTCCACACATGATCTCCTCAGGTCATCCCATCATCGTCGTCGTCGTCATCATCGCCCTAAACATTCCCTGCCAATTTTTGTCGTTGTTGTTGTTTGTTGCTGTTGATTGTTTGCATATAATGAAGACATTCTTATGCGAATGTTTAAGTTGTAGAGGATGATGATAATGTTGATGCTGAGAAGAGAGATGAAGATAATGATACAAGTTTATGATGTTTGTATTAGGGGGTTTCTACAAATTTTGGCATGTTAAAATATATAATACGTATCATAAAAGTTAACTCATATTAGTAAACTCCTACGGTTTCGGCTTAATATTGCATTTGATCAGAATATGAGGCTTCTACTAAAAGTTATTAAAGAAATAGTCAAAGCGAAAAATATAAGATCTTAATAGACACAACTGAGCTTATAGAAAATAAAAATTATGGCACCAATGAAGACGTTCCGGGATTATTATTTCTATTAAAATAATAGAAATTTCTTCGTTCCCGAACCACCGTTTGAAGAGCGTTCCGTAGAATGGCATACATTTTTGGAACAATATAACGAAGTATCTGTTTATGATCTCTGAAAAATGTCAAGCAATTCTGTGCATCTTTGCTTAACGAACCGAAGAAAAAATTATTTTTTTATTTCCAGAGAATCCTGGTATTCCCGGGAAATATATCAATCCCGGTTTCCCGGCATAGATCTGGGAAAACCGCGTATTCCGTTTCCCGGCAAATGGGACGCACTATTAATTTAAAAAAAACTTAAAAACTTAATTTCCCTTCACACCCCATGAATGAGGTATGGGATAGCTTCTCGCGTTGTTGTGAATTAACACGCTTTCTATTTTTAGATTCACAACTAACGGCATATACTTGTTTATCGACCAATGCTAACGTCACTGTTTAAGAAGCTTTTACGAGGCATGCCGATTGACTCGACACTTATACTACGACGTTGCTGTCGACAACATCGAGGGGGCCGGCAATGCAAGAAAAATGTACATGGCTTAATTCGGGAATCGAACCCGGGATCTCTCGCATAGTAGTCGCGTGTTCCACTGTCGGACCCTGAATTAAAACGACTAAGTTTAACGGACATATTATTTTGTGGAGAATTTTTGCGTTTTGGTCGTTTAAAATGCATTTTATATGGGACCCCACTTAGGGGCTGAGGTATGTTCGGGAACGATGTTAAGAGGGAAATACTAGTGGGGGTCGGTCGTACATTTTACCTCTCTGGAGGCACCATGGAAGCAGCAGACGCTGATTTCATAAAAAATAACTCTTTGAGGACCAAGTTAAGGCTTGAAGTTAGAGGGTAGATATGGTCTGAGAAACTGTTGGGTTTGAAAAAATATTGAAGGCTGGTCATACATTTTACTGCTCTAGGGGTCTCTCCGGGGCAGTTAGAGATGTGGGAGCAAATTTTATATTAAAAAAAAACTTTTATATGGGAGTCCCCTTAGGGGTGAAGATGGGGAGTAGGTATGTTTGGGAAAAATGTTAGGAGTAAAAAATTACGGGGGTTGAACATACATTAGAACCCTTTAGGGACAATTCCAGGGCAGTTGTAGGCCTTGTTGTAGACTTTTCCCCAATACGAAAAGATTCTCGTTGAAAACAGGGAGCCATAATTGCTTAGGCAAAGTTCCTTAGAACTCATCGTAGAATAGGATTTTGATAACCACTTGGTGCAGTATATTTTACTTCACACAAATTGACCCACTTTAGTTCAAATACTTGGGCATGCTCAAGTATACCTTGTAAAAATGAAATGAGGCCCCAAATTTGGGGTCTATGATAATAGTTTATAAACAAAGTGGTGTACTAAAGAGCACATTGCAACGCGAGACGAATGCGGGGGCACGTCCCTCTCTTATTCATCTGCATCAAGCCTTTTCACAAAAGCTTCCAAATTCAAAGTAGGAAGATACACCTCAAAATGTGAAAATATGCCCCAAAAATTGTATGGGGCCCAATTTTTGCTATAACATTTGGGGTCTAATTTTTTCTAAAATTTCCTGTTGTTTTTTTCGTAAATTTTTTGAGGCCTAATTTCATTTTTACTTTGGGATGTATTTTCTTGGGGCTTAATTTCATTCCGCCGTTTTCTGTGTTATGAATTTTAAAATAAAACATTTTTTTTTAATTTAAATTTATATTAATTTATTTTATTTTTTTAATGTTTTGTTTATTTTATTTCCTTAATTTAATATTATTTTTGTAATTAATTATTTTATTTCCTTAATTTAATATTATTTTTGTAATTAATTATAATTTTTTATTAGGATTTATTTTATTTAACTTTATTGTATTTCATTTCATTTTATTTTATTTTATTTTATTTTATTTTATTTTATTTTATTTTATTTTATTTTATTTTATTTTATTTTATTTTATTTTATTTTATTTTATTTTATTTTATTTTATTTTATTTTATTTTATTTTATTTTATTTTATTTTATTTTATTTTATTTTATTTTATTTTATTTTATTTGATTTTATATTATTTTATTTTATTTTTTTTTATTTTGGTTGGTTGGTATGCAGGCATCTCCTTCTTCGAGGAGAACACTAAGGTCCTTATGGACCCATTGTGACACCCGTTGGGCATTTACGCCATCCCTTCGACCTATGCTATCACAGCGTGTGCTGCCTGATTGCGTTGCCATTTGTCTATAGGGAATCCGGAGTTTCGATCCAATCCGTTTAGTTAATAATTTTGCAAAAGATGTTGATCCTTCCGATATCCAAGATGCAAGTTCCTCTACACCGTTTAACAATGGTTTCCCCAGGGTTTCCAGTCTCCTTCTGTATAGGGCTGGGCAATCGCATATAATGTGGTCGGTAGATGGTTTATTGTTGCTATTTCCGCAGTAGTTACATTCGCTTTTCGTTGCGAATCCCATTCTGCTCGCATGTCTGCCTTTGGGTCCATGTCCCGTCAGGAAGGTTATAATTTTTCTTATCTGGTCCCTCTCAAGACTTACCAGGTACGATGTACGATTCGCGTTGTATTCTGGCCAAGTCTTTTTGGCCATTCTACGGGTTTCTTCATTGTTTCATCTGTCGTTTGCAACTATAAACGTTAGATTTCCAATGGTACTTTTACAGGTAGATATAGGTCAATGTGCCACGTGTTCAACGTCACTTTTCGGGCCTCTTCGTCCGCTCTGAACCAGGTAACCAGAACTCTGTTATTCCTGGATATGTCGTAAAGAGATTTCCGGCAGGCACTAACCACTTTCGATTTGATGTCACAGGACTTCAACGAGTTTACCGCCGCTAGACTATCCGTGAACAGGAGAATATCTTCCTCACGTTGATCACGTCCGCGACTCGTTTAATAGCAAGTATTTCCGCTTGGAAAACGCTGCAGAAGTCTGGAATCCTTGATCTTATACTTAGGCCTAGACGGCAAAATTCCACAATAGCGGCGAACATACTCCTCCTTGAGGGGGGCCTCTAGTCACCCTTCTAGTGAGGGTGTGATCTCCCAGCTTTGAGGTGATAGTTCTCTTTAGTAACATGGTGCGAATCAGCTTGCTGATATGTAAGTAGATATGGATGCTATTGAGCTCTGTCATAATGCAGAGGGATTCGATGTTGCTGAAGGCTGCCTCTTGATGTCCGTAAAGGCAACTAGAGAAAATTATTTCTTATTTAATGATTTGTCTATGGGATGCAATACTGCATGGAGTACAGTTAACCTTATTTTTATTATTTTGATTCCATTTTATTTTATTCATGTTTTTTTTTTCTAACTTCTTTTATTTTATTCTATTTTATTTTTTATTCTATCTTATATTTTTTATTTGTTTATTTTATTAATTTATTTTTTCTATTTTATTTTTTATTTTATTTTTAATTTTTTTATATATTATATTTTAATTTATATTATTTACATTCCATTTTTTTATATTTATGTTTTTTTTTCTAATTTCTTTTATTTTATTCTATTTTATCTTATCTTATTTTTTATAATATTTTTTATTTTTGTTTATTTTATTAAAATATATTTTACTATATTTTATTATATTTTATTTTAATTCCACTTTATTTTATTTAAATTAATTCATTTTATATTATTTTATTTATTTTTTGTTTTATGTTACAAATATAATTTAGTATAAATTTTAAATTTTTTGTATTTGTATATTTTAAAACTTTAACCTTTTTTTTTAAATTTTGTTTATATTTTTTTATTTTATAAACTGCATTTTTGGAAATCAAAATTTAAATAAAATTTTAAATTAATAACAAATTTTGAATTTATTACAAGTTTTAATTTCATAAGAAATTTTTAATTTTTAATAGTTATTTTAAATTTTTTTTGTATATATTAATATTCTTGTTATAAGTTAACATTTGTTATAAATTTTAAAAATAAATATGTTATTGAATTAAATTTTTGTATATTTTACATTAAATTTTTTTTTTTATGAATTTTAAAGTGGATTTTTTTAATTTAATTTTATGTTTTCTTTTATAATTTATTGAATTTGTTTTATTTTATTAAATTATATTATATTAAACTTTATATTCAATTTTGTATTATTATTATTTTTAATAGATTTTATATTATATACAGTAGTGTGCGATGAAATAGAGTCGCACCCAACCAAAATTGTCAAACGAAGAAAAATTCACAAAAAAATATTTTTCTATGGAACTTTCAGTTATTTTTATTAAATTTCAATACTAATCTAACAAAATTGAATATCAGTGTGGAAGTTCAAAACTTAAAATGGCACACACAAATAAAAATATTTGAAATTCCCAGGATTTGGCTGTGAACGAAAATAGAGTCAATGAATTTACCGACCTTAAAGTAAATAAATAAGTTATTTAAATTAAAAAAAATGTTTAAGTTATATATTACTTTACCTCAGTAGTTTGAAGAATAGCCATTATTTTTAATTACTGCTGTGCACCGATTTGGCATTGAATCCCCTAACTTTTGACCAGTCTGTATTGGAATATTCTTCCACGCAACTTCAATCATTGCCCATTGTTCGTCCTTATTAGATGGATTCTTTACTTTAAGAGCCATTTTTAACCCCCGCCACAAATTCACAACAGGATTTGGGTCTGGCGATTGTGCAGGCCATCTTAAAACTTATTTTTTTTTTGTTTTCGGAATTTAGTTTAGTCAATTCCATGTGTGTTTCGGGTGGTTGTCTTGCTAAAACACCCAACGAAGTGGCATTTGCCATTCAGTCTAAGGCATCATGAAGCCATTCAAAATATTTATGTAAAATGTAGCGTCAGATTTAACCTCAAACCGAAATACAGGCCCAGTACTATAGTACGAAAAGCAACCCCATATCAGTATGATCCCACCACCAAGTTTCATAGTCATGATGGTGTGTTTGGGAAGATATTCGCTGTTGGGGACTATAATCGGTGTTGGGTGGTCTTTGTAAAGGAAGCTCAATGCGATCAGAGTTAAAAAACTTCACTTTCGTTTCATCTGACCACAAAATATTCAGCCACTTGGTTACTGGCCAATCCGCAAGTTCTTTGGCGAACTCAACTCTTCTTTTTTCGTTTTGTTTATGGTAAAATAGATGCTAAATCTTACACAAATATTCTGAATGCCATCATAATGTCTTATGCTGAATGGGAAATACCACTACGATGGGTGTATCACCAAGAAAACGACCCGAAACACACATGGAAAAAGGTTAACTTCAATTTGGAAATAACAAAGTTGGAGTTTTAAGATGGCCTGCACTATCGCCAGACTTAAATCCTATTAAGAATTTGTGGCGGGAGTTAAAATTGACTTTTAAAGGAAAAAAATCCATGTAATAAGAATAAACTATGGACAATGATTGAAGTTGCGTAGTAGAATATTCCAATTCAGACTTGTCAAAAGTTAGGGGATTCAATGCCAAATCGTTGCACAAAAGTAATTAAAAATTATGGCTTTTTTACTAAGTACTTAGGTAAAGAAAGATATAACTTAACCATTTTTTAAATTAAAGTCACTTATTTATTTACTTTCAGGTCGATAAATTCTTTGACTCTATTTTTGTTCACAGCCAAACCCTGGGAATTTTAAATATTTTTATTTGTTTGTGCCATTTTAAGTTTTGAACTTCCACACTGATATTCGATTCTGTTAGATTTTTATTGAAATTTAATAAAAATAACTAAAAGTTCCATAGAAAAATATTTTTTTGTAAATTTTTCTTGCTTTGACAATTTTGGTTAGGTGCGACTCTATTTCATCGCACACCATTGTATATGGGCAAGGCCACGAAAAATTAAACCACATAGATTTTTTTTTCTGTCACAAGGTCCAAAATTTTTTTTATATTTCAAATGTCTAATATGTATCGAATATGCCAGCAATGTATGCCAGTGCAAATTTGGGTCTGCTTTGATATTTTACATCCTTTTCATAAGTGGCACATGCAAGGTGTATTTGGAAAATATACCAATGTCGGCGAAAAAGGTAAATTTTGTTCTTATTTTGTTATACTTTAGACAGATGTTTACTTTCTTTGGATAGAATACAAATCAAACTATTGATTAGCAAGCAAATTTTTGTACAAAGCTTGGGTTTTGGACCAATTAAGGCTTAAAGTAATCAGCCGCAAATAAATGGTGACGTTACTGACAAATTTTTATAAAATGTTTTTTTATGCATTAACTAATTTGCAAAGAGGTTGGATGAGTTGATTTTTTTTGAGTACTTTTGAAGTACTTTCATAATCAATGCTTAAATGAAGCCTTATTAGCACATAGCAGGGTATTTTTGCAAAAACAGATTGTGTGACGTTACTGACGTAATATTTTAATTTTATTTTCTTTACTTTTTTGCTTAACAATTTGGTATTTAATTGCTAGACTCCGATTCCTGGTGCAAAAAGGGACAAGCGTTATGTTAAAAAGCTAAAAGAAACCAACAAATACGACGAGTACAAAAGGAAAAAGCTCGTCACTGCATAGTAAACAGTGCATGGGAATTCATTGAGGCGTTCCAATATACACAATCGCAAATATTAGTTGCGGAAGCTGCTGAAGAAGAGTTTAGAAAATAAACACCATTTTGGATACGGCCACAATTTTCGCAAACGCAAAAAACATTCGTGACATTTCGTCTGGGCACCTAATTCGTATCATTGGGGACGAAATAGCTGCTCAGCAGGAATACAAATAAAATTGCTTATTTTTGTGATATTTTATGTTTATTTACGTTAAAAAAAAAGCGAAGCGATGCTTTAATTTTGCAAAAATTAACAAGTCTGAATTAATAAAGACTTTTGTTTTTTTCGATAATAATGTGTTTTTATTTTACAGAGTATCCTGGCTTTAGTTCAAAACACTCAAACAAAATTTTTATCACAAAAAAAAAAAAACAAAAACCGAAGTTAATTCGACATTTTTTCGTACTAAATAGCCGCTAAAACTGAAAAGTAGGGAAAAATTACAAATTTTAATTTTAATGATGCAAAACTAATCAAAAACCAATTTCAACCCTCAAGCTATACACATTATTGAAGAGATAATTTTATTAACTAACACTCTATCATACAAAAATGAGCTCTAAAGGTCGAACCCGATTTACTAAAAATTTTTTTATGAAACTGGTTTAATCTTAATTTCTCCCCAGGTTGCATATTCAAACTCCTCTAGGATGATTTTTTGGTCGTTTAGGGTCCCTCTATTAACCTAAGAGAAAAAAGACCCGAAAATCCTACCGAAATTCGTACGTGTGACGTTACTGAGATTTTTGTGTGACGTTACTGACACTGCTTTAATGGCGATTACGTGATGAAAACATAAAATTTAAGCCCACCTTTTGGATAAAAATCATCTTTCAGGATTCCTTTTTTAAATACTGTTCAATTATAAACATAAACTCTTTTCAATTCGATAATTTTTACACAAACGTTCAGTAACCTCAAAACACACTTCCAAAATCCGGTGACGTTACTGACGGCTTAAAATGGTCATAACTTCACAACAAAACGAGATACAGCAAAATTGTCTGAGTATGAAACAACAGTTATGACGAGTTATTTCATATGCCGCTCTCAAGTTGGAAGAAATAATAGTATTTAGTAAAGATATTCACCAACATATGTGTACGAACGTGACGTTACTGACGGTGGCCTTGTCCATATGGTTTTACATTATTATTATTTAATTTATTAAATTATATTATATTAAACTTTATTAATTTAATTTTAATTTTGTATTATTTTAATTTCAATATATTTTATTAAATTTTATTTCATTATATTTTATTAAATTTTCTTTCATTATATTTTATTTTATATTATTTTAATCCCATGTATTTATATTTATTTTATTTTAATTATATTAATTTTTTTTTGGTATTTTATTTATTCATTTTTTTTTTAATTATTATTATTTTGTTTTATAAATTTGTTTCTTATATTTTACATTATTTGTTACTTAGGTTGTTTTTGGTTTCAGTTTTATTTTTTTATTTATATTATTTTTTTTAAGTTTATATATTTAATTTACATTTTTTTTAATTATTTTTTTTTAGTTTTTTTATTTAATTAATTTTTATTTTTTTTTTTAATTTTTTTATAATTTATAATAATTATATATAATTTGTTGTTTATTTTTTATTTTTATAAATTATTATTATTGTTATTATTATTATTGTTATTATTATTATTGTTATAATTATTATTGTTATAATTATTATTGTTATTATTATAATTTGGGTAATTTATTAAAACTAATTTTGTTAGGATAAGTGTTATTTTATTTAATTTTTTTTTTAAATAATATTGGTATTGATTTCAAAGAAATTATTTTTATTATATAATCTTATTTGCATACTTGCTCCTACTTTAACATTATGACACATTCGGTTAATTCAATTCGAAGATCTCATAGTTGTATATGTGACTAACAACGCTTACAAAGTCTTAGAATAAATAAACAATGCGAACTCAACTTAAGCACCCTAACACCAGAAGTTTTATTTTACCACAAAAACCATCCAGTGTACACAATTTTAAGTTCGTCTCAAATTTACATAAACAAATTATTGTGTCTCAGTGCTCTATGAGTTTGTCGTTGTTGACTGTTGTAGCTGTAGCTATGAGTAGTAGCTGAATTAGCATATTTATAATATTACCTTTGTCTACGTTTTATTTTTATTTCCATTTTTTTGTGTGTAAATTATTTACTTCTTTCCGTTTGTTTGTTTATTTTCCCTTTTCTTTTATGCAAAATACATTCACTTGTCTTAAGTGATGTTGATGGTGGCGGTGTTGGTGGTGCTTCCTCACAACTACTACTACAACCACCGCTACCATCACCACCACCGTTATTGCCATCTTCCCCCCCTCAGTACTCTTGTAGTATTTTAAATTAATTAATAAATATTTTAAACTTTATTGTTGTTGTTTTTTTTCTCTAGGGGGAAATAACGTCATTTGCTTAGCTCGACAGTCTCTGGTCATTCATAAAACAGAGCAAATCATTAATAATCGTATGCACGCGGGATTTAAGCAATCCCTGCTATTTTTTTTTTCTATATTTTATTTTATTTTTATTTCTTTTGTCTTATTTATACATTCTCACTTGATTGTGTTAGCAACATTCGCTTAGCTGTTTGTTTATACATTTTGTGTGTTTTTTTTTTGCGTTTGTACGTTTTATTTGTCTTTGCTGCTATATTGTTTTGACCATTTAAATCAGTTAAGCCATAAGATGTTAAGGGAGCCGGGTATGAGGGGGGAACTGTTATATTGTTAACTTTGATGGTCTCTTGTTACTTGTTGATTGTTGGGCCGCACTGGCATTTGATTTGTTACGTCAAAAACAAAATGTTGACATCGTAAACATATTTGTCTGCTTGTAGTGTTGCTAATTACCTGTTGTGTTTTTGACCATTTAGACAGTCAGTCAGCCAGTCAGCTCTAGTACCACCATAAATCCACATACTTTCAGATGGATTTTCTAATTACTAGAGTGTTTTCCTACCCTCATTCCCTTATACTTCTGCTAATGCCCCAGCCATTGTGAAATTTACTCATTTTCAACATTCATTGTTGAACGATGTCAAGTTTATTTTCGGACCATTAAGAAAAATGTCTCAAAGTTTTGTTGTTTAGTAATTTTTTGCTACTTGTGTTTTTAACAAATTACTGCTGTCGTACCTTTTGTTTTTTATTGGGCCTTCATTTTCCCAAGATAAAGAAATGAGTTTCTTTTGTTTGTCAATCCACACACCCAACCTCGTCTTGCCATTGGAAAAGGAAATGAAAATATTTTGTGTAGGTTTTCTTGTTAATTATGTTGGAAGTTTTAGATGAAAATTTTTGAAAACAGATTCAAATTTGTCACAAATTTTGTAAATGCGTCAATAAGTAGAAAAAAGGTGTCGGTCGTAATAATTTTGAAGAATTATAATGAATTTTAGAGGATAACTGTAAATAATAATTAATCAGTGCATTTAGGAAATAGAAAAATTAATGTGTATTCAAAAAATCTAGTAAGAGGATGTACTTTTCGGACTTTAATTTAACAAAATATTGAGTAATAAAATGTGCACTAAGACCTAAATAATGGGCTTGGAAGGTTAAATATGCCCGTCTTATGTCGTGTTCGAAATACAATAAATATTTTTCTTATAACGCTGATTTTTGTAATACAGCTGAATAATTTGAAGATGATGGAACATTGTAAGTCCTTTCACGATGAATTGCCAAACAATATTGAACAAAGATAGAATGATAACTTGACACAAGCCACGCGTGATCTGTAAAAAAAAGGCAAATAAACAACCCTCTAAATGAATCACACTACATGTATATTAAATTCATATTTATATTTGAATAATCTACATAATGATAACGTTCCATCCGGCGATAATTGCATGTTTTTACTTCAGCCTTTCACCATATCTAATAGGATAATAGTCAAATGTTAAATCTACCAAAAAAAGCTTACTTACTAATGTTTTATCTGCCTACATTTTGCGCTGAAATATCAATTAAATAAAATTGTGTTTGTGCCAGGAAATAGCCAGATGTTACTACAGCCTTCTCAAGTATCGAGATCTGCGGCAGAATTTGACTGCTGTCAGTGGCTTCATTGGAGACTTATTCTTGTTTTCGTTGTTCCTTTCATGTTTTATTAACGAATTCGCTGAGCTCGACACTCTATTACGGCTAATAATGAGCGTAGACTTCGTGGCAGCTTAAGCGTGTCACCGTTGGGCTGTAAGGGCTCTTTCGCTGCCAACCCCATAGTACAGTTCTACCATCACCGTTACCCTGAATAAGTCGAGTTGGCTCAAGACTGATAGGACAACAAGTATTTGGACTAGATGTATATTTTACTGGCGACATCTTCTCGCCCTTTCAGTGATGAATTTCGGTCCTATGGGGTTTATTTTCTCAGTTTCGACAAAGTCCGCTGTATAGCGGCCCATAACCTTCCATTCATTACCCGCTGCTAGTCTTATTCAATGAATTCGCATCTGATAAGAGGTCCCACATTTGTCCGACTTTCGAGCACCGGAACAATTTCCCTTTGCACCCCATAAATGAGGTATGGGATAGCTTCTCGCGTTATTGTGTTATTGTAACATGCTTTCTATTTTTAGACTGATAAATCGCACCTCCTGCAAATAGGCAAATGCGAACGTCATCTGTTCGAGAAGCTTTTACAACACCATTTCCAATTGCAATTCAAAGAAAATCAATTGAAATTCAAATATTTCATTTGAAATTCATAAACCGTCATTTGAAATTTAAAAATATCAATTGAAATTCAAACTTTCCATTTGAATTAAAAAAAAATCAATTGTAATTCAAACTTTCCATTTGAAAATAAAAAAATTTCAATTGAAATTTAAAACTGTTCAATTGAAATTGAAAACACATCTATTGAAATTCAAAATTCGTCGCTTGAAATTTAAAACTCGTGAAATGAAATTTAAAATTCGTCAATTGAAATTTAAAACGTATCAATTGAAATTCAAAAGTCGTCAATTGAAATTCAAAACTCATCAATTGAAATTCAAAACGTATCATTTGAGATTTCAATTTCAATTCATGAGTTTTGAATTTCAATTGACGAGTTTTGAATTCCAATTGTTGAGTTCTGAATTTCTATTGAGGACTTTTGAATTTCAATTGATAAGTTTTAAATTTCAATTGACGAGTTTTGAATTTCAATTGACGAGTTTTGAATTTCAATTGGCAAATTTTTTATTTCAATTGTCGAGTTCTGAATTTCAATTGACGAATTTTGAATTTCAATTGATAAGTTTTGAATTTATATTGACGAATTTTAAATTTCAATTGATGTGTTTACAATTTCAATTGACGAGTTTTCAATTTCAATTGACGAGTTTTGAATTTCAATTGATATTTTTTGAATTTCAAATGGAAAATTTGAATTTCAGTTGATGTTTTTTGAATTTCTAATGGAATTTTTGAATTTCAAATGACGGGTTTTAAATTTCAAATGGAATGTTTAAATTTCAAGTGGAATGTTTGAATTTCAATTGATATTCTTTGAATTTCAATTGGAAATGGTGTAGACATGCTGATTGACTCCACACTATACAGCGAGGATGTTCAACAACATCGAGAAGGCCGCCGATTGAATAAATGTAGACGACTGAGACAGGAATCGAACCATGGATCTTCCGCATGATAGTCGCGTGTTGTAACCATCATGCCACGGCCGGCATGCAGCCATTGAAAATAAAAACTAAAATATCGGCCGCTTCGAGGTTAGGGTTGGCTAAGTTTTTATCTGTCTCCATTTTCAAAAGAATTTTTTAAAAAAATTTGAATAAAAACTAAATTTTTCGCTGATAATTGCAAGATGTTACTACAGCCTCCTTAAGCTTCGAGGTTAGAGTTTGCCAAGTTTTTATATGCTGCAATTTAAAAGAAAATCTATGGAAAATCTGTATTCTTGGCTTATATTTGCGACATATTGCTACCGTTTCCTCTATCTTGTAGGTAAATGTTGGCTAAGGTTAATTTATTTCCATCTTTCACATAAATATCCAAAAACAAAAAGTATTAAAACAACATTCTCTGGTCATAATTGCAAGATGTTACTACAGCCTTCTCAAGCTTCGAGGTCAGATTTGCTAAAATTTCATGTTTTCATTAAAAAAAATACATTTTCGACAGATAATTGAAAAATTTTTACTACAGTGATGGCTAGAAGATTCTACATTCGTCTCCATATTTGTGGTTTAGGTTAGCTAGCACAGTACAACAGATGATTTTGGGACTCAATTCTGAGAACTGCACGCGAAAGTAACCCCAAAAAGAAGAAGTTCTGCATTATTCGTTTTGTTAAGTTACATGCCATAATAATGTATTAACATAAATACCACATCGTGGCGTATGATTATCATAAGTATTCCACGTAAATCATACGCCACGGATTACAACAGTTTTATTGTAACTGCAACAAAATAAATCCAGTTCAAAATAATTTGACGAATGAAAAAGTGAAACTGTTGCTTATGTAGGGAAACATTATATGAACGAACACATTAAAGGAATTGTAATTCTTAATTTTTTTTAATTTGTTTCAGCTAAATTGGACTTAGTGGTTCTCGAGTTATGTCAAACAAAAGAGCCTACAACGTGACAAATTCCCCTATACGATACTAAATTATTATATTAAAATATTATTCCATGTAACTTGACAAAACGAATGATGCAGAACTTGTTCTTTCTGGGGCTACTTTCACGTGCAGTTCTCAGAATTGAATCCCAAATCAATGAGCTCAAAAATATTGTACTGTGTAAGATTTCTACAGTACAATATTCTACTTTATCCTGCATTATGCCTATTTCATTGGTAAATGGTGGCAATTTCCTTTGTTTTAGATATCTCGTGAAAGACAATTAAATTACATTCCTATAAATATAGGTTTGATAAATACCGTCTCACCCCACTCCCACTATTTGTTTAGATAACTCTAATAACACTTCCCGCAAAACACGTAACAATTCACCAGCCCAAAATGTTTAATTAAAACAGACAATAACCAACAATAGCAACAACAACAAAAACCCCCTACAAAAATCACATAAAACCGGTACTTTACTAAATTATGCCATTATTATTATTTTTTGCAGTGTAAAAGGAAAACTAGAGCACGCACACACTTGTGTGCATTCTGAGGCGCTTTTCACAACCTAAAATCGTGGTTGTGTCGTCGCTGTGCAATTTGGTAACACTACAAACGCTGTATGTGTATGAGTGTGTGTGTGAGTACACGTGTGAGAGAATACTCATTCGTATAGAGTGTCTAAGAGGGCGGTCGTGCGGACGCGTGTTCCCCTTTTATTGTCTTTAGCCTTATTTTACCGTAAAATACTTGACTTGAATCTCTTACAAATTGATTACTACTTCTTTAACTCTATTTCTGTTTGTCGTTGTTGTTGGTTTTTTTATGGCTGCTAATAAAGTCTTACCACCAACAGAGTGACAACTAAACGTGCAGATGATGATTGTTGGTCCTACCAATGTGGATGATGATAGTGACGACAAAAAGTGGCGTAGCTGGTAGTGTTGATTATGAGACTGATGATGATGATGTTTGATGGTAGCACTAGTTGTTAATGTTGCATTACCTTTATTTTGTTACTCATTGGTTTTTGTTTCGGTGACAAATACTTACTTGAATGAGTGCTGCAGAGTGACACACATAAAACTAAACAAAACAAAAACAACAAAAAGAAAACCTCAGCGCAATAATACGACACTTGTTATTTCCCCACTAGCAACTCGCTAACTCATCATATAGTCAGCCAGCCAGTAAGTCAGTCAGTGAACTAGCGAACCAGTCAGCCAGCCAGCCATCAGTCATTCAGATCGCCATCGTCGTCGTCGTCTTTATAGGCGTCTAGTCTGACAAAATGTGAACGTGTTTCACTTGCGATGTCTTGATAATTCGCCTTCTGTATTTTCATTATTATTAACAATGAATGGAGTTTGTTTTTGTTATTTGTTTTTTGCTGTCTGTTGTTGTACTTTATTTTATTGTAATTTTAACACCAAAAAGCTAGTACTCTTTTTTTTTCTTCTGTTTTTTTGTGTGTTCTGTAAACTCATGTGTGTGAAAGTTTATTAACCTTAATGTAGTACAAAGTTAATGGGAGACAACCCAGCCAACATTTTTTGAATTTTATAATCAAATTCGAGACTTTTTCGAGTCTACTGCGTGATTGAAAAGGCGGAATATGCGCTCATTTTCCGAACATAAAAGATACTTTCGTCGGGAGAAAAACGTGACTCCCCGCGACTCCTATTAAAAGTATCATTTATGAGTCTCTTTCTGTACTACTTGAAGAGTCATTTTCGACTCCTTTTCTAGAAGTATTTGAAGTCTTTTTTGAATCGTTTTCTGATCATTTATTAGTCTTATTTCACTTAATTTGTGATTCTTTTTCGAGTCCTGTTTCAGTCATGTTTATAATCGCTTGCGAGTCTTTTGTGAGTATTTTTATTTGCGCTTTTTCCATTCTCTTAATTTTTTTAGCTGACATTGCATTTTTATTAAAATTTAATAACAATATTTTACTTAATATAAGTATTACATTTATCCACACGTTTAAATTATTTTAACATCACAACTAAACATTTACCACTTGTGTTCACGACTCGACTGCAAATATGAAATGAAACTCAAGTATTTTCAACCCCTTTTTTCAATAACATCGCAAGTTTTCCCGTTAGAAACAACAACAACAAAGATTTGCGAAACTCAAATACAGTATTGTTATTGTATTTTTCATACATCACTTTTAAAGCATACACGCGACTCCCTTTCGAGTCGCATTTCACGCACGCAACTGATTAATCAGCTTTTTGGTCATCCAGAGGACTCGAAGATGAACCAGTTAGATGATTTTTGCCAAAACGATCATCCAAATGCTGGCTGGGAACGGCCGCCACTGACACCACCACCGCCACCATTATTACCAACGGCAACAGCAGTAGCATCGTCTGTAATAGCAAGGTGCTCTCAATTGGCACTCATTGGAAACTTGATTTCTCACTGATGGCTGATGGTGGCAGTGGCAGTAGCGGCAGCAACAACAGCAGCGGCCTGCAACATGAATTTAGGGTTTTGTGCAAATGAACAATAAACAAGCGGCACAAAGCAAAGGTACCCAGAATAACTACAGATGGCAGTTGTCGGAAAAGTAGGAAATGGTGTCATCACAGCTGTTACACATTTTCTTATTGTCAGCGTTCTAATGCCGGTTGTTGTAAAAACACCAACCACCTTTGTTGTTATAGTTTCCAAGAAAATTGTGAATGCCAATTTTGTGTTGACATTACCGAAATTGGACGATGAAAAGTACACACAAATTAAGGCCGATCAAAACCCTTTGGATTAGAATTGAATACACTGAAAACAGAAATAAACTTTCGGCAAATTGATAAAATATAACGTTCAATTGATGAATTGTTTTGTTACTGCATAATAAATGTCTTTATATATTATGAAAAAATTTAAACAAATTTATCAGTAAAGCTATGAAGACTTGTCATTAGTTTAAAAGAATACAGGAAGATTGGCATTTGTTCGATTAAGGTTTCTCTTATCTCTTTCTCTTATCATCGTTTAACTTTAGGTTTTGTTGTATGAGAGTAACTCAAACGTGAGAAGCCCTTAAAAATCTCTCATTCATGGGACGAAAAGGGAGATGGGTTTTTATAGTAAAAAAGGAAAATACAAAAATAAACAAAAAATATAAAAATCAAAAAAAAATTCCAAAATAAAACAAAAAATATAAATATTAAATAACAATTCCAAAATTATAAAAAAATATATAAATATAAAAATAATAAAAAGTTAAAATTAAAGGAGAAAAATTAAAAAATAAAATATACAAAATTAATCAATATACTTTTGATGAAATTAAAAGAATATAACACAAAAAAATCAAAGAATAAATTATCTTAAACAAAAAATAAAAAAAATTAACAAATATTTTAAATATAACTACAAAAGTTCTAAGAAAGAATATTTTAAATAATGTTAAAAAAAATAAACAAAAAATAACAATGTTAACTAAATATGCGCACAATAAAAAATTAAATTATGAAATTAATACTGTAGCGGCTGTTGTTTATAATAAATGTAACAATTATCATTTTAACTACTTTTAATAATTCAACAAGTATCTTAATGCTTAATCGAGTACCTGATAGTTTGTAGCTCTAATGTAAATGTTTCGTTTCGAATTGTAAATATTTCAATTCTGTATTTTACTTCCATACTAGACGACTTTAATGACTTTACTTGGTCGCACCTAAGCTCAAACTTGTATACCAAATGTATCAGTCTTAATGCAGAAAGCGAAGAATAAAGTTTAATAAAACTTAAACTCTCCCGTCTTTTTCATTTTAAAAGGCTTTTCAAACCTAAATAGTATTAAGACTCTAACAGACCTTCGTGGACTTTATAGGCTAATACTACTCTGAGACCGTATACTGACTTTATGTGTCTTATTTCGGTCCAGAGAATAAATAAATATAATAAACAAAACACTTAATAAGTATCCCACTTATTACAATACTCTGCAAATAGTTTTAGCCCACCGATATTAATATGAAATAAAGTCCAAAATGAAATAAAATATAAAATTTATGTTTGAAATTAAATAAAACTTGAAATTTATTAATTTAAAAACAAAAACTAAAAAAAAAAATATAAATATATATAAAAATTATATAAAAATTAAAAAATATGAATATTAAAAAAAATTAAAAGAAATTTAAAAAAAAAATTAAAAGAAATTTAAAAAAAAAATTAAAAGAAATTTATAAAAAATAAAAAATATAAAATATTTAAAAATATAAATACATAATTAAGAAATTAAAATATATATAAAACTGCAAATATGATACACAGCAAATATGACACCTCAATAAATATAAAAAAATTATATATGTGTTGAAACGTGAAAAATAAAAAAATAAATATAAAATAAAAAAAATTATAAAACTGCAAACAGCATAAAGTAAATAATAAATATAAAATACAATAATATAAAAAAATTATATATATAAAAAAACAGTAAAAAATACGAAAAATGTATAAATACGTATTAAAACTGAACTTCGAAAAATTAGAAAAAAAAACAAATATAAGATATTGAAAAATAAAATAAATAATACAATAAAAAATGTAATAAAATACAAAATAAAACCAGTAAGGAAGTTTCAGTCGGGCAACCCGACTTACATACACCCTCACCCTCAGTTATACATAAAATTTTCTATTATATTAATATTATTACTCGATTTCTAAAGTGGGCGGAGTGGTACATTTGTATGGGAGGTACAAGAAGGGGCGCGGCTAGACTTCCAGTTTTTTTTTCTCCAAAACTTTTTCCTGTTATAGATTTACTAAATACAGAATTTAGGCACGATCGCTTTCTGTGTATTGATATTATTTCTCTATCTCTAAAGTGAGCGGAATATTACATTTGTATTAGAGGCACCATAAGGAGCATCGCTAGATTTCTAAATTGGGCGGTACCAGATAGGTGTGGGAGGTACCATAGACTTTTAATTTTTTTCTCCAAAACTTTATCCTGTTATAGATTTAGTAAATACAGAATTTGGGTACGATCGCGTTGGATTTATTGATATTATTACTCCATCTCTATAGTAGGCGGAAAGGTACATTTGTATGGCAGGTACCAGAAGGGGAGTGGCTAGACTTCCAATTTTTTCCAAAACTTTATCCTGTTATAGCTTAAGTAAATACAGAATTTGGGCACGATCCCGTTGGGTGTATTGACATTATTACTCGATTTCTAAAGTGGGCGGAATAATGTATTTGTATGAGAGGTACCACAAGGGGCGGGGCATTGTAGCCCATTTGCTATACCGTAAGTAGTTTTGGGAAAATATTAACTCGTGCAAAATTTCAAAACATTTGGTTGCCTCTTTGTCACCAGCCGGACAGACACGGGCATGGCTCAAACGCCTTAAAAAATCTTGAATCGTATTTGATTCATAGAAACATAGGGTCTAAAGTGGTGACCCCTTCTATGTGTTACACTTTGGGTTGGGCCAAATGATATATACCCTCCTACCCGTAGGGTGAAGGTATAAAAAATTCCAAAAATAAAATAAAATACAAAAATATAATAAGATAAAAATAAATATAATAAAATAACAAAAAATATAATAACATAAAGAAAAAAATATATAATAAAATAAAGAAAAAAAAATATAATAAAATAAAGAAAAAAAAAATATAATAAAATAAAATAAAGAAAAAAAAATATAATAAAATTTAAAAAAAATATACTAATATAGTAAAATAAAAAAAATTCCATGGCTTTCCACCTTTAACCATTTGGTCTAGGTGATAACAGTTTCATCCCATTCCCGGCTTTGTCGTCCTAAAAGTTCGAACTGCCTTCATATCGCGCAATTGCTCCATAAAATAAATATTCGCCCTAATACCCGCATCTCTAACTGTAGGCATTTGGTCTTTATGATGGTACCAGTCTGATATGATTTCACAACGCACAACTGCTTACTAAAAAAAATACTCGCCACATATTCGCTATTCTACCTTAAGCCGTTTGGTCTGGGTTTAGTTAGGTTTTTCTTTAAGGGATAAAAAATTAAAAATATCTCCTCATGAAGCTCTCTAATTCTTTGAGAAGCGTTTCCATATACATTTTTGCGATTCTACCTTTAGCCGTTTGTCTGCGTGATGGTACAAGTTTTACCCCTTATGGGGCATTTTTAGCACTGAAGAACGATTTTTGAAAAAATGGCTTCGGATATGAATTTGTGCGATTATACAGTTTGTCGTTAGGATTGGGTCCTTATTTACCCCTAAAAGCTCTATAATTCTATTGGGAAATTTCTCAATTGTACCGGGTTTTATCCCTTTTTTTGGCCTTTTTACCCCAAAAGGTAATCATTTCTAAAAATCCCTTCTAGCAGCCCTTTTGTTCTTAAGGAAGCTTGCTCATATACATTTCCACGATGATGTTTGGCCTGGACGATATTACCAGTTTTCTCACTTGTTAGAACTTTTCCCCTCTAAAAGTACGAATTTCGAAAAATCCCTTCGTGCACTTCTCTGAGCCTACACGGAGATTTCTTATATTCAGGTTTAACGATGACAGCTTGTCTAAGTATTAGTAATTTTTGTTTTGGACCGGTATTTCCCGGGATCCCGGGAAAATGAAATAAAAATCTCGATTTCTTGGGAAATGAAAAATGCTGTTTCTTTTTATGAATTTAATTTTTAAAAATAAAACATGTGTTAGAACTGAATTATTCGTTTTATTACACCAAAATCCAATCACCTCCCATCTCTAAAATAATAAACTGCTGATTTCAATTTGTGCAATATTATCGCCGACAACTGGCAAACAATCGCGCGTTTACTCACTCTTAAACAAAAAATATATTTCCCACCTTCAGGTCTCGTCTGTAATACACAATGAACTTTAAGTTGTAAATAACGTCTTTAAAAAAAATCTAAAAAATAACAACAACAAAAAAAATAATAAACATTAAATATGTTTTGCAATAAAAATCATGGTGACAACAATCAGAATTACCTGTGATGGTGTATTCATACAATCCAATTCATTTCTGACTCCATCGACGGCAACAGAGGCGACGTCGACAGCGACAGCTAATGGGACAACAATATCATCATCCACGCCCACACCCAGTGATAGTCAGACAATAACAACGAACGCATCGGAATCGCCAACACCATTGACCAGCGACAAAGACAAGTCGGAGGGAAGCATATTGGATTATCACAATTTGCGCAATGGAAACAACAACAACAGCAGCAGTAGCAGCTACAGCAATAACAACGACCACGATCGCAGTATAGAAAGTGACAAATCCCAATCCAATTCGTTGAATTCATCGTCATCCACATCTTCAATTAAATCTACATTTAGTGCAACGGTGGTGACGGCGGCGGGACCCCGCCATTCATCCAGTAGTCCGGTGAATCGACAAAAACGACCACGTACCCCAAAGTCGGATAATCGGAGGCGTTATTATTTTGGCAGCAACAAGGTGTATTGGTGTAAACAGGCTATACTAACGGCAGCCACGCCTCAATTGGGCCATAGGGCGGATGCCTGCGGTTCACCTAAACATCGCACTAACCTCTGTCGCAGTGCCAGTTCGGTAACCCATAAGGCGGCGTTACAACAGCATAGCATCAAATCGGCGGTTGTAGGGCGCTCAAGGCCTCACAAACTGCTGACGGCCACTAATAGTTTGAATTGTATGCCATCGGCTAACAAAGCCGCCAAGTTAAATCTCAGAGAGTTTTATACAGCGTTCAACAATAAGCCCAATAGTACCATAACACTTAGTCCAAACAACAACAACAGCAATACCAATCGTCATGTCAAACATACGCCGCCTAAAACCATATCCGGTGGCACATCCATATTCTTAAGCAATGGTGGAAGCTTTAGCGTTAGCTCTTCCGCTTACAATACCAAAAATTCTACACCTGACACAAGATTGCTAAGCTTTTTGCGTTCAGCTCGAAAACTGTATCGCAACAGTGTACGTCTGAGTAATGTGAATAATAACAACAACAGCAATAGCAAAGAGGATCCCTTGGACATATATACAAACAATAATAAGAATCCTTCGATAATTGAAGCAGATTGCACCGATTCGTCTGCGTTGAACGTCAAGAAAGACAAGCTACGACAACCCACCTATATATTTGGGATTAAAAATTTCGCCAATGCTGTAGTTGTCAATACGAATAATGTTAAGAATATTACGCCGTTAACGGAAGAATGGTTTGGTTAGTATAGAACAATTTTACTAAAAACATAATAATACAACTAAAAATTTAATTTCTTGTAATAATAATGTACATAGCTATTAGAAGATATAACTTTCGCTAGAGTACCACGTATATTTTTCTGCGTTCTAAAATGGTCAAAGCCCGTAAAACGTGCACTTGTTGCAGTTGCATAATCAAAGTTGATGGCAATATCGTAACTTGCTTAGAGCGGAGCGGCGATGGGGTTTTGAATGTAATAAGTAAATTGTTTAGGTTTAGCGTTTTAATGTTTTATACATTCTGCACAGTGGTTTGTAGGCTTTTTGGTGATGAAGTAATACGAAAAACCAATTAAAACATGACCGATTTTTCTAACCGATTGTAAGGATATCTATCAAGACACTTCCATTGTAATGATCAAATGAACAAGAATCGACAATACTAACAAACAAAACCTGTACAGAATTTTCAGTCAAGTGAACTGACTGATAAATACCCTCACCCTATGAATAATATGGTTTAACTCTCGATATCATGTAGAACTACTCACCCCTATAGAACTTTTGGTCATTTGTATGAGACGTACTGTAAAGGACGTGGCAAAGGTTTCGGCGGTTGTCTGTGGATTTGTCTACGCCAAGCTAACAAAATGATCAGACATCGGTCAGAAATCGGTACGACAGTCGGCAAAGTCTCGCGATAACGAATCCGAAATCGGACCGACGCAGCTTAGGGAAATTTGATGTGTGTACGACATGTCGCACCGACGTCTGAACGATTTCTGTAACAACGTGTCGTTTCCTCCGACACAGAATTCCGAAATCGCTGCGAATTCGACCAGATGTGACGAAGCAAAATAAAAAAAATTTCCCTTCAACGAAGCGTACAGGGTTCTATACGATATCTGTAAGAAGAGTTCAGACAATTTCCAGACGTGTCGGACATCAACCAATGTCGGAGCTTTTGGTTTACTGGGCTATTATAAGATAAATAAACTGACCAAATTCCAAAATCCTCCAGTTGTCCGTTTGGAAGTTATTTCAGAAATATAAAATTTTCCAAAAAATATAATTGTTTATAGGAGGTATCAGAAAGGGTCGGACGATATAGTCCATTTTCATTCCAGTGTAGCACTTTCATTAGCATACATTGTATCTGAATTCAGTGAATTTACAAAAAAATATGTTTGTATTACTATTGATAATTATGATAATCATAAAAAAAATATCTTTTTTCCCCAATTTTTTTTTGCACTGGTTTAGATCTACAATTTTTCCGAAGACAAAAAGAAAAAATTCCGAACGGTTTATGAAATATGGACTCCACAAAAAAGGCTGAGTACGAAGGTCGCTTTTGGGTAGCTTTTTAGTAAAAGTTGATCTTCGAGAACCGCAATTAAATTTTTCTGAGCAACATTTTTTCCACACGCTGCTTTTAACAGAGACAAAATGATTAATAAAAGTTGGAGACAACGATTTTTGGTCTTAGAGCATCCCTAGTAAAACATTCTGAGCAACATTTTTTGTAGAACATTAAATATAGTAAAGTCGCATTTTTAAGTTATTTTCTGGCGTTTCTCGAAATAATGACTCAAAGGACAGTAGAGAGTCGAAACAGAGAGTTAAAATATTCCACAAAAATATTCTCGTTAAATTTCATTAAAGACATCGAAAATGCATTAAAACAATAACAAACATGGATACTCCGACAATTTTAAATCGGATTTCACACATTGCTTTAAAAAGAGACCAAATGATTAGTAAAAGTGGGCAACATAGATTATTGGTCTTAGAACAGCCCATGTTAAATTTTCTAGGACACATATTTGTAGAACAATAACCATTTTTAGGTCCTTTTTTCTCGAAATCAGGACGAAAAGGAAACGCAAAGAGTCGAGATAAAAAGTCATAATGTTGCACAAAAAATTCCTTCTTAAATTTCATTAGAGACATTTGGTATCGAAAATGCCTTAAAACAAAAAGAATATACATACTCTGACTATTTTAGGCCGCTTTTCACACAGTGTATAGAAATCAAACAAAATCATTAGTAAAAGTGGGAGATATCAATTTTTTCCTGAGCAACGTTTTTATAGAGCATTTAAATGTTGTAAAGTCCCATTTTAAGGTCATTTTCTCGAAAAAAGAACGAAATGGGTACGTAATGAGTCGATAGAGTTGAAATGTTCCACAAAAAAATTTCTCGTTAAATTTTATTGATGACATTTGATATCGAAAATTCACTAAAACTATAAGAAACATAGATTTTTAGGGTCTGTTACAAACTTTGTTTCAGTTTAAACCAAAAACTTTACCAGACCTAGGCCTGTTTGGTCTAGGGCCTATACTCACTTAGGGTTTTCATTCTGTAAAGGAATTATTCCGTACCATTACATGATTTTAATACCCTTAACTTACGGATAGGAGGGATATATCGTCCCCTTAATAAAACAATAGTGTATAATTTGTTTGGTGTTAAAATCGAGTTTAAAGTCTACGTCAAATCGGATGTCTATGAAATTTTTGAAGAAAAAATTCTATACTATTTTTTCCAATAACCTTTTGACGCACTTTGTGAAAGTAGATTTTGACGAAATTTTGACCAGACATAGAATCAATGTTGGAGATTCTAAATATGCAATAAAAAAATAATGGTGTATGAGCACATACACTATTGTATTATTAAGGGGACGATATCATTTGATATGACCCAAAAATGTAACACACACAAGGTGGGCCAAAAGAAGTCATCCTACTGGAAGATGCTCTTATTTTGACCGTTCCAGACTTTTTTTTGTGTTTTTTTTTAAGTTCCGTGTTTACGTGAACAAGCCCTAAACTCTTGAAGCCCTCAAGGCAACATTCAACACAAGTGCGAGTCTGTCGAGCGCGAAGTTCTTGCCGAAGTGATGAAAAATTCCATAAAACGAGCCCATATGACTGACAATCAATTGTGACGGCTCAAATTTGGCAGATACCATCTTCTCAACTTAACCAATAAAATCCTATAGATTCAAATATACATAATTAATAAAAAGAATCTAAGTTTTTCATTTAGAAAAAAAATGAGAGCAAACAACATAGCATGACTTCTTTTGGCTCACCTTATAGATTATAGAATTTTTATTACAATCGGTTCAATAACATCCCATTTCCCAGCGAGACGTAATTGAAATAAAAACGTTAACTTTCGAAAGACGTAACTAACACCCTATTGGATTGAATAATTTTGACCAAATTTTACAAAATTTAATTTTCTGGCTATTTTTCTTATAATACATAATTTGAGAAGAATCGGACTAGGTTTTTTGGTACCCCTATATGCTCCTTAAAGGATCGACAGGAATATATGTACACAAAGTGCCCGGTGGTCCTTGTAATGTCATCAGACTTTTACACCCAAGTTAATGGACTAATTTTGTCCAAGGTTTGCAGAACATAAAATTTTTATTTTTGGTATTGTTGATTGAGAAAAAGTATAACGCTTTAAAGGAGTGGTGTTAGACCCCAAGTATCTTAAGACCAAATTCGTTTCATGAATTGAGCCATGAACGGCTGGCTGTCTGGACAACTGGTGGGCAGGATAACTCGAGTGCATTTTAACTGATCTTTATGAAAAGGTATCAGTATTAATATTTTTCGAAAGGAAGTACAAAATAACCTATTTTTGTAAAAATAATATATCTCTAATAACTTCCAAACCGACAGCTAGAGCACATTTAAATTTGGTCAGCTGACTTTAGCGCCCTCTGGTGCAGTCCAGGAGAGTCAAATGAAACCACTTCCTTAAAATTTATTTGAATTGTGTTGTTATCTGTCGACCACTATATCTTTCATCACCTCTGGTACCTCCCATACAAATGCAAATTTTATGTTTTTGCTGAGAGTGGGGGTATATGTAAGTCGGAAGAGAGCCAAAGAACAATCTTCTTGAAACTTTAAAGTTACCTGGACTCTTTAATAGATGTCTTGTTATTACATTCCATGATTATCTTATGAGTTTATACAATACAGAAAAATAATTATCATTAATATTTTCTCTCTCTCTCTCTCTCTCGTTTTAGGTAAGTCTCTCAAACATGATCAAATTTTCTGCAAACACAGTAAGTGATTTTAATTTACATAAAAAAATAACATTACACCATTAACGAATTTTTTTTGTGTAGATGTGAATTTGACTCTCAACTTTTTACACTGGGCACATTTTTATAAATTTAAATAAAAAAACTATGAATATGTGACTATTTCTTTTTTGTTGGCCTTTAACCTTGTTGTGTGTTTGTCTGATTGCCTTACATTTCAGCACCGCTCCTCCTACATTTGTTGGCTTTTGTTTCTTTTTGTATAAAATAGGTTACCGTCTCTAACTTGCGAACTATTTTTTAATAAATCAAATGTTCCCATCATCGGTAAACTTCTAACTAGAATTGTTCCATATTTAGTTCACACCATAATTTTTTTTTGTGTATATCTTAATATCCATTAATATAGTAGATACATATTTCGCTTCCTACATTTCCCTTGCACAGCTTAATATTCACATCATCATTAGAAAAATATATGAACAAAATATGCTAATGCAAATGTTAATAATGTGGATGTTAAGTTGAGCCGTAGTACCATCACAATGCGCGGCGATAAGGAAGCCCAGACATAACACTATAAAAAATTCTCACGAGCCGATTTCTTCATTGTCTATTTTTGTTAGTTTGGGAGGGGGTAAGAGAAGAAAATATGATGAACTAACTTATCACTCGTGTATAGTTATAATTAAAGAAGAAAAACACATTACATACCACCTCTATGTGATCGGTGGTAGTAAATTTGCATACCTATGTACCTGTATAAGAAATTGTTAGGAAATTTCCAATGAAAGTGCACAGCAGCGTCATCATCGTCACTATCCCCATCATCATCATCATTGTACTCAATATGCAGTTATATTGCAAATTGCTAACACACTACATGATTTTTAAACAACTTTGTCTTAATTTCTTCATGTGATGATGTGTTATTGTTGTTGATATAATTTTCTCCTATTCGATTGTATGCCTCTATTACAAATTCCATAATTGTACAATTGTACTATAGATAGATACAAATGAGGAGCGCTACCGACGACTACATGCGAATGAATATTATTATGGCTGAAAGAGAGCACTTGTGTAATCCGGCTCTACTATTTGCAACACACCAATAATATCGAGGTGTACTGCGAACTTCTGTGTACACATAGTCGTAGATGTACATACAGTTGTCTGTAATATATGTACATATCTAGATATATACAATATTGAATTGTGTTTATCGCTTAGATTTTTGTATGAGCTTTGTGTATTGTTTTACTCATACGAAACACACACACTCGATAATCTTATTGCTTATTTGATGTGCTAATCGAATACTGAGTGTGTTGGGTGTGAGGAAATATAATACTACGTGTTAATTTCTGTTATTTTGTTTATGATCGCACAGTGGTTCCTTTTTGGTTTTTTTTGGAATTAATTCTGTAACTTTTGAACGGATAATGCTATCTTGATGAAATTTAAAATAGTTAAAGCTGAGGTGTTTTCGAGATGATTTGGAAATATTTGGCTCCCTAGGGGGTGTGGGGGCCACTGCGTGGCCCTCCAAAGTTGGTCACCTCGGGTGTTTCAATATTTCAAATGCTTGAGGAATGTGCATTTATGAACCGATTTAAAAGATATTTTGCATTTAGACAGTGCTCCGTATAACCATCAAAAAACATGCTTACATGCACAAGTTATCTCATTTATGTCAAGAGATATTTGAGAAAATAAAAAAAATTGTGTCATTTTTGGACGAGGTTGATTTGGTATTTTTAAGGGTGTGAGCTCAGTTTTCCCTTGATTTTAAAGATATTTATATCGTTAGTTAGCATATAAAATTCTGAATGAAATTGCTGAAAATATTATGCAAATATTTTGTTTCAATCAAAAGTTATAAGCATCGCAAGTAAAAGTTTCCAAAAAAAGGCATATTTTTACTGTTTTTTTGCAAAAAGGCGACTACGTTCTTTCGTTTGTAAAAAAAATATTTCTTCCGGGAAGTGGCAATTTCTTAATTACTCCTCATAGAAATATTGATGCAGATGCATTTAATGCTAAATTTGAATCAGTTCAGCAAAATGGTTCCCCGGCAAGGGAAGTCAAAAATACTCCATTTTTGAAAAAAAAAAATTTTTGTTTTTGAAAATTCTCAAATCGCAAAGCGCCAACGAGAAAGCTCATTATTCATTTTTTTGACCACATATGTGGACTAGTTAACCGTAACGTATTTCAACATCCCTGCCATAAACAAAGACAGTGTGGCAATTTTAATAAAAAATTCGGAATTTTGGAACTTATTTTCCCCGTTTTGGGAATTTGGGTATTTTGTTATAAGATATGGCAACATATTGTTATTCGTTTTTTTAAGGACAATTCTATGTACCTTATTCCAATATTTCGTTAAGGTATTCGAATCCGTTTGAATTTTACGCTATTTTTCATATAAGATATTATTTCTCCAAAAAATACGTTTTGACCAAATTTTATATTTGACTCAGAATTATGCCCAAAATAAAATGTGCTTTTAATTAATTTTTGTAAATTATTAAACTTTATGTAATTCCCTTTCCACTGATATGCAATACTTGTATGTCAAGTATTTATTTAATCTTTATAATTATAATCAAACTTCACTTCCTCCGTAAAAAAAGTATATATCGTGAAACACAAATATATATGGGGGCTATATCTAAATCTGAACCGATATGCTTAGTTTTGTTACCACATTATAATAGTGTGAAAAAACTAAGATGTGTAAAGTTTTGTTAACATCTGAACAAAAATGTGGTTTTTCGCCACAATAATGTATAAAAGGTTATGTTAATTTGTATGGGAGGTACCAGAAGGGGCGGGGCAAGCGGACCCATTATTTCAGTATATACTACACGCTGTAAAATAATAATACCATACAAATTTTAGTTTCGTAGAGCCCTCCAATGTGAAGTTAGTGACAGAATAGCGGTTTTAGTGAAATAGGTGATTTTGTATGGGAGGTACTTGAGGGGGCGTGGCTATTTCGCCCATTTTCCAACCAACCCCGTGACTTTTGATTCTTATGCCACTGGTAAATTTATATTCAAATTGATTAAGAACTACTCCAGTTATCGTCTTAAACACTTACCCAGCCGGCCAGACGGACATAGCTTTATTGGGTTAAAAAGCTCCGAAACTTATTTTTTCTAAAGAAATCTAGGGTCTCAGTTATATGTTCTGTTGTGTTTAACATTTTCCCGTTTAAAATTATATATTCTCTCTACCATGTAGCTGAGCTTGTACAAATTTTATTCAAAATTTGTTAAAAATTTTAATAATAACACACAAAATCCACAAAAACATATAAATATTGCATTAAAAATCAAACTTTTAACTTAAAAAATAATTTTACTTAACATATTTATGCAATTAGAGACATTTTTAGTACACATGAGACTAAAATATCATTATGGAGTCGTTACTTATTAATAAAACTTACAAGCTCATAGACTCTTTAATTAAGTTATTTATGATTTATAAATCCCTATGCACAGGAATGCGAGACAAATTACGAAAAATGATCCTTATTGCATAAATATGTTAAGCAAAAATATTTTTTAAGTTAAAAATTTGATTTTTAATGCAATATTTATATGTTTTTGTGGATTTTGTGTGTTATTATTAAAATTTTTAACAAATTTTGAATAAAATTTGTACAAGCTCAGCTACATGGTAGAGAGAATATATAATTTTAAACGGGAAAAAGTTAAACACAACAGAACATATAACTGAGACCCTAGATTTCTTTAGAAAAAATAAGTTTCGAAGCTTTTTAACCCAATAAAGCTATGTCCGTCTGGCCGGCTGGGTAAGTGTTTAAGACGATAACTGGAGTAGTTCTTAATCAATTTGAATATAAATTTACCAGTGGCATAAGAATCAAAAGTCGCGGGGTTGGTTGGAAAATGGGCGAAATAGCCACGCCCCCTCAAGTACCTCCCATACAAAATCACCTATTTCACTAAAACCGCTATTCTGTCACTAACTTCACATTGGAGGGCTCTACGAAACTAAAATTTGTATGGTATTATTATTTTACAGCGTGTAGTATATACTGAAATAATGGGTCCGCTTGCCCCGCCCCTTCTGGTACCTCCCATACAAATTAACATAACCTTTTATACATTATTGTGGCGAAAAACCACATTTTTGTTCAGATGTTAACAAAACTTTACACATCTTAGTTTTTTCACACTATTATAATGTGGTAACAAAACTAAGCATATCGGTTCAGATTTAGATATAGCCCCCATATATATTTGTGTTTCACGATATATACTTTTTTTACGGAGGAAGTGAAGTTTGATTATAATTATAAAGATTAAATAAATACTTGACATACAAGTATTGCATATCAGTGGAAAGGGAATTACATAAAGTTTAATAATTTACAAAAATTAATTAAAAGCACATTTTATTTTGGGCATGATTCTGAGTCAAATATAAAATTTGGTCAAAACGTATTTTTTGGAGAAATAATATCTTATATGAAAAATAGCGTAAAATTTAAACGGATTCGAATACCTTAACGAAATATTGGAATAAGGTACATAAAATTGTCCTTAAAAAAACGAATAACAATATGTTGCCATATCTTATAACAAAATACCCAAATTCCCAAAACGGGGAAAATATGTTCCAAAATTCCGAATTTTTTACTAAAATTGCCACACTGTCTTTGTTTATGGCAGGGATGTTGAAATACGTTACGGTTAACTAGTCCACATATGTGGTCAAAAAAATATATAATGAGCTTTCTCGTTGGCGCTTTGCGATTTAAGAATTTTCAAAAACAAAAAATTTTTTTTTTCAAAAATGGAGTATTTTTGACTTCCCTTGCCGGGGAACCATTTTGCTGAACTGGTTCAAATTTAGCATTAAATGCATCTGCATCAATATTTCTATGAGGAATAATTAAGAAATTGCCACTTCCCGGAAGAAATATTTTTTTTACAAACGAAAGAACGTAGTCGTCTTTTTGCAAAAAAACAGTAAAAATATGCCTTTTTTTGGAAACTTTTACTTGCGATGCTTATAACTTTTGATTGGAACAAAATATTTGAATTATTTTTTCAGCAATTTCATGCAGAATTTTATAAGCTAACTAACGATATAAATATCTTTAAAATCAAGGAAAAACTGAGCTCACAGCCTTAAAAATACCAAATCAACCTCGTCCAAAAATGACACAATTTTTTTTATTTTCTCAAATATCTCTTGACATAAATGAGATAACATGTGCATGTAAGCATGTTTTTTGAAGGTTTTTCGGAGCACTATCTAAATGCAAAATATCTTTTAAATCGGTTCATAAATGCACATTCCTCAAGCATTTGAAATTTTGAAACACCCGAGGTGACCAACTTTGGAGGGCCACGCAGTGGCCCCCACACCTCCTAGGGAGCCAAATATTTCCAAATCATCTCGAAAACACCTCAGCTTTAACTATTTCAAATTTCATCAAGATAGCATTATCCGTTCAAAAGTTACAGAATTAATTCCAAAAAAAACCAAAAAGGAACCACTGTGGATCGCGTAATACCTTAAACACATACGACGACAACTATTCCCTTTGCAATCAGCCTGACATAATCGTATTTTGGTAGTGCGGCAATGCGGGTACTGAGAAGTCAAAATGTTAAACCAAGTGCAAAAAATGCAACATCCAGGAAAAAGGCTTTTGGCAAACTACGTTTAAAGATATCCTAAGTATATATAAAAAACTTATTTGAAACGATTTTCGGATATTTTAAATTTATCTTAATTGAGACGAATTTATGAATGCCGACAAATATGAGATGTGGAGAAATAATGTTTTTGTTAATCTTTAATTGAGTTTTTATCTCTTTATGCGCTTTTATAGATTATAAAAATCTTCTAAAACAATCGTTTACAGACATGAAGCAAAACTGTCAACAAATGTAAAAAGGTAAATTCAATATCTCTGGGCATATGATTATCTTGTATGGGAGTACCAAAAGGTCTTTATGATACCAATTGTGAAGGAGCGTAAACCTCCCGGTTTCTTATGTTTCACCAGCACAACGTGTCCAATTTTAAATCGTAAGTCAACTTTCAACAGTCTTTTGTTTTGTGCTAATTTTTACTCAATTCAGTTTTCTTACAAAAAAAAAGATTCGGTCATTTGGGTGGAAGGTATCAGTAGAGGTGTGGCAAAGGTTTTGATTTTCTGAGTATTTTTCTACTATTACAAAATAATAAAACTGAAAAAATTTATCCTGACGTTTTTCATTACGAAGTTATTTCAGAAATATACAATTTTCCAAAAATAGTTTATATGGTCAAGATAAGCACATAGTACTATGGGGGTGAATTCGGCCTTTTGTATTGGAGGTACCAGAAGGGGTGTGGCAAAAGTTTCAGTTCTCTGAGGATTTTGTAATTATTACAAAATAAATGAACTGGCCAAATTCAAATATCCCCCAGTTGTCCGTTTAGAAGTTATGAGACTAATGTTAACTTTCCAAAGGGATCGGTCGATATAGTCCGAAGTCAATTTAATATAAGCATACGAATTATATGGGAACATCCTAGGTTCGACTCCAAACATTTTAAAATTGTTATCCATTGCCGGCCCCCTCGATTTTTTTGACAGCAACTTCGCAGTATAGTGTTAAGTCCATCGGCATGTCTAGTAAAAGCTTTTCAAGCATTGACGTTCGCATTCGTTTATAAACAAGTAGGTGCCGTTTGTTGTGAATCTAAAAATAGAAAGCGTGTTAATTCACAACAATGTGAGATGCTATCCACAACATCATTCATAGGGTGTAAAGGGCTTTGCTTTAAAAAATATTAATACTAGTAAATTTTCGGAGGGATAAGTTAAGATTTACTTGAGTTATCCTGTACAACTGCCGAACAGACGGACATAGCTCAATCGTTATAAAAAGTCCTGAAACGATTTTGATCTTAAGATACTTGGGTCCAACTTGGCTTCTTTAATGCGTTACCCTTATCGAATGATAAATACCGTCATCCTTATGGGTGTTTTACATCTAGTATTTTTGTGCAGGCCTGACCAGATGGTGGGCTGCCGCTGTTAAGGCACAGATCTAATTCTACAATGCGCCACGAAATATTCAAGTTGTGCGTTAATCTTGTATGGGGGTACCAAATTGACTGATAAGTAAAAGCTCGAGGCTTGCACTTCGTACGATTTGGCCCCCACTGATATTTGCTACTTGATCCTATTTTGTTTTATTATTGGTCATATGGGCAGTAACCATTCCATCCTCAACACTCATGCAAACTGAAATTATGTTCCACGCCGCCATCTGCTAGTAACCAAAGTTCCCCATCCGGCCCGCCCCACTTCCACCGCCAGAAAAACGAAGAATCTGTCGATCAATAGTTCGTCATCCTCTGCTAGTAGTAAAGCTCCCCATCCGGCCGACTGCAACAAAACACTTTCTGCTAGGTTCCATTGGTACCCCATCCGGGTGGCAACAACAAATTATAACTCAAGGTTATCACGCTTTGGACATCACACAAACATAAAATGAATGGTTACTGCCAGACTTGATAGGAAGAGTTCAAGGAGTCTGACACAAAAAAATCATTTGCTTTGTACTAGATTTAGTCCGTAACAACGTAACAGTGTTCCTGCAATCGCTGTTACACCCTTGTTAGAGGTTTGGTGCTATTCCTCACCAAGAGAGAGAGATGCAAGACTCGTATGGTATCAAGGGATACCCAGCTCCATTTCTCTCGAGCATCAAACTCTTAGTTTACCAGCGTGTCTTTTGGTCTAACCACAGCCACTACGATGCACCGCAAAGCTAATCCTTACCCAATCGATCAGCCAGGCAGGCGGTTTACCTAGGGCAAACCTCGCTGAGCATACCCGACCTCCCATAGCACCATCTTTAAATTCCTTGGTCAGAGATCGTAAAGATGTACTTCTTTACTTCCACTTTTTGCCTTGCAGGCCAGAGAAGAGGTCCACTGGTGGTTCCCTCGCGTCCGTGGGGTCGGTAATCCCCAAAGGCCTCCCGGTGGAGACACTCATGTGGGGGGTGAGAGTATAATAATTTTCTGTCGGTTGGCATAACCGAACACACTCACACAACAATATGATGTGCTTATGTGAGATCGCACAAGAAGCGTCAGCTCTGCCGAGTTGTACAAGCTGAAAATGTTGTATACTGCCAACAATTGTAGAACATTTTCCTCTTTCTGTTCAAGACTGAGACTGTCTATGTAGAATCAAACAAAATGTTCGAGTACATGTGAATTGTGAAGAAACGAATGAAAGAAACGCGCTGTATGGCATGCTGCGCCGACTTATCCTAACTACTTTGCAATCACATGAGAATTAAAAAAATCAAAATCGAATCAGTTGCCTGTAATGTTCGCCATTCAAGATAATGTTGGGACCGTGAGTATCGAATTTAAAGACAATGGGCCGATGACGGCTTCGGCATGTATACCCCACAAAACAGATAACTGTATGGTTACACACCTGTTAAGCCAGTAATGAGCCTCATCACTGAAGATAATTTGACAATAAAAAAACTACTCCCAAATCCCACACAAACTCCCTCTTTTCAGGGGTGTCCGTCTGTCTGTCCCCCGATATCAGCCGTTGTCGTCTGAGAATGGGTATTAGTTCTTAAAGTCTCTTCCAGGAGTTAAAAAAGTAAAATTGAATCTCAGTATTTGACATTTCAATAATAATAAAAAAATTACGGACAAAAATTGATTTGATCGGCTAAAAGTAACATGTACCTCTCATACAAACTCCCATTTTTTTGCGGTACAAAATTGAATGTCACACATTACCGATATTAATAACTTCCACACCATTCGAGATATCGTGAAAGTGATTTAAGGGTCGATGGACGATCACAAGATTTTTACAAAAATGCAATGAAAAAAATTCAAAAAATTACACATAGTTAACTGATTTGGTCGGCATAGCGACGATATGTTTTTTTTTAAATATGATATAATATGTGAAGATGCCTCTGAAAATTAAAAATTTAAAACGTTAATGCTTGCATCTCCATTGGGGGGTTTTTTTTTATCTAAAAAGCTTAGTATGTATCTTTGTAGTGTGTCACATTTTTTTTTGTTATTATGAAATCTAGGGTAACTGATTAAAGAATGAAACATTTTTGTCCTTTAGCAAAAAAAAACTTTGTTTATTGTTTAATTTATTCTATATAAAGAAAATCTCTTAAATAAATTCAGTTAAAATTTTAAGTCACAATTTATTGACTTTGTCCCCACACAAATTTCTGTAAAAATATTTTATTTCCAGCCTTGATAGTCATCTTACTGACCTCGTGATTTGTAGTCCTTCGTAATCATTTTCTTTAGACTTAATTTTAATTTAATTTATTCCACTCAACGCTGACGCACAAGATGACGCCAAAGCAAAAGAAAATGTTATATTAATCATCCTCATAAGCCCCAATACGAGCAGCTGCCCACTTGACTTTTTCTAACTGGCACTAAATAAAAATTATTAATTTGTTGACATTTTAGACTTAGATAACTTTTATAATTAGCGACTCTGGCACGCACACACACACACATAACATAAATTAGCATTTTAGTAAGTACGGCAACAATATATCTGATGATTTTGCAAATGCGATATGAATGAATACGAGTCGAGTACAACAACGAGGCGACGTGACGTGACGGCGAGTACTCATTGTGGATGGCAAAGTGTCACATATCGTGTGCGCCGCACCACTGTTGTTGCAATAACTGAGTGGTTGCGGAGAGCAACTGACTGCCTGAATAGTGGACTAACTTGCTGACAGACTGACTGACGGAGTCGTCACAATATTAAGCAGCGTAGCGCTTGTAATAACATTACTGCACTGCCCTGATCTGGTGGCCGCACTTGTTGAGTAATCAGCAGCGCGATGAAGTCATTTGCATGGCGGAGCGTGAGCAAAGCGTAAGTTTAATTTAATTTCATTCAGTCGAAATGATTTTTTGCCCCGCCTGCTTCTACACTTAAATCATTTAGCATTTAATGGAATGTATTAAATGCACATTCGCACTTATATGTGCTGCCTGTGAGAGTTATAACGATATATGTAACTTGAAAAGTACAATTCGTGCCCTTTGTTTGAACAAATTTAAAATTTTGCGATTGATGAGTCGCGTCATATGAATCATTTCATGAAGATGCGCAAAAAACGCAATTTGGAAAGTTGCAGCTGCATATGATAAATTGTAAGCAATGAATCTTAGAAGTAAAATACTTTGACAGTTTGTTGAGAGCAATATGGCCATAGAATGTGAGAGGGGAAAGTACTCGGATGTAATGTATTTACTAATGTATTTACCGGGTGATGTAATGAAACAATTTTAATTAGTAAATGTTTGCGATTGAAACTGATCGAGTGGTATACTTTTTTGTCATTATTTACTTTTATTCAGGAGGGTATTTTAAATTGCAGTTAAAACTTGTTATGATTTTTAACGGCTTCTAGGAATGGGTTCCATGGGTCTTCTTTGTTCAGTTTTTACTTTCTTGTTTTGATAGTGTCTCAAAAGACCCATCCTAATCTTTTGATTGGTTAGAGTGATGTTATATCCATTATAATTCTTTACATAAATATTTAATTATCATAAATGATCCTTAACGATCAATTGACAACCCATTGTGTTATCCATCGGGCGTTTGTGGCAACGCTTCAGCCGTTGCGTTCTGAGTATGTGATGCATGGTTGTATAAGCAGTTCTTTTTCGCGTTTGGTAGATTCCATCTTCATTTGATTGGGAGTTTGGAGTTTTGATTCAATCCGTTCAGTTGTTGGTCTTACAAAACTTGTTGATTTTGCCGATGTGCAAAGAAGCTAGACCTTATATGTCACTTACGAAAGGTTTCCCTATGGGTTTCGGTCACTCTCTACATATGGCCTGGGCAGTCACATATAATATGATCGGTAGATGGTAGAATGCTATCCGAAGTAGATACACTTGATTTTATTCTTCCATCAAGATTAGATTCCCGATAATGCTTTTACAAGTGGACGACATAGGGCGAAGCGCTCTGCAGTTGTCATTCGTTAAGTCCAGGTATCCATGTGATCAGAACTCTATTGCTCTTAGATATCTCGTTAAGACATGTCCGGCAGGCACTGACCCCTTTCGATTTGGTGTTGTGGGACTTCAGTACCGCCGCCAGACTGTCTGTGGACAGGGGAATATCCTCTTATGATACCTTCCTCACGTTAATCCCGTCCGCGGCTTGTTCAATAGCAAAGTATTCCCTCTTCGAAAAGGGCTGCAGAAGTCTAGATCATTGATCTTATACTCAGGCTTAGATCCGCGGAGTAGCCGATCCTATTATATAATTCAGTTCGGGCCCATCAGTAAATATGTATAGTGGTTCATACATAGCGTTTTCGTTCTCTGTCCACTCATTTCTGGAGGGTGTTCTGGTTTCTTAGAGAATATTTGATTTCCGTGCACTAAGCACGTAGACTGTTTCAAGTGAAATATTGAGTTTAATTATGGTCCTTTGGTGCCCGATAGAGGGATTTCAGTATTTCTGTTTCGAGAGCGGAGCTTTTGCAGCTTAAATCAGATGGTAGAGTGCCTTAAAGGAGGTTGATCTCATGCATCCGGTAATTATTAGACAGGAGAAGCGTTGAACACGATGTAACTGTTGCACTTGTCTGCTAAGGTCTTGATATAGTCTTTCATCTTCCATTCGAAGTATGGAAGTCTCTTCCCCGAGACGCAGAGTGTTATGTCGTGCGCATACGCTACCACCGTGCACCCTTCCGCTCCAAATGTTGACGACTACCGAAACTTTTATAAGAACCATGATTAAAAAATATACACCTGGATTGTCCAAACTCTCTATAGAGATGGTGCCTCTATCCTCGACAAATACAAGGCTGGCATCACCGCTATACATGAAATGCGTAGACGGGGCCAACAGGTAAAGAACTGTGATATACTTTACAGTTGCTATGCATAATAACACTATTCATAGTCGTCAAGAGACTTCGACATCTGGTCACGCAGTTAACTCTGAAAGTGACCGAAAAGCCGCATCAGGTTGAAATATTTTTACATTACTTTAATTTTGTACACGCCCCGACGGAAGACGCAGACGATGACATTAAAGATACATTATAAGAGCGCCTGCAGGAAACATATGACCGCTAGAATATGATGGAAAGATGCTCTTGGTTAAGCAGTGGGAAAATTCAGTCGACACAACACCTCCAATAACGGATTCAGACTGGTAACATTCGCGTTGGCAAGAAACTTAGTAGTGATTAGAACCTGATTTTCGCATACAAATATTCACAAGGCAACCTGGATATCCCCTGATCAAAAGACAGGAAACCAAATTGATTACGTGGTGGTCGATGAATGACATGTCTCAAGCGTTGTGGACGTGTGTATGATGCGCAGTTTAATTATTGATTCGAATCACCACATAGTTGCTGCCAATGTATTAAACAGTGCTAAAAAGCTCGTACCCAGGAGACTAGACATCGCTGCATACCACCGAGGTAGCCAATGCCTAATCATTCCATTTCTCTCAATTACTTTAAACAATCCCCCTAATTCTGATGTTTCTGGCACACTGTTGCAGCATATTGCATATTTTCTAACCACTGTCGCAACGACCATACTGGGTTATTAAAAACCACGCTTAGACTAGCCATTGTACGATTTGGAATGTCGCCCAATGTCTGAGGAAATGGATGCAGCATGCAAGGAAAAACTCCAGCCAGTGGAAACGCGTGCGTTGACGGATCGATATAATGAGAAGAGGAGGGAGATGACACACCTCTTCAGACTGAAAAAGCGTCTATTCAAGAAAAGAGAGAACCAGGATATCGAAAATTACAGGGATAGAGATGAAGCCCGAAAATTCTACCAAAGGGTTAAAAGCAAAGGTTTTGGAACAGGGATCCCCACCTGTAAGGAAATCTGGTGACGGACACTCAGAGTGTGCTGCAAATATGGAGGAAACACTTTCAATCTCTACTCGTCCCCGAAGGCAACATAAGTGACGAGATCACACCAATCATTGACGATGGAGTAGACTGTCCACCACCGAACCAAAACGAGATCAGCAAGACAATTGCACGGCTTAAAAATAATAAAGCTGCGGGAGCCTACGGACTGTCGGCAGAGCTTTTTAAAGCCGGCGGCGATGAATGCATGTTACCATCTCATAAACACTATTTGGCTCAGGGAGTGCATGCCCGATATTTGCAATCTGAGTGTCCTATCTCCCATGCTTAAGAAAGGCGATTCAAGTGTGTGTAACAACTATCGCAGGATTAGCCTTTTAACCATCGCATACAAGGTCCTGTCTTGTGTGTTATGTGAAAGACTAAAGCCCATCCTAGAGAACCTGTTTGGACCTTATCAGTGTGGCTTTAGACCTTATGAATCCACGACTGACCAGCTAATCACACTATGACAAATCCTGGAGAAAACCCAAGGGATTCAGATCGATAACAACCATCTGTTTATCGATTACAAAGCTGCATTCGACAGTCCGATACGACAGAAATTATTAGATGCTATGGCTGAGCTTGGTATCCCAGCAAAGCTGATACAACTTTGCCGGATAACACTAATCGACAAGAAGTCTTTAGTGAAAACAGGTAAAAATCTGACAGATCCATTTTCTACCAAGGCGATAGTGTGTTATGCGTTCTCTCTATGCGATGATAATGAAGATGATTATGCGGTAGGCTGCATTAAACAGGAATGTTATCATCTTTAAAAAAAAGTAACATGCTGCTCGCGTATGCCGATGATATAGATATCATTGGCGGAGGACTTCGGGATGTTACTGCGGCCTTCTCAAGCATTGAGAAGCTGTCGGCAGAAGTGGGGTCCAGTGGCAAAATGAGACAAAACCAAGTTATTTGCGTCCATGAACAAAGAATCTTCTCGTAAATTTTGAGGTGCCTGCTTCCTACAACCTACCTTGGCTCCGCAGTAAACTAAATTAATATTGTCAGCCTGAAAATCAAAAGACGAGTATTGATCGCAATCCACCGCTACTGTGCGCTAAGTAAGTTATTTAAAGACAAAGCCCTCTCTCGACGAACAAAGATCCAACTCTACCAGACACTAATCCTACCTGTCTTGCTCTACAGTGCAGAATCCTGGGTAATGGCACATGCAGATTAATTTATTCTGGGAGTCTTCGCGAGAGAAATACTTTGCAAAATATTTTAACCCATCACCGGTAACGGTCAAAAAGACCGAATGGGCTGGCTTGCGATCGTTATACGAATGGATAAAAATGCTCCAGCTCGAAAAGTGTTCGGCAATAAAATTGATGGGCGGCGCTGGAAGGACCGAAAGAAACGTTGTTGGATGGGCCAGGTTAAAGAGCTTTAATCCAAGCTTGGTGTCACGAAATGTCTTCGGAGCGCAAACGAACGAATCGATTAGAATTCTTTTTTACGTGCGGCCACTGATTGCCGAATTTCTGTTGTTGCTGCCAAATTTGAAAAAAGGAAGAAGCATGAGTGTTGAGGTAGGAGATTCGAGTCGATTGAAATCTTGACATCGTTCATAATCCTCTCAAGAGTTTTCAGAAGAAATGGTGTGAGATAATTTTACCTAATATTATATTATTATAAGATAATAATTGTATTAACATAATCCCCTAATATTAATAATATTCCCGGACTGCCACGACGATCTGGAAAATGTTTACTTTATGCGACCCCTCATAGCTAATTCCAACTGTTACAAATGATCTGTCAAACTTTATTCATATGCCTCCAACCTGTACTGTAAAGGAATATTAAACAAAATTCTTCCTCAACCGCATTGTAAAACAGTAGCAATGTTAAATTAATGAAATGCAAATTAAAAAATTCAACAACAACAAAATTTAAATTAAAAACAAAAATAATCATCCATTTTGCCCAGACGTGAATCATCATCATTCATCTGTCAGTCGCCAGTAGTCGTCGTAGCCCATTTCAGTAATTGTTTCGTATTTTTTTTTTGCTACGCAATAACAAAGATCAAAACAGAAATGGAAATAACATTTAAAATAAAAATAAAAACAAACAAAAAAAAACATAACACAAAAGTGATCAAGACAAACAAAAAGTAAAAACGTAACTTGTTTTGTTTAGGCTTTGTGAGTTTGAGAACTAAATCTAAATCGTTTAACAAGTAATACATTTTAATAGAATATTTCACATAAAAGTCAAACCAAAAGAGTGCGAATGGGGTGATCGCCTTAACTCGCACCCTGCACTGTATTCATCGTCAACATCGTAACGCGTTACCGGGAAATTAATTATAAATTCAAATTCCCATCGTAGCGAACGAATATTGAGTAGTAACGAACGTCTGACTATAAAGAGAACGAATACGACCTGTGTAAACAACATGGAGCCACATAACACAAGGCATCGTATGTTTTACATATACATAGGTGGTATAACAGATTTTCGAACAATACTTGTTAGGAAAATATAAATTGCTTTCGAACGGAAATTTAACAATATACGACGACGACAACGTATGTTGTGGTGTTTGTATTTATTTTATATTAACAAAAAACCAACAATAGGGTATCCGTTCCTCACGCTTTGTCTGTCCACGTTCACGAGCAGTGTTACCGTAGTTCAGAGCAAATTTGCATGAAATGTGGGAACTCCTTGGTGTTAATTGATGAGTGAGCAATGAACCTGTTGATATAGTGGGGATCAGCTCATAAATTAAAACTGCTTCAAAAATTCAAAAAATTGTTTCATTTTCGAAAATATTGGTTCATAACAATTTAATGGACGCAAGGGATGCAAACAGCGTTTCTTCTTCTTTTTTAATGGCAGCAACAACAGAAAAATATCTATCAGTAGCCGCACGTAGAAAAGTAGTCCAAGCGCTCCGGTCTTTTGCGCTCCGTAGATAGTTAGTCACACTAAGTTTAGATGGCAGCTCTTTCGCCTGATCCATCCAATGAAGTTTTGGTCGCCCTCTCCTGCACCGCCCATCAAGTTTATTGACGAAAACCTTTCGAGCTAGAACATTTTCATCCATTCGTACAACGTGTCGAAGCCAGCGCATTCGGTCTATTTCAACGCGCTTGACTACGTCGATATCGTTGTACAACTTATGCAGCTCGTGGTTCATTCAACGACGATACTCGCCGTTAACGATGATGATTGATCCGCTTGTATTATTACCCAGTATTCTGCGCTGTAAAGCAAGACACGTAGGGTCAGTGTCTGGTAGAGTTGGATCTTTGTTCTACGAAAGAGCGCTTTGTCGGTGGCTTAGCGTATAGTAGCAGCAGTTTGCGATCAATACTTGTCTTTTGATTTCCAGGCTGACATTATTACTTTTGTTTATGGCGGAGCCAAGGTAGACAAAATCATCTACCACTTCAAAGTTATAGTTGTCAACGTTCACGCACCGTTCCAGATGAGTGGACTCTTTGTTCGTTGAAACAAATAACTTGGTTTTGCCCTCATTAATCACCAGACCCACTTCCGCCGACTGCTTTTCAATGCTCGAAAAAGCCGCAGTAACATCCCGCAATCCACGGCCAATGATATCTATATCATCGACATATGCGAGTAGCATGGGACTTTTGTTGAAGATGGTACCATTCCTGTTTACTGCAGCCTTCTGCATGGTCATCTCCATTACGATGTTAAGAATATCGCAAGACAAACTATCCCCTTGTCTAAAGCCTCGCTAGGTAGAAAATGGCTGTGTCAGATTGTCATTTCCGCCGACTGCTTTTCAATGCTCGAAAAAGCCGCAGTAACATCCCGCAATCCACGGCCAATAATATCTATATCATCGACATATGCGAGTAGCATGGGACTTTTGTTGAAGATATCGCGATATCTTTATCATCGTAATGGAGATGATCATGCGGAAGACTGCAGTATACAGGAATGATATCATCTTCAACAAAAGTCACATGCTACTAACATATGTCGATGACATACTATCGCATTGTCTAAAGCCTCGCTTGGCAGAAAATGACTCTGTCTGATTTTGCCTATTTTCACTGAAGACTTCGTGTCAGTCAGTGTCCTCCCGCAAAGTCGTATTAGCTTCGCGGGGATACCAAACTCAGCCATAGCATCTAATAGTTTATGTCGTATTCGACTGTCGAATGTAGCCTTGTAGTCGATAAACAGATGGTAGGTGTCAATTTACATTTTTTTTTGGTCTTCTTCAGGATTTGTCGTAGTATGAATATTTGGTCGGTCGTAGATTTACCAGGTCTAAAGCCACACTGATAAGGTTCAACCAGGTTCGCCAGAATGGGCTTTAGTCTTTCACATAACACACTACACAGGACCTTGTTTGCGATGGGTAAAAGGCTAATCCCGCAGTAATTGGTACACACACTTGGACATAGAACACTCAGATTCCAATCATCGAGCATGCATTCCTTGAGCCAAATCGTGTTAATAAGCTGGTAAATACATGTTGCCAGCTCATCGCCGCCGGCTTTAAAAAGCTCTGCCGTTAGTCCATCGGCTCCGACAGCTTTATAATTTTTAAGCCTTTCGATCTGATCTCGTTTTGGCTCGGTGGTGGACTGTCTACCCCGTCGTCTATTCGTGTGATTTCGTAACTTATGTTGCCTTCGGGAACGAGTAGAGATCGAAAGTGTTCAATCCATTTTTGCAGCACACTCTGAGTGTACGTGAACTGATTTTCATCTCTGTCCTAACATGTGGGGATCTCTGTTCCAAAACCTTTGCTTTTAACCTTTTGGTAGAACTTTCAGGCTTCACCTTTATCCCTGTGGTTTTCGATATTCTGACTCTCCATCTTTTCTCCCACAGACGCTTTTACCGCCTGAACAGACGATTCATCTCCCTCCTCTTCTCATTATAACGCTCCCATTGGCTGCATTTTTGCCATGTATGCTGCATCCATTTCCTTAGACATTTCGCGAAATTCATCATCGTACCAGGGGTTTTCTGAGCGTGGTTTTAATTGAGAGGGAGTTGGTTTTCGAGTAGGCATTGGCTATATCGGTGGTATGCAGCTTTGTGATGTCTTGTTTCTTTTTCTTCTTGCTTTCACATGTACGTCTATAATGCTTGAGACATGCCTCCCATTGATTACCATGTGATCAATTTGATTGCTGGATCTTTTGATGTTGATAAATCGTTTCCATTTTATATTTGAAGCAACTAGGATAAGTTTTGTTGGCTGGAGAACTCGAAAGTGTTTGAAAAGTAATTTTTCATCGATGTCGATTCGGCATGTGCCCCGGCTGGGAATCGAACCCGGCACATTCAGATTGCTAATCAACGTCGCTTCCACTAAGCTATCGAAATCCTCGTCTTTGTATTACGTCAGCTTGATGTACAAATATTTCGTTTTGATGCGGATAATGGCTATTCGGTCCCTTACAGGGTTAAACAGCGATACGATAAGTCGTGGTCTCTTGCGAAATATAAATTTACATCCAAATTAGTATCTTTTTGCATGGTGTAGTTCTTTCGTCGTATGCATCCCTGTCCCGTCCATCTCTTTTCATGTATGGCAGTAATGTCAGCTACGAATTTGTCGAGGACATCCGCCAATTGGATAGAGGCACCATCTCTGTGGAGAGTTCAAACATTCCAGGTGCATATCCTTAAATCATAGTCCTTATATCGTTTACGGGGGTTGTCAACTTTTAAGGGATTCTTGTTTTCTCTTTTCTTCGAGTTTTCATAATAATTTTTTTTATTTAAGGACAGTGGCTTATTAATCCACTGCGCCTGATCCTAGTTTTTTGGGGCTACCAAAGCCACTAAGAGAGCCTTTGTGTTGAGTTTTAGTAACTTCTGTTATCTACTCTCTAAGACGCAACGGCGGTAGAATGACATTTAGGTTGCTCAACAACCATTAAGAGAATTTCATTGTTTCTTTTTTTGGGTTCAAAATTTACGTGGCCCAATCTTTATATTTAATCTTCTTTGTATTTTTCAATACAAATCATTATTGTGGCTTAAAAAGTATACCATTATGAGGGTTTCAGTACCTCAACGCATGAGCTGCAATGATGGCAACACTTTTACTTTTGGGTCACTCCAATAACTTTGTCCATAGTAAAGTATATGTATGACCACCGGAATTAAGCTCAGATGGTTTATTGTTTCCCTTAGCATAACCACACCATTAGCATACGGTGCGGATACAGCTTGGGTCTCCCTCTCCACATTCACCCAGCATAATTCGCACGGAAATAAAAGATGAAAAAGAGTCATTGTGTTAGCTAGTTGAGTGTGTGTGAGAAACAAAGAATGGCTCAATAAATTAGTTTAGAATTAAAGCGGAACAAGTGGAAAGCGAATCACACTTCATGATGATGATGATTACATGCAAAATATTCAACAACGTTATATGTGTGGACAGAGGAAAAAGTGACAAATGGAAATTGCATAAGACAATCATTTTAACATAATCCGCAGATTTTTTTTAGGTGTGAGAAAAAAATTATGACAGGCACTTGTTGCACTACGTTGTATTAAATACTGGTATTTATCTGTGTGAGTTCGAAAAACTAATGCTAAAAGAAAATCGATTAGCAATTGTTTCCTTTATGATAATGCGGCTACAATTACCTGATGTAGATCTAAAAAACAACAACTTTTTGGAACTTATTTTTCATAAATTACAATCTTTTAACTTTCGTTTTACTGTAATATCTAAATGACTAAGTTCAAAATATTTCATTTGTGGTTCTCAACTCAATTCAATGTTTTCCGATCTGTGTAATATATCAAAGTCCATTTCCATTACCTTTGCCTGACAGCACAGTTCTAACTTAACAACAAAACGCCTCTTCAACACCCTATTCGGTAGTCGGCAAAGGCAAACACAAATAAACTTCTCAAAACTTTTTTAGTGCCATTGAACACAAACGCATTTAAAACGAATCGAATATGCAATAGCCAACGCCACTCTATAAACGATATAAATAAATAATGAATATTTACACGACATTGATCTTGAAATTCCATTATAATACATTTGCAAGCATAATGTCACCATTTTTTTTTTTTTGTAATTCAATTTTACAATTTTGTCACATAGAATAGCAAGTCGTCTATTCGTCTTCTCTAACGCAATCAACGTCGCACAGTGATGCGTTTCCATACAACAGTTGGACAAAAATAGTAGGAGTCGATACAAAAAAATTATTATTGGTATATAGTTGCATTTAGTTAAAAGTAAGAAGAAACAAAAAGAATACAGAAATTATAGTCAGTTGAACTGACTTACAATTACCCTCACTGTAAGACATTTACGCGAAATTGTGTTAAATTTTAATTAATATTTCGAACTAGTGCAAAGGAGATAATGTTGTTGTTGTTGTAATCTTTATACCGATTTTCAATTTATCAGAACTTGATCGGGCATGTAAACCGATTATCATACGATCGTTGTTGGCAACTCTGTTTCGTTCCTTTGTAGATAGCGAAGTTTGAGTCAAGGATTGTTAAGGTGTTGTTGTTGTAAGTTTTAACCGCCAAATTTTATCAAAGATGGCGCCAGCTGGTTTTAATGATTTATTTTGCGATGTTGATGAATCTTTTCCTTTTTCCATAGTACTTGCGCAATCTGGATTTTTGTAGTGGATGCATCTAGATTGAGTTTTGTTGGCTGGATAACTGGAAAGTGTTTGAAAAGTAATTTTTTCATAGATGTTAATTTGGCCAGTGCCCCCGAACGGGAATCGAACCCGGCACCTTCGGATTGCTAATCTACGTTGCTTTCACTGAGCTATCGAAGGCCACTAAGGAGATAATGCGTTTTGCACCGTAACGAAGTTAATTGTAGTGTCCGAAATTATATAATAAGAATAACTTATAGAAAATTGTATGGAAAAAATCATGAACCAATCAAATTTAAAATGTTTATCTCACTAAATAACATAACATGATAACTTGTAGTGCCATCAATTTTATAGTAACAATTAATTTTTATTATGTTGGAGAGTAATATTACTCAAATTTAAATATTGTTTATTGGGGCCGGTCGTGGCATGATGCTTAGAACACGTGACTATCTTGCGGAAAGTCCCAGGTTCGATTCCTGTATCAGTCATCTAAATTTCTTTCATTAGCAACCCTTTAAATTTTGCGAAAGCAACTTCCCAGTAAAATTTAAATAAAAGTTCTCACGTTCGCATTCTTCTATAAACAAAAAGGTGCCGTTGTGTGAGACTAAAAAAAGCTGCATACCACCGAGATAGCCAATGCCTACTCTAACCTCCAACTCTCTCAATTACTTCAAACAAACACCCTTAGTTCTGATGTGCTCGACACACAGTGGCAGCATATTGCGAATTCTATGACCACTGCTTGATGATGAATGTCGCGAAATGTCTTAGGAAATGAATGCTGCATACAAAGCAAAATTGCAGCCAACGGCGACGCGTGCCGTGACGGAGCGTTATAATGAGAAGCGAGGGTAGATGAAACGTCTGTTCAGACGAAAAAAGCGTCTGTGGGAGAAAAAAGAGAGCTAAGATATCGAAAACTACAGGAATAGAGGTAAAGCCCGAAAGTTCTACCAAAAGGTTTAAAGCAAAGGTTTTGGAAATGGATCCTCACCTGTAAGGACGGAGACGGAAATCTGGTCACGGACACTCAGAGTATGCTGCAAATATGGAGGGAACACTTTCGATCTCTACTCGTTCCCAAAGGCAGCATAAGTGACGAAATCACACCAATCCACCAGCGAGCCAAAACGAGATCAGCACGGCGATCGCAAGGCTTAAAAATAATAAAGCTTCGGAAGCTTATGGCCGGCAGAGCTTTCTAAAGCCATCGGCGATAAGTTGGCAACATGCATATGCACCAGCTCATTAACACGATTTGGGTCATGGAATGAATGCCCGATGATTAGAACCTGAGTGTTCTATGTCCTGTACTTAAGAAAAGCTATCCAAGTGTGTGTACTGGAACTATTGCGGGATTAGCCTTTTACCCATAGCATACAAGGTCCTGTCGAGTGTGTTATGTGAAAGACTATAGCCCATTCTAGCGAACCTGATTAGACCGTATCAGTGTGGCTTTAGACCTGGTAAATCTACGACCGACCAGATATTTACACTCCGACAAATCCTGGAGAAGACCCAAGTAATGCAGATCGACACCTACCATCTGCTGATCGACAACAAAGCTGCATTCGACAGTTCGATACGACAGAAATTATTAGATGCTATGGCTGAGTTTGGTATTCCCGCGAAGCTAATACGTCTTTTCGGTATGACACTAACTAACACGAAGTCTTCAATGAAAATTGGCAAAAATCTAACAGAGTAATTTTCTACCAAGCGAGGCTTTAGACAATGCGATAGTATGTCATCGACATATGCTAGCAGCATGTGACTTTTGTTGAAGATGATACCATTTCTGTATACTGCAGTCTTCCGCATGATCATCCCCATTACGATGTTAAAGATGTCGTGATATCTTCAACAAAAGTCACATGCTGCTCGCGTATGCCGATGATATGGCTATCATTGGCCATGGATTGCGGAATGTTACTGCGGCTTTTCGAGCATTGAAAAGCAGTCGGCGCAAGTGGGTCTGTTGATACATGAGGACAAACCCAAGTTATTTGTTTCAACGAACAAAGAGTTCACTCGTCTGGGACGCTGCGTGAACGTTGATAACTATAACTTTGAAGTGGTAGACGATTTTGTCTCCGCCATAAATAAAAAATAATAATGTCAGCCTGGAATTCAAAAACTGAGTATTGATCGCAAACCGCTGCTACTATGCGCTAAGCAAGCGATTTAATGACAAAGCGCTCTTTCGAAGAACAAAGATCCAACTTTACCAGACACTTATCTTACCTGTCTTGCTCTACAGCGCAGAATCCTGTGTTATGACACAAGCGGATCAATCTATTCTGAGAGTCTTCGAAATAAAATACTTCGCAAAATATTTGGACCCATCAACATCAACGGCGAGTATCGTCGTCGAATGTGCCACGAGCTGTATGAGCTGTACTAGAATTAACACATTAAAATTAAGTACATTTATGCCATTTCAGTAATAACACATCGAAATATGATTTTTTTCCATTCATTAAAGTTTATTGATTTGTATCCATATCTCAAAGCACTGTGCATCGCCTCTAGCCAAGTATAAAGCTTGTTGTGACATCGTAGCTACACGTTCTGTCAGAGAAGGGAGCGAGCAACAAGCTCAAGAGGGCGACAGGCAGACAATAAAACACACACAATATACACAAATTTCAAATGCAATACCATTAAGTGCAAATATGCAAACACACACACTCACAAACAACTCTTCTATTATATTATGTAAAATATTTTGTAATTGACTTTTGGTTTCATTGTTATTCTTTTGCATTACAGATGAAGACGCCGTCACCACCGACAGCAGCAGTAAGGAAAACAAAAATCCTACCAATGAGCATTTAAATGCGGCGGACAACGACAACAATAACGTTATCGAGTATCATCATCATCGTCCGCTAGGGAATAAAACGAAAGCAGCTGCTCACAAGCTGTTTTGCAATAGCAATAGAAGCAATAATCATAATAATAATTCCCTCCAGGACACAGGAACCAACAATCAACAGAAATTAAGTAATAAACACGACGAATTTGCCAAACTTAAGACAACTGATGTTGAAAACCGCTCACAACCTCAGCAGCAACAGCAGCCAGTGTCAACGACAACAATTAACGCCGCAGCACAATCAACAGGTGAGGAGGACACCTCAACAACAGCTACAACTTCAATACTTACAGCAGCAGCAACAACAACAACTGTAAGACAAGCTTCGGTAAAAGCTTTAAACGTCAACGTATCGCAGTCCTCTACTGCGAACTCTCGTGCTAACACAACAGTTATGAACAGTCACGCAACGGCCACACAAAACGGACAAACAACTGTGGTTGGTCATCATCGGGGATTTTCACAGCCCACCGTAACCGTGGCGACATCTAGCACAGGCGGCGATCCATGGTTCTTACAATCGACCGGGCATCAAATGCCACCCACAGCACCGTTGCGTCATAATAAACGGCCAGCACCGCAGCCAGCGGCCACAGGAGGCATCATCTCCTCCGTTAATCCTAACAGTCTGCTAGTGAGTAGCAGTGTCGTCGGCAGCAGCGGTGGTGTTGTTGCCAGTAACATAACACTACAGCAGCAATTTAGCCAATCCCAACCCCATATTGTAGCACAATCGGCGAATTTATCAGCCACATCGCATCATAACAACGTGGTAAGAGAACTGTTGAAATATTTTAATAATTTGTTAAGAACGCATTAGGTTCCTGCTCTTTATTTGACTCTTAAACATGTTGTCTATACCATTTTGGCAAAAGTTGATATGTCCAATTATCCACATTTTTCAGGAAGCTGTTTAAAAGTTTCGAAATCTCTTTAAAACATATGGACATATCAGCTTTTTATCTGACCATGTAATAGACTTGCATCCTTTTTAACTTGTTCTTAAGGTCCTAAATTTAAATATTTAATAAATTTTAATAAATTTAATAAATTTTTTCCATAACAGTAGATATATCATAGCATTATGTCAATTGCTTTAATATTTATCTAGTCACTTTAATCCCACATCTCAATGTCATAATTTTTCTAACGCATCGTATGTTATTTATTCCTCTACATTTTTCTCTCTCCCTTCTACTTTCAGAATCAACATCATAATGCGATTCACTTATCCTCGCATGCACTTAATAGTCATAATTTAATAACAAATGCCGCCGCTGGTGTTGGAGGCGGTGTCATAAGTGCTGCTGCTGCTGCCAATCATTCGCCCAAATCGCCAAATCAACATCAACAGCCACAGCCGCACAATCTAATGTCCACATTTGCCCCTATTGGCCCTTCCGCAACCTCAGTGACCGCTGCCGCGGTAGCCAGTGTAACACAACAACAGCAGCAGCAACACTTGCAACTGCTGTCAGCTGCAGCTGCAGCCAATAATTGTAACAATAATCTAATGTCGTCTTCTTTAAATGCTGCTCACAGTGCACTCTCACTGCACGACCGTGGCTTGCCACCCAAAGGCATGGGTCTAACGGCCAATGCTGGCGGTGGCAGCAATATGTTACTTCATACACAACAACAACAGCAACAACAACACCCTGCCCAACAATCCCACCATCTCAGCCAAACTTCCTCGATGGTGAGTCAAGCAACAAGTGGCGGCGTCGGTGCAGCGGCGGGCATGACAACTTCCTTGCATAGCTTCGATATCAATGGTGGTGGTGGTGTTGGTGGAGCTGGTGTTGTACCCAACGCAGCTGCAACACAATCCTGGACCACACCATCGTTATCGCCAACAACGGGTATGGCGCCTAATCATCATATTGGTGGAACGTCATTGCATGGTCACCAACAACAGCCCTTGAGAAAGTGTGAAGTTAAACTTAATGCTATGCCGTAAGTAAACTTTGTAAACAAAACAAAGTGATTATAATGTTAAAATGTCTTCCTCTCGCTCTTTCTTTCTTTCTCTTTGTAGATGGTTTCATGGCAGCATTACACGAGACGAAGCGGAACATCTTTTGCAGCCACGCGAAGATGGCTTATTTTTAGTACGAGAATCCACAAATTTCCCGGGTGACTATACACTGTGTGTATGTTTTCAGGGCAAAGTTGAGCATTATCGTGTAAAATATCTGGAAAATAAACTAACCATTGACGATGAAGAATATTTTGAGAATTTGGGACAACTTGTAGCGGTAAGTTGGGTTTTGTGACGTGCATTCCGGCTATTGTAAAAGAAAGGTACACAAGAAATACGCCGATACTAGAGAAGTAGGGCAAATTAAAACCTTTAGACATTAATGTTTAAAGTCTTTTTCACAATAAGTTGTTATGATACGGGTCACTGAAATCGAATCTGATGTATATTTCACCCTCAGGTTTTTGACATACAAAATATAAAAAAAAAATCGATTGCGAGATAAACTTTTTACTTTATAATTGTAAAGGCCAATATTGAATGTGAACCACACCTAAACGTCAAGTTCTTTTCTGCACTTTTCTTGACATTTCTCAATTTCAGACTAACTCAATTTGAACCATGGAAAGATACACAATCGTTCAAATCAAAATGCATATCGTGCACTTCGTGATTTTTTTCGGTCAATTTAATCGTCCAAATGTGCGTACAATCGGAAAAATCGTGCAAAAATTTGAGTAAACCGGGTCTGTAGGAGATGTGAAAACACCAGTGCATGCGTGTACAGCTCGTACCTCAGAAAATATTGCTGCTGTTCGAGCTGTCCACCTCAACTGGTCGTCGTGCCCAACAATTGCACCTTTCACGTTCGTCGTTGATGAACATTATGCATAAAGACGTGCAATTGACTCAAGAACTAAAGCCTCTTGACCATTCCAAACGTTGTCAATGGTCAGAATGGTGGCAAGAAATGGCAACAGTGGATGATCAATTTTCGAAGTAAATTATCTTCAGTGATGAGGCACATTTTCACCACAGTGGATTCGTCAATAAGCAGAATTGCCGCATTTGGGCGAATGATAATCTAAGAGTGATTGTCGAAAAAACAATGCACCCACAAAGAGTGGCTGTTTGGTGCGGTTTATGGGCTGGCGGTATTATCGGGCCGTATTTTTTCCAAAATGAGGCCGATCAGGTAGTTACTGTGAATGGTGTTCGCTATCGGGAGATGAAAACTGACTTTTTATGGCCCGAATTGGAAGATATGGATGTGGACGATTTATGGTTTCAACTGTGTTGTGCCACTTGCCAACGAAACAATGGTTCTTTTGCGCGACAAATTCAATGGCCGTGTTATTTCACGTGGTGATTTCACACCGTTGGACTTCTTTCTTTGGGGTTATTTGAAAGAAAGGGTGTACGTCGTGTACGCCAGCAACAATTCAAGAGCTAAAGGATGAGATAATTCGGCACATAAATGGCATAGAACCTCAATTATACCTCAGCGTCATCGGTGTGCCCCCGAGCCATACCAATATTATCATAATAAAAAGAAATGACGATAATTTCCTAAATAATTTGTGCTTTATTCAAAATCAACATCGGCCCTTTAAATTTAACCACCCTTTATTAGTATATCATTTTATTATATATAAAGCAATTCCATGTGAAGCGATCACAAAAATGTTGGGTCATCTCTCCGAAATATATAAAATTTTGCTCTCATGTACCTTAAAGTGCGCAGAAATAATTATGTTTTGGCCGTATGAAAATGTTTTGAAATTTTTTTCAAACTTCTCACTTTGGTCTGAATTGAGCAAATGCTAATTTTTACTATTCGCAATAAAACAGTAAATTTTTTACTCTTGTTTTGTATTGTAGATCTATATGTGTAAATAATGAATGTGTTTTCATCGTTCGGTTCAAAATCTTTCTATTGTTGCTAATAAAGTTTGTTTTACAAGAGTTTTGTGTGAAATGGATTATGTTGACAGCTGGCAGGGCGGATAGCTATTTCGATAGTTGTCAAACTATCATCATCAGCACCCTTTGCTGTGCCTTCTCCACACATTATCACAACCTTAAGTGTTAAAAGCTTCAAGAAACCATCGAGAAGCCCAAACACACCGGTGCGAAAATGAAAGGCACAGCAAATGGTGCTGAATGGTGCGCCCTGCCTGTTGTCAACATAATCCATTTCACACACAACACTTGTAAAACAAACTTTATTAGCAATAACAGAAAGATCTTAAAGCGAACGGTGAAAACACATTTATTAGTAATTTTTTAAATTTTTTTTTTTACATTTGAAATAAATTTTTAAGAAAAATCTACCTTTAATTTTTATATATTTTTTCCGATATTAGATAATATTGTCGTTGAGCATCCTAGTAAGTTAAATGATGTCTCTTCAACTTCTTGAGTACAAAAATAAAATAGAAAACAACAAACTAAAAATATATAAATATAAAAATATTTTGTCTAATTAAAGTTATCTGCTATGTTAATTGGCATTGAAACACCGAATGTTAATGACATTTTATGCCAATTAACACAACAGACAAATTTAATTGGCAAAATAAAAAAAATTGTTATATATTTTATTTATTTCTTAAGAAGTTGAAGAGACAACATCATGAAACTTACTAGCATGCTCAACGGCAATATCATCTAATATCGGAAAAAAATTATAAAAGTTAAAGCTGGATTTTTTTTTAAATAATTTTGTTTTTCTTTTAAATTTAAAAAAAAATTAAAATTTTTACTATTTTATTGCGAATAGTAGCTCTTTAGCAAGCCATTGCAAAAAAATATTTAATTTCCTCAATCCAGACCAAAGTTAATAAGGTTTCAAAAAAATGTCCCAAAATTTTCATGCGGCCAAATCTTAATTTTTTTTTTTTTTTTAAAAAAGTACTAATTTTTTTTCTGCGTACTTTAAGGTATATGTTAGCAAAATTTCATCAAATCCGGAGAGATGATCCAAAATTGTAGTAATCGCTTCACATTGAATTACTCTATAGTTTTATTTTATAACACAGTACAACATTTTTCAGCTCATTGATTTGGGAGTCAATTCTGCACGTAAAAGAAGCCCCAAAAAAAAAGAATTTCTGCATCGTTCGTTTTGTCAAGTTACATGCCACAATAAATTAATATCGATTTGAAGCTAGTAAGTATCGTATTGGGAGAATTTGTCACGTATTAGGCTCTTTTGTTTAACATAACTCGAGAATCACTAGTCCGATTTAGCTGAATCGAATTTAAATAAATTAAGAATTACAATTCCTCAAATCTGTGCATATAACATTGTCCTACATAAGAAACAGTTTCATTTTACAATTCATTAAAAGATTTTAAACTGAATTTATTTTGTAGCAGTTACAATAAAACTGTTATACTCCATGGCGTGTGATTTACGTGGAATATTATTTATGATAATCATAAGGTATATGTTAGCAAAATTTCATCAAATCCGGAGAGATGATCCAAAATTGTAGTAATCGCTTCACATTGAATTACTCTATAGTTTTATTTTATAACACAGTACAACATTTTTCAGCTCATTGATTTGGGAGTCAATTCTGCACGTAAAAGAAGCCCCAAAAAAAAAGAATTTCTGCATCGTTCGTTTTGTCAAGTTACATGCCACAATAAATTAATATCGATTTGAAGCTAGTAAGTATCGTATTGGGAGAATTTGTCACGTATTAGGCTCTTTTGTTTAACATAACTCGAGAATCACTAGTCCGATTTAGCTGAATCGAATTTAAATAAATTAAGAATTACAATTCCTCAAATCTGTGCATATAACATTGTCCTACATAAGAAACAGTTTCATTTTACAATTCATTAAAAGATTTTAAACTGAATTTATTTTGTAGCAGTTACAATAAAACTGTTATACTCCATGGCGTGTGATTTACGTGGAATATTATTTATGATAATCATACGCCACCATATAACAATATAACAAAAGAGCCTAAAAAGTTGGCAAATTCCCCTGTACTATACTTACGCACTTCGAATCGATATTAAATTATTATGGCATGTAACTAGACAAAACGCATGATGCAGAACTTCTACTTTTTAGGGCAACTTTCACATGCAGTTCTCAGAATTGTGTCCCAAAATCATGTGTTGTACTGTGTAATAATATCTTATCAATTTTGGCCAAATTGGGCTTTTGGATTATAAAATATATAAATAAATAAATGAAATATAGTTTTATATATATTATTTATATTTAATTTTTTTTTGTTGTTTTATAATATTACATAATTTATTTTAATTTAAATAGTTTATTTTTTTTAAATTTTTTTTTGGTATTTTATATTTAATTTGTTTATTCCAACTGTATTTAATTTATTTTTTTATTTCATTTTATTTTACTTTTTTATTTTATTTGCTCCATTATTTTATATCATTTTACTTTATTTTAGTTTATTTTTTTTATTTTATTTATTTTATTTTGTATTAATTGCCTATTTAAGTAATTTAAATTTAATTTTATTTTATAATTGCATTTTCTTTAGTTAAATTGTTATTGTTTATGTTACTTTATTTTTGGTTTATATTTAATTAATTTATTTTTATTAAGTTTCATTTTATGGAATTAATGTACATATTTTATTTTAGTTTATTTTTATATATAATTGTTCTACCTTTTTTATTTATTCTATGTAATTATATATTAATTGTACATATTTTGATTTATTTCATTTTAATTGATTTTGTTTTAGTTTAATTTGTTTAACTTTATTTTTTATTGCTTAAATTCAATTTAATTTCATGTTTGATTATTCTGTGCTATATATTATTATTATATTCTTATATTTCATTATTTGCGCTTTTCTGTTCAATTTCTTCAACAGCATTACGAAGCAGACGCCGATGGCTTGTGTACTCAGCTTATCAAATGTCTACCCAAACAGGGTAAACAGGAGTATTGCATAAATTCAAAAGATTTCATCGATAAAGGTTGGGTTATACCTGAGGCCGATCTACAATTGCGCGAGAGCATAGGCAAAGGAGAGTTTGGTGATGTTATGCTGGGTATATTACGTAATGAAAAGGTGGCTGTTAAAATGCTTAAAGACGAAGGAGCTGTACAAAAATTCTTGGCAGAGGCCTCTGTCATGACGTAAGTTTTCTCCATAGCCATAGCTTTAACGGTAATACCTTATACTAAAATCTAATGTTGCCTATTCTTAATATTACAGTACATTGGAACACGAGAACCTAGTGAAATTTATTGGTTTAGTGTTTACCAGTAAACACATTTATCTGGTTACCGAGTACATGAGCAAAGGATCACTGGTTGATTATTTAAGATCTCGGGGACGACAGCATATAACTAAAAAGGATCAAATTAATTTTGCATTGTAAGAAAACGTGTAGCTCTGCTTGTAAGACAAGCTTATTTGTGATTTAAAATGTGTTCTGTTTTTCAAATTCGTTTTAGCGATACGGCTTCTGGCATGGAATATTTGGAAGCAAAAAAGGTTGTTCATCGTGATTTAGCTGCTCGTAATGTTCTCATTTCTGAAGATTGTGTGGCGAAGGTATCAGATTTTGGTTTGGCTCGCGAAGAGTGTTATAATTTAGATGTGGGTAAATTACCTATTAAATGGACTGCACCTGAAGCATTGAAAAATGGGGTATGTCATGGGAAATTGTTTATACCATAGAAAACTGTTTTAAATGTATTTCGTTTTTTGATTTTCTTTCAGCGTTTCTCTAACAAATCAGATATGTGGAGTTTTGGTATTTTATTGTGGGAAATTTATTCATTTGGCCGTGTTCCTTATCCTAGAATTGTAAGTATATATTATAAGGATATCTATATGGCCATTGTAAGCTATGATAAAAAGCTAATTGGAGTATAGAAGGATTTTAAAATACATAAATATATTTAAGCTACTACACGAACTCTGCAGATTGTAATACAACTGGAAGTAGTAATAATTATTTTTATATGAACAATTTTTTTTAAATTTCAAAAACAAATCGCAAGAACATTTTATGGTTTAATTTGTTAATTTCAAACTTTCCCGTTGACTAACAAATTCCATATTTTCATTTCTTTTTTTTCTCATTTAATTGTGTAGCCCTTGGCTGACGTTGTGAAACATGTCGAAGTTGGCTATAAAATGGAAGCACCCGAAGGTTGTCCCCCAGAAATATACGAAATGATGAGACAAGCATGGGATCTTAATCCCATCAAAAGACCCACATTTGCTGAACTTAAAGTGAAACTTTTACATTTGAAAAATAATACTGCGTGAAAGATTGGCAATATAACCACGACAGCAATAACAACTACTACCACAACAATATACCAAGCAACAACAAACTCCACCATCCCGTATAATCCTGCAGCAGCTGTTATTTAAATGTAAACTTAACTACATCATACTAATATATGAAACTAAATCTAATATACAACAGATCAACATCTAACATTTGAAAGAATTAAACAAACAACAACACCACTTTATATAGTAATAACAAATATCCGATTGAAAAAGTTAATGTATTTACAAAGTAAAAAAAAAACATAAAACAAATATGAAATATTATTAAACAAAACACAATAATTCTTTATATAACTAATAAGAAACAATAAACAACAACAACAAGTAATTATTAAGCGGCAACAAAACAATATAAGTTATGTAAAAAAAGTGAAACAAACCCATAAATACCCTAAAATTCATATATATATATAAAGAAGAACCACCCAAAAATTTTTGTAATGGTTTATAAAAAAAAACAAAAAGAGAAGAAGAAGAAGAAAACATGCAAAAACAAAGGCTACATAAAACAAACTACTTAACGCAACAATAACAATCTTTTTACGTTTTTTTAAAAAACCACCATCCCCTATTTTTTCAATACAAAAGGAAAAAAAAACAAAGCTAAACTTATTTAAACACAAATTTCCTCTAGACTTAAGTAAGCTATTATATTATAATATATTAATAAAACATTATTATGTACGTGTTATTTATAAATCCCATTTTCTGAGTAGCAAAACAAAATATGCAACAACAACAACAAACAAAGCAAAAAAGAAATATGTTTTAAATTTGTTTTTTTAGTTTTCTTTCACATTCATTTAACAGAGGAGTGCCGGGCAGGCAACTGTAAATCTGGCTTAATTTACATAAAAGCCACAAATGAGAGCAGCTTTTAAAATAATAATTACTTACTTACATGCGTAATGTAATGATTCGAAAGTAACAATTAGCTAAATTTTGAATATACTTGGTGCTTCTTTTAGTAGCAGCCCATGTAGTAAAACAAAAGAGAAAAGAAAATCCTAAGTCTGAAAATAGTAGTTCACTTGCTCCAGTGGTGGATTACAGTTTGGTAACAGCATTACGAGACGACCATGAGCAAGAGTATTTTAATAAATTGTTCCCCTACGTACGTTACGTTATATGTGTTGTTTTCTGTCTTTCGTTTAGTATAAATGATTCCTTAGACAAAAACTATGTTGACATCATTACCGGCATGTTGTCTACTGTGTGTCCTTAAAGTGATTTAACGACTTTTTATTATATTATATGTTGATTTAGTTGTACATCAATTTTAAATCTTATAATTGTCCCCCACATTAAAGAAAACGCAGTAATTTTATTATATCTAATTGTAAATTTTTTATTATTTTATAAAAGTAAATATTTTCTTAAGAATCTCTCCCATTTTATCGCTTCAAGCCTTAATTCTTCGTTTTAAACATTATTAAAGCACCTTTTATTTTAAATGTTGATTTTATATTTATTTGTTGTTAACATTAATAACGAGAACATTTTTTTCTTTATATATATAACTTGCATATATATATATATAAACATAATTGTAAGTCTATTTAAGTTCATGCTCTAATAAACATCAAAAAACACAAATGCATTTCTCTCTCTCTCTATTCTCTCTTGCTAAATCGTTTTTAAATATTTACATTAATCCCCAAAAGAAAACCGTTCCACCTTTTTGCTCTGTTAAATTGTTAACATATATTTTTTTTATAACATAATATGCATAAGAATTACTTAACATCTCTAGCATCATTGTATCTTCCCAGACAGCGTTGAGACTCTCTTCTCATTCATCCCTATCTTACATTTTATCGTAGATACTTTATTTAGTATTCTAATTGCAAGCATATATTTTTTCTGTCTTAAAACAATTATATAATATTGTAAAAATAATCAGAATTTGAAAAGAAAACGCATAAACAGAAAACGCAAAGAAAACCAACTAAAAACGAAAAAACACTAAATTAACTTTTTGGACATTAACATTTAACGAAGATTTTGAAAGAATTTCACTTAAAACATATTTTAATAACAAACAATTGGAAAATACAACATAAAATTAGCATACCGAAAGAAAAACAAATTCGTGTTCACACAGCATGAAAAAATAATCGATTTAAAAAAAACAACTTTAACAGAATGAGAAATAAAAAATATTAGTGTAAAACATAAACATATAAAAACCAGTATAACAAGAGGGGTTTGTTTCTTTTTACTAAACACGATGTCTCAAAGAGATGAGGTAAGTACCCAGTAGGGAGAAATATTAGTCCGGAACTAGTTCACCTTCCATACAAGCAACTGTCTCATTTAACACGTAGTTGTCCTAGGATTGTGGGGAATTGTCCCTTTTGTACTAGAATTGTACTAGTCTAGAAATTCTAGTCGGGTGGTAGTTGATTGTCCCCTTTGAACTAGTATGGAACTACTTCAAAAAAGTTTAATAAGAACTAGTATTATTTTAGAAAAAATTGAGCTAGTACTGTACTAGTATTTTGAATACGAAAAAAAAAACATATACGACGTTCAAAATCCATTTTAATTAACTAGTTCAAAATTCGATAGTTTAGGACTAGTTCATTTTGGGAGTAGTTCACAATTCCATACTTTTAAACTAGTACGTTTTTGAACTAGTTTGACGATTCCCTACTGGATATATCAATACCTTAATATAAAAAAGAACCAACTCATAAAAAGCAAAGTGTACAGGAGGAGGAAAAAACACAATAAAATTGGACAAACTATAAAAATAGAAATTTTTTAATGCAGTTTTTATTCAAAACATTACCAAAACATTCTCGGCAAATTTATTTTTTTTTTTAGGGAATAAAAGGAGATAACTTTTAACAATTCAAAGTCTGCTGTTTTGTTTTTTGATTACAATAAAAATACTTTTTGGTACATTAAAAGTACAACGATAAAAGTACTTTCTGGTACATTGAAAGTACTCTTTTCAGACTTTTCCTTAATGTTTCGCACTTTTACCATTAAAATATAAAATACTTACTTAAGTTGACCATTGCAACTTACGAACGTGATTCATAAATTTGAGGGCTAATGTATTAAAGAATTCCGCACTCTTCGGTCATCTGCGTGCGTTCTCCAGTTGGTCCTACCAGATGGTGGCACGTCGGCAAACACTTGGTCTTCCAACGAAGTTTAGGTCTCCCTGCTCTGCGTCATCAGCATTTACATCCATCCTGGCAACATGTCCCGGCCATTGTAGTCGTTGGATTGTGACTCGTTTAGCTATATCGATGTCGTGGTAAAGCTCATACAGCTCATGGTTCATGGTTCATCTGATGGCGAAATTCGACTTCGAAACAGATAGGTCCATATATTTTACGAAGTACTTTTCTCTCGAAAACTCCCAGGTTTTGTATGTCCGTTGTCGTAAGCTCCCACGTGGAAGCGACGTAGACTAGCAATCCGAAGGTGTCGGGTTCGATTCCCGGCCGGGGCACTGGCCAAATCAACATCGATGAAAAATTAATTACTTTTCAAATACTTTCGAGTTCTCCAGCCAACAAAACTCATCCTAGACGCTTCCACTACAAAAATCCTGATTGCGCAAGGACCGAGGAAAAAGGAAAATGATTTATCAACATCTCATATAAATCAACAAGCCAGCTGGCGCCATCTCTGGTGGAATTTGGCGGCTAAACTCACAACAACACCTACCAATCATTGACACAAACCTTGTTATCTACAAAGGAACGAGACAGAGTTGCCAACAATGATCGAAAGATAATCGGATTATATGCCCGATCGACTGCCGATAAATTGAAAATCGGTATAAAAAATTATCACCCCAGCTAGCCACCAGCTGTTACAACAACAACAACGGGTAAAATTAACACCTGGTACAGCTATTTCTTCGTAATAAGCCGGTGTTAATAAAGTGCTGCCGAGTCCGTAAAAACATCTATTGGCAAGCTTAATTTCTCCGCTAAATTTCTTACTTACTTGACTGACATTATTTTTTTCATGTTGACGGAAGATCCGTGGTAGATAAACTCAAAACAATAATCTTCAACGTTGACCGGTCCACTTCGAAAGGACTCTTTGTTCATCGAAATCATTTTTTTTTTGTTTTGTCCTCGTTAAACGCTAAACCCATTTTTGCTGACTCCTTTTCTAGCGATGAAAAAACTGCAGTAACATCCCGTAGATTTCGGCCAATGGCTAGTGGGATATGGCTCTTGTGGAATATGGTGCCAGACATGTTGACACCAGCCATTCTCATCACCTTCTCCATGCGAATGTAGGCTGTTCGGTCACTAACAGGGTTAAACCGCGAGACCAGGTGTCGAAGTCTCTTGCCGACTATGAAACCACATCCAAATTAGTGTCTTTCTGCATCTCAGCTGTAAAAGATGTCACAGTTCTTTCGCCGTGTGCATCCCTGTCCCGTCCACCTCATTTTCTGTATGGCGGTGATGTCAGTCTTGTATTTGTCGAGGACATCCGCCAGTTGGATAGAGGCACTATCTCTGTATAGAGTTCGGACATTCCAGGTGCATATCCTTAAATCATGGTCCTTATATCGTTTGCGGGGGTCGTCAACATTTGGGGGGGTTCTTGTTTTTTATTTTCTTCGTGTTTTCATAATAATTTTGTTAAAGGAGAGTGGCTTATTAGGCCACCGCGAAATTGAATATGAGATATAACAGACTGAGACTTCAATCCCTGGGCATGCTCTCAGCTAGCCAGATGTTTTCCTAATCAGCTCCTCTCCGCCTGCCTTAAACAATTCAGCAGGGAGACCACCGGCTCCGGCCGCTTTGTTGTATCTCGTTCTGGCTCGGAGGTAGACAGTTAATACCATCGTCATCGATTGGAGCGGGGTCTTCTGGAGTGGTGTCCTTATCCAGTAAATTTCTGAAATGATCTCTCCATATCTTTAGAATGTTATCCGGGTCCGTCACTAGCTGGCCATCGCTGTCCTTGCAGGAGGGCAACCCTGTTCCACGCATTCTCGCCTTAACTATCTGGTAGAATTTTCGGGCTTTTCCTCTATTTCGGAGCAACTCTGTTCACTCTTTTCTTTAGCTTCTTTTTCCGTCTTAAAAGGCGAATTGCCTCTCGTCTCTTCTCCCTGTGCCCTCCACGAACAGCTCGCGTTGCCATTGGCTGCAATTTCGCACTGTATGCAGCATCCGTCTCACTCATGGTATTGCGACATTCATCATCGTACCAGGCATCTTCTTGAGACGGCTTTGAGTAACCAAGTATGCTTCCCAGTCTCTTCTCGCAGTCCGTTCTATGGAGTCGGTTATATATTGCCACTTCGATGTAATATTATCAGGGGTTCTAGCATTCAGTAGCAGTTGAGATAGGTGGTTGGAATCGGCGTCCGCTACCTCTGTGGTCCGCAGTTTACCTATATCCAGCTTTCGTTGTGCCTAGTTACGTACGTTTTTCGCCATGCTTAGCCTTGTGCGGACCTTAACTGTGGTAAGGTAGTGATCGGAGTCCATGTTCGCACCCCTGATCACTCGTACGTCCAGAACACTCGATGCGTGTCTTTTATCGATTACCACACTTGATCTATCTGAATGCTCGTCAATTGATCTGGAGATAACTATGTTGCCTTATGAATATTTTTATGGTCAAAACTAGTGCAGCTAACTACCACATTTCTTGCCGCAGAGAAATCAATCAGTCTGATGCCATTGTTCGACGTTTCGATGTGAAGACTGAATTTTCCGATTGTAGGCTCAAATTCGGTGTCACTGCCTATTTTAGCAATAGAATCACCTAGTACAATTTTGATGTCATGGCTTGGGCTACGGTCATATACATTATCTAGGCACTCGTAGAACTCGTCTTTGTCCTCATCGCTTTTCTCTTCTATCGGAGCATAGACACATATAAGTTTTATGTGGAAAACCTTTGTTTTTACTCTTATGGTGGCTATACATTCACACACCGGGATGAACCTTGAGACTAGGTGTCGCAGTTTCTTGGCAACCACAAATCCACATCCAAACTCGTGCTTGTCCGCATGGCCGCTCGTCTTCAAGCGCGAGCTTCCGTGTCCCTTCTATTGGATTTCCTGTAAAGCGGTTATTTCTTCTCATTTCCGAGAATTATAAGCGTAGCAGGGTTTTGTATATGGGCGTATGGGGTTTGAGGTAGTTATCAGGCGCAACTTAAAAATCCAATGAAAACGGATGTTTCCAAGGGAAGTAAACATTTTTGCGCAACCTACCTTGTACATCACCGAATTGTTGTTTATTCTTCATAAATGCTTCATAGGGCACATCTGCTCCTGTAACCAAGGTAGCGTCGGCGGTGGCGTTTAACAAACAATATGCGACAACACCATTTAGTTTTTATCAAGCCGGCAAATAGCACCCACGCACAAATGTCCAATCAATATTATAATGATATCTGGCATTTAACTCAACATGAACTTGAACTTTTGACTACATCAGATTTTGAACGGCAAAATCAAGATGTTGATACTACGGCTGCAGCTTATGCGGTTGCCCATGTTGATGACGGCAGCACTGATCTCATACAATGTGATACTAAATCGCTGCTGCAAGCCAGTACATATGAGTTTTATTTGAAATATATATGTCTGGCCAATAAATTGGAAGAGGTCTATGACAAAATGGTTCAACCCCAAAAACGTTTGCTCATACGCAACATCTTAGATGCATGTTTGGGCAGGATTATTGAGCTAAAGCATGATTTGGTCAACATTGATCTAATGGAGTTCAGTTACAATGATGCGGTGGTGGAACGTCTCAAGCTGACTCCTAACGATACGGAACTTAAAATACCCAGATATTTTCTTAGGGAGCGACGTAAGGAAATTGAACAGCGCAACAAGACCATGCACGAAATATTGGTAAAACTGGGTTGGGTCGAAGAGAATCCGGTGGTAGAACAAATAACCGAAATCGAAGCTATACGTTTGATACAAATGCATGAGAGGGCGCGGCAAGGCCGCTTGCGAGCTCATTTTATGAAGGAGATACGAATGTTGAAGGAAAAGGGAAAAAACGAAGAAAAAGATAAGGCGGGCAATGATTCAGGCCTTATGGCGGCCATGAAGATACAAAAAATGTGGCGTGGCCATACGGACCGCAGAAAGACGCGCAGACGCAAGCTGGATGAAATGACATTGATTGGCATGGTGCCGGCACCGTCGAATGTTTTGAAAGCCAGAGCCCAAAAAGTGGAAGCTTTAAATCAGGTATGCAATTTACATATACATACGTAATTACTTCTCACTATTTATACTCATAATCCAAGTGATAATGACAGTGAAAAAGTATGTGGTAGTCACGTCGAATCTTTGTCGTTTGTCAAATATGCCTTCGCTGATGTCGTTTGTGAGACTGAAATACGACTGTCCTTGCTCCTACCACGTTCATCTTTATCAGATGATGAAAAATTCTCAACACTAAACATTTCTGCTAATTATAACTAATTTTTTTCCAATAAAAAAACAATCGAAGTTATCGAAAATCGACTACTACAAACGTAATAAGGGAGAATAATTGGGAATTTGTTTCATTCATTTATTTTAATAAAAAAAACTCTCTTTTTGAAAATCCTTAGATCTACGAACGCCGCTATGCCACACAGGAAGCTTTTAAGGCCAAATTTGAATCCACTTTAGAACTGTTCCGTGAAGAAATCAAAACTAAACATGGCGCTAATATGACCGAAGATATAGGCGATGAAATTCGTTCGTGGATTAAAGATTTCTACGAAAAGACTGGCAAATTACCCGAGTTTCCCTCAGAAGACCAAGGTGGTTCTTTGCATATATTTAGCCGCCCCGGCACCGAAAGTGAATTGAGCCGATCTTCGGCAAGATCATCTAAGGAATCACGCAAAACTAAAGATAAATCCAAATCGCCTGCTCGTAGCGGTGACCTTAATGTCAATGACAATCAACTGGACGAGGACGGAGGCCTACAGCCAGCACAATCAAATTGTTTGCCAGACATTAGAAGTGAAATTGAAAGGTGAGAGGGGAGTGATTGTATTTAGATTAAAAATCATATTAAATTACTTTAATTTTCATTACTCTCGTAATGGCTTAAGATTCAATGAAATTTGGCGTGAAAAGGACGAGTCGGGTAATTTGAGACAATTGCAATACGATGATATGATTTACAATGAAAAGTACAATGAAGTCGAAAAGGAATTTCGCCGGGTTGTAGATGAGGTTATGCGACAAGAACTGGAATTACTGCAGGTAAGTCAGTTAGTAGCAGATAAGAAGACAAGAGAAACAAAATAATATAAAATAAAATAAAATAAAATAAAATAAAATAAATAAAATAAAATAAAATAAAATAAAATAAAAAAAAATAAAATAAAATAAAATAAAATAAAATAAAATAAAATAAAATAAAATAAAATAAAATAAAATAAAATAAAATAAAATAAAATAAAAAAAATTAAAAAAAAATAAAAAAAAAAAAATAAAAAAAAAAAAATAAAAAAAAAAAATTAAAATAAAATAAAATAAAATAAGAAATAAGAAATAAGAAATAAGAAACAAGAAATAAGAAATAAGAAATAAGAAATAAGAAATAAGAAATAAGAAATAAGAAATAAGAAATAAGAAATAAGAAATAAGAAATAAGAAATAAGAAATAAGAAATAAGAAATAAGAAATAAGAAATAAGAAATAAGAAATAAGAAATAAGAAATAAGAAATAAGAAATAAGAAATAAGAAATAAGAAATAAGAAATAAGAAATAAGAAATAAGAAATAAGAAATAAGAAATAAGAAATAAGAAATAAGAAATAAGAAATACGAAATACGAAATAAGAAATAAGAAATAAGAAATAAGAAATAAGAAATAAGAAATAAGAAATAAGAAATAAGAAATAAGAAATAAGAAATAAAAAATAAGAAATAAGAAATAAGAAATAAGAAATAAGAAATAAGAAATACGAAATAAGAAATAAGAAATAAGAAATAAGAAATAAGAAATAAGAAATAAGAAATAAAAAATAAGAAATAAAATAATAAAATAAGAAATAAAATAATATAATAAAGAAAAATAAAACACAAACAACACTGTATGAATTACACTGGTATGGCCCTTGAAGTAAGCTCAGTTTACCAACAAATCTCCTTGAAATAAAGCTTAAGCTTTGGGGTAAAAAGAGAATTGTGGGGAAACGGTCAAATTCAAAATATTAGTGCTGGACATTTTCAGCTGATACCTACTTCGCATGTTCATATTTGATATTATTGTAAATATATATATAGCTGATGATGTACCATAGATCAGCAATTCGTCACACAGTGGTCTGAAGATGAACTCGTCATGAAGTCCAAAGCCCGTCATCCTAATGCGTTTCACTGAATTGACCATTTATATAAACAATAAAATAAAATAATAAATACAAAACATAATGTCAAAAAATCACATTTACTTGGCTTAAATATTGCTGAGAAAGAAAGTGCCGTATAATTGTAACAATGGAAAATTTTAGACAAAATTTACGAAAAATTTGCAAAAAAAAAAAAAGAAAATTTATTTTTTCAAAACTATTTTTTTGCCTAAAAAATTACAATAATTTCGACTATTTTTGTAATCGTTGAACCATACTGATGTCGGAATTTCCTGCTATTTTCTTTAATGTTTTACTATATTAAAAAATTTCTTTCAGCAACTTATTCAGCGGTTTCTTTTAAAATTTTTTTAAATAACTTTCTGCTTCCAGACAGCTATTGGCAAAAAGGCTAAGAAAAATAACAAAAAAGCCCGCAGATCTGGTAAGAAAAGCAAAAAGAAGAAGGAGAAAGATCTTACACCTGATCGTACAACTGAATCCCTTTACGAAGAACTGGTAACCAATGGCATCATAAGAAAATATCCAGAAATAAGATTGCAGCAATATCTGGGTGATAAAGCTCTGACAGCCAGAACAGGCACAAATCCTTCTCCCGGAGATATAAGACAAATCCTTACAGAATACTGTATACTGCCCCTGGGATCGGAACAAATTCATAATACCGCTCCGCTGATACGTTCCGTTTTGCTAGCTGGTCCTAAGGGTTCAGGTAAAAAAGCGTTGCTGCATGCCATTTGTACAGAAATCGGTGCAGTTTTATTCGATTTGACACCAGCTAATATTGTAGGCAAATATCCGGGCAAGTCGGGTTTGATAATGTTAATACATTTGATATTGAAAGTATCACGTTTATTGCAACCATCGGTTATTTACATGGGAGACGCTGAAAGACCGTTTATGAAGAAAATACCTAAAACTGATCGTACTGATCCCAAAAGATTAAAAAAGGATTTGCCAAAGTTGATAAAAAATATAGCCCCAGAAGATCGTGTATTGTTCATAGGTACTTCCAATCTGCCGTGGGAAGCAGATCAAAAATTATTGCAACAGACCTACAATCGTTTTATATACATACCGCGACCAGATTATGGAGCCTTATCACATGCCTGGAAGACATTACTGAAGTACGATATAAACTTAGTACATAGATAAATAAAAAGTTTAGTATTAAATATTTAACTTTACTTTTAGTGAGTACTCTGGCGGTCTGTCTAATTTGGATTGTAGCGTAATGGCTAAAATATCGGATGGTTATACCATAGGCTCGGTTAATGCCTGCCTTAAAGAAGTGTTGACCTGTAAGCGTAAATTGCAATTACGTTCTCACCCTTTAACGCATGCAGAATTAATAAATGTTTTATGGTAAGGAAATGCGATGAAGATTTAAACCTTCTGAAAATTCTATTGTGACAATGTTTGTCATTTTTAGCACCCGAGATCCTGTATATCGGGAGGAAGAAGAAGCCTTTGAATCATGGTGGACTAAAACTCCTTTGGGCCGTAGACGTCAACGAGTACTAGAAATGGAAGAAGAAGCCAAACTCGAGGAAGAAGCCCAAGCGGCCAAACAGGGCAATGGAAAGAAAAAAGTTTAATCCAATACTTAATAATGATGAAGTAAATGTTAGTACTTAAGCTCAAAATGATATTTTTTAAAAATACAGCAAACATTTTTAATAATTATAAAACTACTTTATTATTTAAGCTCAAAATTATATTCTTTAAAGCCACTTTTACAACTTATTTTGTCAATTTTCAACTCTATGGAAAAAATATCTCTGATAAGTTCAGAAATTTCGGGCAATTGCTGATTGATGAAGGCCACATGATCACCAACACACCACAGTATGCTAACGTGAAAAGAAGGATCCTGTAATAAAGTATAAAACAAACAAATAAAAATCACTATTAAGCAGAAGTTGGTTTTATTTTTTACACTCACCTCATAAAACTTGGGCAGCCTGAAATTATCCATTACATTATCTATTTTATTTAATATTGTTAACATTTTCTTCAAATGTATATCGTCAACTTTTACGGCTATAAATGTGCGAGTACGCTCAGCATTGGTATATACCTTTAATTCACTAAGTGACACGGACAATCTAGAGAAATTTTGAGATTCTAATTAAAGCAATCAGTAGAATTAAACATATATTTATAAGAAAAAATACCTTGCGACTCCTGTCAGAACTTCCTCCAAACTCTTTACAAATGATTCTATAAAATGATATTGTAAAACTACTGTTTTGCTTAAACTTATATGTAGATCTGTCTGCGACTTTAAATCACACTTGTCACGCAATTGTGTTAGACATACATCTTGTATATCTTCTAAGGGGGTTAGTGACGCAGCAATATAAACGTACGTGGCCCAGTTACCACGTTCATGTTTAAATGTTCTAATACGTCCTTGATGTAGGGAAGGATCATCTGTGACTTGCTCATCGGCCGAATTAAGTTTACGCTTTCCCAGTAGTGTGGCAGCTTTGGGTAATGACGGTCTGTTATAATGTGATAAATATAATACAATAAAGTTTATGTTACATCTTGAAATTGTTATTGGAATTTATAAATTATAACTATTAGGGCGGAAGATTTTATGATGATCCGAGAACCATAGTGATGTAAATGACATTTTTATCAGTAGTGGGTTCATCACACAATGGTATAGAAATATCAAAATTCTTTTATTCTACACTGATGCAAGTGAACTTCAGTGTTTCCTTAATTGAGGTAACACAATGTCTGACTATAGAATAAGTGCAGTCGGCAAAGTAACAGCAACGAGTAACGTAACGTTCTTCTGCTGTCATATGTCCTTTTTATGAAAAAATTGTTTTGTTTTATGTGTCCTTTAGGACTTTTAGGAAAAGTTGACAAAGGTTGTTATGTTTGAACTAATTGGAAGTCTAATAAATGACTATATAAAAAGTTGATATGTCCTTAAAGGGTTCGTTGAGCTCTATGATAGCCAACTCAAAGCTGGCGTGTACTCAAATTAAAGATGTAGGATCCTTTTTACAAAAACCCCTGGACCTATTTAGACATAGTTTGTTAGTCACTAAAATGACCTGCCACTCCGATGTCTGAGGACCAAGACGAAAAGGATGGTATATTTGTTTTTAGACTCCAGATGTAGGATCCTTTTTACAAAACCCTACAGATCCCCTGGACCTATTTAGACCTAGTTCTGTTAGTCACTAAAATGACCTGCCACTCCGATGTCTGAGGACTAAGACGAAAAGGCTGTTCTATTTGTTTTTAGACTCCAGCCCCATATTCTGCACTTCAGCCGTAAAAATGTTTACGCTTGCCGGTATTTTACTTTTTAACACAACCCGAACCCTGGCGACAACTTACCTGCTTGAATCTGCCGCTGACGCTGCCGGCAATTTCTCTTCCATCTTGGGTGAATGACCAACACATTCATCATTTTCTGACTCCGAAGAACTACTGTAATCCACAATAAACATCTTTGATTGTAAGCACTCTCCGTCCGTCGTCAAAGCACTTTAACAAAACCAAAATTGCCGCAAATAACAAATCTGGCACAGCTGACTTTTACTTTGTAGTGTTACTGTTTGGAAGAAGAAGCATTGTGTATATTGGCAAAAACATAACCTCCAAAAACAGCTGTCAGTTTCATCTGGTCTAGTGCGAGAATTTCATAAAAAAGATAAGTGTTACAAGTAGATATTGTTTTTTGGAAGACTTCTTCTGGCTGTAAAACATAAAAACAAACTTTAATAAATGGTTTCGCTGCATTTGCCAAGATAAAACTATACAAAAGATATTGAAAATTTAATGAAAGATGCGTTTAGGAGCTGTATTATATGTATACAAAGGTGAATGGGGTCTGCCATCCATTGATTTAGAGTGTTTGCGCGTTTTGGTGAGTATATAAGGGGGTGACTTACAGATAGTCGGCATAAAGTTGCATCATAACTTTAACTCCACAGGCAACTTTAACACATTTTAATTGCAAACGTTTGTTTACATTCTTTTTCTGTTAGTGTTTAATAAAATTAACCCGCTGTCCGGTCACGATTGAAACAAATGCCAACCCCTTACGCTCTGGAGCCGGCAAATTGCCCTATCTGCAAATTGGCAATGAGAAATTTGTAGGCTACACAAAAATTAAGAAACTGCTTGACAAGGAGGTGAGTACATATAATGCATTCCAACAAAAAAACCTCTAAAAAGAGGCGACGACGAGGTCGATTTCGTTGCATACCCATAGCGTCCAATGAACTCTGCTCTTTTGTTATTGTGCTATTTTTATTTATTACAGGGTTATCCAATTGCTTGCTGCTCGCTGTCAGATTCCTTTAGCAGTTGGGCATTTACGAAACTACATGTTTATTATCATTACTATCTTTTCGGTGAACCCAATAATTTTGAGGTAACCAGGGCTTTGTATGCCAAACGAACGCCGTTTCCATTTAACTTCTATTATCCGTCCTCATACCAAAAGGAAGCACAAGATATTGTAGCGATAATGGGAGGCTTTGATATCGACGATAAGCTGGAAGAACACGAAGGAGACTATGTAAGTTGGCAAAACTTCATAAATAGTACGTAATTTTTAAGAAAAAAGTGTTGAACGAATTAAAATTTCGTAATAATTTGGCAGCAAGGAAATACACTAATTGGATAAACTCAGTTCGTATTTTACTAATGCTACCTTAACGGAAAATAATTTAAAAAATTTACTTGTGATTATAAACTCTTGTTTAATATAAAATTAAATTAAGAAGAAGTTTATTTTAAATTCTAACACAGGCTTGTTACTCGACTATTTTACATTTGAATGACTAAGATTTATACTTACCCAGCCACTCTCCCTTTTTTCACAGATAACAAATATGGCCAAGAAGTGTATTAATGTCCTTTCTAAACGATTAGGACGAAATATTTGGTTCTTCAATAATACATTTAGCGAATTCGATGCCTTTATCTACTCATATTTGGCCATACTCTACAAGATTAATCTGCCTACAAACCCTATACAAAATCACATAAAAGGCTGTCGAAACATAATAAATTTCATTAATCGAATATCAAATGACCTGTTTAAAAAAGAAGCATTTAACAGCCTAAATACAAGCAAAGATAATGCCTCACTCGATGATCCAATGTTGACAGCAACTGAAAGAAAGTTCCTAGAGTCTGAAAAGAAAACCCAAGTCCTTGCTGGTTTAGGGGCCGTTGTGGCAATGGGTTCATTTGCAGCCATGAAAATATTTTATAAAAAGGTAAGTTATACTTTAATGGTACTTGCTTAATTTCTAATTGATTGTTGATTCACCATCCTTCTAGTTTTCCACAAACCAGGGTTATTATGATGGAATTAACTACGACGATGATGACGATATGGATGAGGATATGGATTGAATGTAAGCCTCGAGTACGCTGTCCAACAAAAAGAACTGCCTTTTATTTATAGTAATATGGTTTAAATTAAGCCTTTGTTATACGCTGTTTAGTTACTCTTATGAATTGAAATAATTTGCTGTCTATTTTTGTCATATAATTTCGGCTTATTTGTTTGTAAGAGTTAAAAAAGGCATATACAAAATCAGAAGATTCCTTTCATTATTACGCAGCTTATCGCCAACACTCAGTACTGTTGTGAAACACTGTACTGAGGAACTATCTAACGCATTATTAGTTTTGGTTTCCACAATTATTTTCATCTCAAACATTTAGTTAGTGATTAAAAAAAAAATAAAACTGTTCTATTTATAAATTAAAAAGAAAATTGAAAAACAAATTTTATTAATTTCATTATGTCACTATTTTTCTTATGTCTAGGGAAGTTGGATTTTTATGTATCGTGGTGGTCAATTAGACCTTTAACGCCTCCTGCAGTTTTCGCCGTGCCATTGTAACACGATCTTCCTGCCGTCGTATATCATCCTCCGATATGAGTATGCCCTGCATTAGCGGCTGGTCGGGATTAATAAAAGCTGTGGCGTTTTTTTGAAATTCAGTCTTTGTGGCAGTTTGTCCCGTGACAGGTGTATTGAGTACATGCAATGCTGTAGCCAACGATTGCATCACAGTCTGTTCGTGTACATTAGGCCCCAATGGCTTGAGACTCTTAGGCAAAACTATATCATCGAATTGTTCACCAGTGGCATGACAGGCACGCATTCGCTCCAAACGTTTCTCCCAAAATAACTGTTTTGGTTTATCTTGTGCTCCCTGCTTGGCATCGTGCTTTACTTTATCATTTTCATGATTACGCACCACTGTCACGGGCTGCTTAAAAATTGAGGCTGTTTGACGTATGGGCGGTACCAAAGAAACATCTGTACGCATAGCACGGCTGTTAAGCAATAAAAGTTTAACGGATTAGTGTCAGATATGTAGAAGGAAATAATCAAAATCCTTAATGAACAACACATCAAATTAATCACAAAAAATATGTGTCACAAAGTTTTGCTATAGAATTCTGTTATTACAATGCATTCTACAAAACTTTGGAACATTAAATACAATGAAGGGGAAAACGACATGCACATTTTACACAGAACTACAAATTTTTTCAGTTGGTTTGAGAGTCTGAAATAGATTGTTACAGGTGTAAATCAAAATTTATTATACGAAATATTTATAATTTTTTTAAATAAACATTTTATACACTCTGAATACAATTTTGACCTAAAGAGCTTGTAAATGTTTTTAGGTAAATATATATACTAAAATTTTTGCATTTGCCATTAAGCTGCTTCATAAAAAGAAGAATTGGTAATTGCAAGTATAAAAGTTATGAAAGAAAAGACCTTGCCTTCAAGGGGCTTACTCCACAACAATTATTGCTGTTATGAAATTGAGGGATTTTTTTTAAACTAGTTACTACAGCGAAATTAGTACGTAGTACTAATTCTCCTTAAGATTGCGAACTAGTTCACCTTTCATATAACCAACTATCTCATTTATATGTGATTTCCTGGGCTTTGCCGGATTTGTGCCTTTTGTACTAATAAAGAACCAGTTCAGAAATTCTAGGTGGGCATTATAAAATAGAACCACTTCACAAATGATTGATAAGAACATGTACCAAATTGACACATTACAACTAGTTTCCAGTAATTGAGTTTAAAAATTAAGCTTTATATTTTTGTTTAAAATTAATTAATTTTTTAAGTAATACGGAATTCCATCGTTCTGGATTGGTACGTTTCTGCATTAGTCTAACAAGTCTCTACTGAGTACATTTAAAATGTTAACATCGAATATCAATAATATAAAATTTTTTTTTAACTTAACTGTTCTATGAAGAAATTTGGAAAAGTCATTTGTTACTATTAAGGAATTGTAGATTAGATGAGATTATTTTTTATTTTACAACCTACAACAACCAAGGCAGCTTTAAGAAACTCCTTTTCAGAATTATAAAATTTGGAAGCGTCTTCTATACACCACCATTATACAAATAAGCAACAATCTTCACCAGACTATCCAACCGCAAGTAGATCTGTGTTCTCAATAATTAACACAAAAAAATACAAGTACAAACGAAATTGTCCGTCCGCAACTAAAAAAACAGAAAACCACATTTCCACAAAATACGCCAATGATGTAAAAGAATACGTCTAAAATTGAATTTCTTGAAAATGCCAATCACATATTAAATACAACTATCAATTGAACTCTTGTTTTAATTTTTTCGACATGGCATGCAACACAATTGGCCTCTTCGGCTGCTCTTCTCTCTACCTGAATTCTAACTGTTGTTGCTTTAAATTAGATGATGACAAGTTTGGCGACGACGACGAAGACGACGGCGATGTGGTACAAGAACTCAACAGATTATAACTGGAGGGTGACGTCGTAGAAGACAATGCAGTTTGTTGCTGAGGTCCTGATTTATGTTTACGTTTTAGCGTTTGACTGGTAGACGTTTGGGGTACAATTGTAATACCAGCACCTAGCGAAGGCAAACTGCTGCCTCCGCCGCCAGCTCCAACACTTCCACTGCTCCCAGCACTAATTGAGGTCCCAGGCAAACAACGATATAGTGATATTGAGGGAGCTGGTAGATGCTGTATAAATTTGCCCTTTTGAAAATCAAAACTGCTAATGTCTATGGCATCTCCTAAATGACGGGCTAATTGAGGCTTACTATCGATACGCTTTCCAGTGGGACTATCGTGTGAAGGCGCGTATAGCAACATCAGCAGCAAACAGCATATCGTATTAGAGTTTGGTAGTCGTCGGGGTAGGGGGAATCAAAAAAGGAGTTAAGTGTTCAACATGATTTTGGTTTTATTTTATTATAATGGGTGGGTGGGTGAGAAAAGTGGTGGTGGTAGTGGTTGGATGTATGTATTTTATGAACAATTTAAGTGTTCCATGTTTACGTGCTTTTGTGTTATTTACTCAATATCTTTTGATATTCACAGGCCAATATTGAGTAATTCCAAAGTATCTTACCTGTAATAATAGACATCAACTTTTCCAGCTGAGATTCCAGACTTTCTTAAAACTTCTTCCCTCTGCCATCCTTTGGGCAACGAATTACAGTCCACTTTTTTACGTTCTATTGAAATATTCGAGCTCATTTGCATTTCGTGTTAGATGGCTTTGCAAATACGTATATGAAGTGATTCTTGTGTTTTATTTAAATGTTATTTTAATAATATATGGCTTTTGTTTGTTAGAAAACCAGCGTCCTAATAACTAATGACAAGTCTACAAAGTGCACAAAGAGAGGAGAGGTGCTCTACATGTAGGGATGAGACAGTTGATGTAATTGTACATTTAAGTACTATTTGAAATCCTAAAGGAAAGTAAACACGATAAGATGTTAACAATATGACAGCACAACAGCTGATTGGTTAATTAACAAAAATTAAATTTAAAAGGTTTCGTAAAAAAATCAGTAGTTAGAATTTTAATAAAAGATACATTCATTTTAATTCATAATTATGAAGAGGAAAAATCACGCGAATTTTTTTATTATCATTTTACTATAGGCGAGAAAAATGAGAAACGCAATTGCGATGCATGAAAAATAATTAAAAAAAAATCAATGTTTTTACTTTGGACAAAATTGCGCTAATTAGTTTTGTTTTATTTTTAGATTTTTTCACTTCTAAAATGGGAACAGAAATTGATCTACTAACATTTATTTTATTTATTTTATTTATTTTATTTATTTTATTTATTTTATTTATTTTATTTATTTTATTTATTTTATTTATTTTATTTATTTTATTTATTTTATTTATTTTATTTATTTTATTTATTTTATTTATTTTATTTATTTTATTTATTTTATTTATTTTATTTATTTTATTTATTTTATTTATTTTATTTATTTTATTTATTTTATTTATTTTATTTATTTTATTTATTTTATTTATTTTATTTATTTTATTTATTTTATTTATTTTATTTATTTTATTTATTTTATTTATTTTATTTATTTTATTTATTTTATTTATTTTATTTATTTTATTTATTTTATTTATTTTATTTATTTTATTTATTTTATTTATTTTTTTTTCAATTCTCAATTATTTTTCCTATCGTTTCCTTATTTATGACATTAATTTAGCGATGAGTTGCGGAACACATTGACAACACTTTTTGTACTATTTACACTATTTACGAATACAAAATGTACCAAAACTTTTAAATAGTACTTAAATGTGTACACAACAATTACCACCAAATGATATGAACTCTTCACTAAACTTTAGTTTGATGGTCAAGTTGACTTCCTCTAGTTGTTTTCAATTGCAGCGACATTCAATTTACAGTTGACTGTAAATTATTTATTTTACGGGTAAGTCAACGCAGCTCCACCACCGTTATCAGCAAAAATAATTACTGCTGTCGAAAAAAAAAGTAATTGCAAGATAAGAGAAAAACTCGTTTTTCTTGCATTGTCGAAAAAAAAAACAGAAATTGTAATCCAAAAAGAAGTTATACAAGCTGCAACACAAACTTTCTTTTAATCTCAACTGCAAATTTCTATTTCAAGGTACATAGCACTGGCCGTAGTGGCTCATATATTAGTTTTTATGTTTGTCACACGGAAACGTGCCCAGAGTATAGTGGATAAGCATGTTGTCATAACTGGAGGCAGCAGGGGCATTGGCCTCTGTTTGGCTGTAGAATGCGCCCTTAGGGGTGCCAATGTAACAGTGATAGCACGCGACGAGAAAATGCTTAGTAAGTAACTGCCATAATTCCCTAATGCATGACCGCACCCCATAACGTTCGGTCATTCTATTTTAGGGATTGTTTACAATTTGCAAATGTTTATATTGATGTGCTTGCGCGTATGTGTGCGTATTCTCCACAGGTGGTGCTGTGGCTCTTATGGAGGTAATCAGACAAAGACCCGAACAAAAGTTCCAATATCGCAGTTTGGATTTGGCGTCTAATTATGAAGATGTTGCAAAATGCTTGGAAGAAATCGAGCAGCAATATGGAGACATCTATATGTTAATTAACTGCGCTGGTTTGGCCATTTGTGGTGTCTTCGAAGAAGTCTCGGTAAACGATGCCCGTAAACTGATGGATATAAACTACTGGGGTTCATACAACTGTACGCGCCACGTTTTGCCAAAAATGAAAAAAGCCAAAGAGGGAATAATCGTTCTTACAGCTTCACAAGCGGCCTTATTCGGCATCTATGGTTATGGTCCTTACGCTGCCTCTAAATATGCTTTGCGAGGCATGGCAGAGACTATAGCCATGGAATCTAAACATCTGGGTGTATCAGTAACACTGGCTTTACCAGCTGATACTAACACGCCAGGTTTTGAGAACGAAGAGAAAACAAAGCCTAAGGAGACTAAAATTATCTCAGGTGGTGGTGGTTTGGCTGAACCTGATACAGTGGCTAAAAAGATATTGGATGATGCCTTGGTAGGTAGAAATATTATTAAACAAAAAATTATATGTTGTCTTAAAACAATTTTTTCATTACAGAAAGGAAACTTCATCTCTATATTGGGCATGGAATCATGGCTGTTGACTTTATTGGGCGGTGGCCTTTTCTGTTGGGGTGGTGTTTTCCAAAACATTTTCCATGCTATTGTTTTGGGTCCATTACGTATCGTTGGCTGTATTTTACATTTGCATTTTCAACGCATTGTTCGTAGTTGTGCTAAAGCAAAGATCGATTAAATACCCATGTTACTTTAGCAGCTTAATGATTCCAGTCTTTCCACATTAGTTTTTATTGTTAAATGTATTTTTGATACATTTTTTTTTATATTAGATAAGAAAAAAGACTTAATTTGTTTGTAATTTAGTATTGACTTTGGTATAGGATTTTCCTATTTACGGTTTATTGTCTTTGGTCACTAATTGTGTAGCTATTGAATAATTATTATGTTTAATGAATAAATAATTTATTACCTAAATGTGAAATTTTTAGTCATTTAACATACAAAAAAGGCTGTCTGGGAGATTTGTGATGTTAGGGCTGCATGAAAATATAATTTATATAGGGACAGTCATATCACCTCCTTTCGGTTAATTTAAAAAGTATTGACTATATTAATTGAAAATCTATACTTGGAAACCTAAAACTAATGTGGTACTATGTGTTCTCAACTAATGTTGAACCAAAAGAGAACTAGCTGAATGTTATACGTATTTAAGAAAAATGTTTTGTTAAAAAGCTTTTGCCACTGAACGCTTTCGTAGTATCATGCCGACAAGCAATCGGATATTAATTACATATTGATATCTGATTAATTGCTAATGTTTCTGTTAAATGTCTCAGTAGATAAGAATTAACTTATCATGTCGTTTTTTACTTATTAAACTGCAAGAAGCTATAACCAAAAGTATAGATGAAATTTTAGTCATTACACTCTTAGTGTATTACTGCTGTTGAAAAAATGCAGAAGCTATTTCTCATAATTGTCATAGCTCTAACATATTGTACATTTATTGTAACTGCTAAGACAGCGCGTATTGTTAATGGCAAAAATGCCATAATAGAGGACTTTCCTTTTCAGGTATGTATGAATGACATTGGCAGTAGAGAATCTCTGACTTTGACCGCATATTTTCATGTTCTATTGTCTATGAATAGCTATCGCTGCGTCTTAAAACTATACATATCTGTGGAGCATCCATTCTAAATTATGATTGGGCTATAACAGCAGCCCATTGTGTTCATGATGTAGAGCATACACCTCGTGAGATAACGCTTCGTATGGGCTCTAAATGGCGTACTAAATATGGTGCAGTTATTCCGGTAATGCAAATTCATACTCATCCTAATTATAATCCTGAAAATATGAATTTTGATGTGGCCCTTTTGAAAGTAAGGGCAAAAACATTTGATCGTCCAGATTTGTATATAAGATCTATAAAATTGCCTATGCAATCTGCAAAAATAGAAGATAATGTAGCTGCAAACGTATCGGGATGGGGTCATCAGAGTTCAGCGGGACACGATCTGTCGAGCGAACTGAAATATGCTACAGTCTATACGGTGAATCAAGAAAAATGTAACGAGAGTTTATCTTTGCATGGCGGTATTACAAAGGCGTAAGTTGATGTTATTATATTTAAATGTGAATGTCATGTTAACAGGAACAAAGTTTTTTTTTAAATTACTAATTATAAATTTTAAATTTCTAACTAATAATTGTCTTTAGAATGTTTTGTGCTGCTGAGCGTAATACGGACGCCTGCCAAGGAGATAGTGGTGGTCCAATACAAATTAAGGGTATTCTGGTTGGTGTAGTATCCTGGGGTGTTGGTTGTGCTGATCCCTATTATCCGGGTATTTATGCCCGTTTGGCATATCCTCCGATACGATTTTGGATAAAATTGTTAACGAAATTATAATTTATTCTTTTATATTAATATATCATTAAATAATAAAAAATAGCAGCAATATTACAAAGTGAAAACTCTTACGTACTCTTTTGTAGATTTTGTGATTAACAAAGTATGTATAATACAAATATTAATCTTCTTTTAATGTTAATCTCTAGAAAATTTTTAATTTATTTATTTAATTAATAAATTATAATTTTTATTTGATTTATTTTTAATAGAACTTGAACCGAACGTTTGAAACAAATTCATTACTTATTTAGTTAATTTATTTTAAGATATGTTTAATTTATTTGTTAAAATAATTAATAAATTTGATTAATAAATTAACTAATTACTTAAATATTTAGTTAATGCAAATTTATGTTAATTATTTTAACTTATTAATTAATTAATTACAATTTATTAATACAAATTAATTTTAAATAATTCGTTAATTTTTATTAATTAAAAAATAAATTGAATTAAAGTAATTAATTAATTATTTTAATGTAATTTATTAATTATTTTAATTAATTAAAATTAACTTAATTTTAAATTATTAAATTTAATTAATTTAATAAAAATTAAAAATTTAATTAATCAATTTAAATTTAAAAATTAGTTAATTAATTAATTTAAATTAATTAAAAAAATTAGTAAATTTTAATTAATTAAAATAATCAATTTATTTAATTAATTAAAATAATCAATTTATTTAATTAAAATTAATTTATTAAGGTTATTGTATTCAATAAAAATAATTGAATTGATGAAATAATTAAATTCATTGTAAAAATTGTTTATTAAATTAATTAAATAAGTCGATTATCATTATAATTAAGTTATTTTTAATACATTTAATTAAATTAAAAAAATAATTTTGTCAATAACAAGCAGTTTCATTATTATTTAAATTAATGTTTCTTAATATTTTAAAACAATTATTTTCAATAAACACATGAATTAATTAAATTTATTTATTTGAATAAATAAAAACGTTATATATAAATAATATAAATAAAACTTTAGATTAACTTTAACAATAAATTTAATTAAATTATGTGTTGTTTAAGTTATTTAAATTATTATCTTTTTTTATTTGAATCAATTATTTGAAATAACCAATTAAATTGCTTGAATTAATTTAATTTCAATTTATTGAATTAATAAATAAATTAATTAATTTATGACAAATTGTACACACACGAATGAAACCCCTTATTACAGTAAACGTCATTCGGTTGTGCCTTAACAAACTTTGTTAACCCTATTATAAAGTGACATCTCTGACAAGAAGACGCACATAGGATAACAGCGGTGCGATTCATTTTATTTGTGAATTTGTTTCATGTTAAAAATATTTGGTTTGCTAAAATAATTTACAATTTCATAAGAAGACAAAATAGTAGACTATAAATAACACGCAAAATAACTCCCCCATATGGATTTGCTATTTAGTAATGAATCTGGGTGACTTAGATTTCTCACTCACGCGTCGCCTACTCGTTGTGGTATTTGTTTTGCTTATTATTTTGTTTTTAAAGCAGTTGCTATTGTCGGAACCGTCCCAGGAATACTTCTGAAAAGGAGGTGTTATCAATAAGTTAAACTGTAATTTAGTATCGATATGACGAGCTCAAGTAAAAGAACTGTGTCATATTTCTACAACCCAGATGTGGGCAACTTCCATTATGGTCCCGGACATCCGATGAAGCCACATCGTTTATCGGTAACCCATAGTTTGGTTATGAATTATGGCCTACACAAGAAAATGAAGATATATAGACCTTACAAGTAAGTTCTGCCACTAAGAATTAAAGGACTTAAATGCAAATAATTGTATAATCTTTCATTACAGAGCAAGCGCACAGGATATGTTAAGATTTCATAGCGAAGAGTACATCGAATTCTTACAACAGGTTACTCCACAAAATATTCATTGCAATTGTAAGTACACATATGATATTTTTCTATTAATATTTATGTGAACTGACTTCGTATTTCCAGCGGTGGGTTACACCAAGTACTTGTCTCACTTCAGTGTGGGCGAAGATTGCCCTGTTTTTGATGGACTCTTCGAATTCTGCGCCATGTATACTGGAGCCTCTTTGGAAGGTGCCCAAAAGCTTAATCATAACCATAGCGATATTTGCATAAATTGGTCAGGTGGCTTGCATCATGCTAAAAAATTCGAAGCATCTGGCTTTTGCTATGTCAACGATATTGTTATTGGTATTTTAGAGCTGTTGAAATATAATCCTCGTGTCCTGTACATAGACATTGATGTCCATCATGGAGATGGCGTGCAGGAAGCTTTTTACCTGACAGACCGCGTTATGACAGTCTCATTCCATAAGTATGGCAATTACTTTTTCCCCGGCACTGGTGATATGTATGAGATCGGAGCAGAATCTGGTCGATATTATAGTGTGAATGTTCCCCTTAAAGAGGGCATTGACGACCAAAGCTACTTTCAAGTTTTCAAACCCATTATATCGGCTGTAATGGATTTTTATCGTCCGACTGCGATCGTTCTGCAATGCGGTGCCGATTCGTTAGCCGGCGACCGGCTGGGATGTTTTTCATTAAGTACAAGAGGTCATGGAGCTTGTGTGGAATTTGTTAAAGGATTCAATGTACCCACATTGGTGGTGGGTGGAGGAGGCTACACGCTTCGAAATGTCGCCAGATGTTGGACGCATGAAACCTCTTTGCTCGTCGATGAGACTATTAATAATGAATTACCTATGACTGAATACTTAGAATTTTTTGCCCCTGACTTTACGCTACATCCTGATGTCAACTCGCGACAGGAAAATGCCAATTCAAAACAATATTTGGAAGCGATTGTGAAACACGTCTATGAAAACCTGAAAATGTGTCAACATTCGCCCAGTGTTCAAATGGTACAAGTTCCTCCCGATGTGATAGACATGGAAGAGATGCGTAATATTAAGATAGAGAAAGAAGATCCTGATGTGCGAACAACTCAGGCAGAGGAAGATAAAACGATTGAAGCCAAAAATGAGTTTTATGATGGAGAGCAAGACCACGATAAGGGAGAAAGTAATGCAGACAGCTAAGAATCTAAACATTGATTTTACAAAGAGGGGCCGTGTTAGTGATGAGTTTTTTTTTTATAGGGGGACAGTTGAACTGTAAGCTTTAGGTAATTAATTGATAAGAAAAATAAAATGATAAAGGACATACGTCAATACTAAAAAATTATTTTGTGCATACAATTATTTTTTTTACAATTGTTTGTAAAAATATATGGTAAAATGTGAAACTAAGAACGCTGAAGATAATTGGTTATAGAATTGGCAACAAAGTAAGCCAAAAAAATAACTTATTCTGCCTTCTTGCAATATATCAATTCAATTCGAGATTAAATATAATACAGTATGAACTAGATAATCCGAATAAGACCTCAATCCGGATAACCGAGATTTCCGAATTAACGAGGTTTTTTTTAAACTTTTATTTGTTATTTAAAAGCTTTTAAATGTTCTTTTTGTTGCAAAATGTGGATTTAGTAACAAAATAATTAAATCATACGAAAAATTAAAATCAAATTTTGTTTGGATCTGTTCAATCCAATAAAAAAGTCTCAAATAAGCTAAGCTTTTTAAAAGCAAGGTCTCGCAATTCGTATAATTATTATTGATTATTACGGATTATTGAGTCGCAATCACTTTGGATTATAGAATGCGCAATGTGTAGGGAAACGCAATCCGTATTATCGAATAAACTGGTTTAGCGGGACCGGACTGCCAAATTTATAATGTAATTTGGTCATTACTAAATTTTTCAAAGTTGTCAATGAAATTCATCTAGAGTAATTCAATTTAATGCAACTTACTTTGACGGTCTTTTTGCATATTAATGGCAGATATGCAATTCAATACACCAAATCTTCTGGACTTCTTTTTCAAGTTTTGTTAGAGATCTGTAGTATTTGTTCCATGCAACAAGACATTGTCGCCAGTTTTTGCTTTGCTTTTCACATTGTCGAAGATTTTTTAACAATATTAGTACATAAAATATGATTCTTAATTCGCCCACACTCTACTTGCAGGTTATTGTTGCCATATATTGTGACTTCTCTTTTTTACTTCTTCACTGCAATTTACCGCACTATAGTTTTATTTATTTTATTTTGTCGTCCGATGTCCCTTTTTCCAATACTTTGTCATTTTTACACTTTCTACATCAAACGAACTACTTTATTAATTCTTTTTATTTAGTTTAACTTCTTTTTCAAGTATGTTTATTTTATTTTTTTTTGTATGCTTGTTTAGCTTTTCCATTTTTACGAATCTTACAATAAACATTACGAATCATTTGAGTTATTTTGTTGAAAAATTCTTAATCTATAAGTCATCTGGTGCTTCCTTTCACCAACCAGTTGTAGTATTTGCCAAACGACGCATGCGTCTTGTATTTCTATCTTGATCGCGTATCTTTTTCTCCATTTCAGCGTCAGTGAGGGTTTCCAGGAACGGAGCCCATGCATCAGCGTCACTGGGATTACGGAAAGGAACATCTATAGTAGAAAGTGGAGCTTCACTAAACGCATAAGTGCGACAATGCCACGACAACTGTCCCCGAACGCTGTAAGCAATGGCGGTAACAAACTCTCCGCCCAAGCCTAGTTCAGCGCACAGCTTAATAGCGAACTCTTCGGGATTGTTATTTTTCTCGGACATGTCCCATTCTACTTGATCGACTAAAGACGTATTGCCCACATGTATGTTTAGCTTGACAATCACCCTTTGGTCGCAACTTTCTTCTATGATGGGCGGTTCACTGGGAAAAGCTTCAATTTGCTGACGTATAGCCTGCGAAATGGCAGGCACAAAGGGTACGGGATTCAAATCCAAATCGTCGCAAAGTACTTCGGCAAATTGTTCTGGAGTAATCATGCTTTCGTTCTTATTCCAAGTAAAGGTGTCACGCAATTTTTGTCCCTCCAATTCCATGTCCAGGCGAATGGGCACCAAACACTCCTTTTGTGCGGCGTTTTCCAAATTCGCTGTGGGGTCAGTATCATCGAAACACATAGGGAAAGTTCGTATCTTCTTGGTGTGCACCCTATTACGGTTAATAGGAGTGGCCTGAGGGACGGCATCCAAGTGGCTAGAATTGGGCATTGTGGGTACATACTGGGGTTGCTTTTTCGATTTGCTCTCCCGCGGTACTGGTGTGTCGGTAGTGTTAACCGAGATGGCGCGATATCTGTAAAATATCAAAAACAATTGTAGTACAATCACAGATTTCTGTCGAACAGCTAATCCCTTTAAACTTACTTTTCATCATTGCCGGCTATAATATCATCCACTTCGCTTGCTTTTAACAAAGACACAGAGCTTGCCAAAATGTGTGGACTTAAACCGGAATCAGCCAAACGTTTACGCTCCTCGTTCGATAACACAATGCGAGTCATACCGGGATATTTTTTGTATAAAATTCCACGGAAGAGTCTCAAATAATTACCAACTTCAGAACCCACATAGTAGTACTCGCCACCGTCATCCAGTTGAAAAGCCACCGGCTTATCGCCATATGTTTGTAAAGACATTGGGTATTGAAAGTTATTGCAAATTCAATGGAATATATTTATTTAATAGCAATATAAATGTATTTCAATGAATTTTTCTTAATTTTTAATCTGATACACAAACAAATGGCGTCTGGCTGCAGGCTGCAGATAAAATTTGCCTCTTCTTCTTTAAGGACTAACATTCACTTTGAAATGTGTGCTTGTTGATAAATGACAGAATGTTGGGCCCAGAGTTCCAAGTCGAGAGAATTGACATTTGACGGCTACTAAATGAAACCAGAAGCCGTTCTTTGACTAGAAATGTTTCGTAAAAATCTATATATTTACTTATTTAATTTATTTATTTGTACTTATGTAATTATATAATTTGTTTGATCAAAACGATACATTTGTTTTGTTCGAAAAAAATACTTTCTATCTATTTATAGTCTGTTTATTAAAATATATAAAATAGTGTACATTTTGATATAGATGTTTAAATAGAACATGGTCTGTTAATAGTTTATATGTAGTTTGCACAAAATCGGTCCAGCGGTTTCAGAGATATGACATTTTAAAGATTTCCCATATACACCCATACAAATATGGAAATTTATATATATAATAAGAAATGTAAATTTTTATGTTACCACTGTGAAAACGGTTCAGCTAGTAATTTATATTATTCCACATAGAATTCTCCTAAAATAAATTAAAAAATATTTCATAACTCGGTCCTTCTGACCTAAATGCGCCATCTTGAAACTATATTTCATTTGAATACCCACACATATGGGGTCAACATAGAACCCAAGAGACCCATTTTTAAGATCCATAGGTGCCCATGAATCCCGGCACCAAATTTCACCGTAATTTTCACCTTTTAGATCGCCAAAATAAATGGTTGTGAAAAACCAAAGAAAATGTGACTTGCACCAAAAACTTTATAATTGAGAATAAAAAATGTTTTTGTTGACTATTGTTTTACAGTTCGGTTTAAGGCGAATTGACAATAAATTTTATTTTCGTGTTTATTGATAATTATCAACCAAACGTAATTTTATTATTATGCTGCAGTGTCAACTAACCATAAATTTAAAATCTGTACAACAGCTGACTTAAAATTTAGCTTGACGTATAACTGGTAACCCTGTTACGAAGGTAGTGAAGAATCGCATTGCTCGTTATTTAATGCCGCAGTGTGATTAGTTCGATCTTTTATTTCCCTTTATATTAAATTAAAACTTAAATAATGTCTTTTTTAAGATCCTCAGTAACCGTGTTAAAGTTAAGTCGCAACCTAATCCAAGCGCAAACTTTAGGTAAGTTGCACTCTCTGATGTTGAAACTGTGGGCAATATAACACCAGACGAAATGCCTCTTGGAATTGGAAAACTGAAAACAGATTTAGTGAATGTGTGGTTTACGTCAGTCCATTATTTTTGGACTGTTTTACAAGACATCGAACCTAGGTGCGTCCATGACATGTACCCTTTCGTCGCATGGGAGTACCAATGATGGTCGCTATTTGGTTTAATAAATGTGACAACACAGGAATTTGGCAATTGATGTAATAAACCGTGCTAACACCCCCCGGACACCAGAATTGTTTGTTTAAAACGGTTATCGTCTCATCACTCGAAGATTGCCCCAATATTAATATAATAAATATTCTACATGCATCCGAAGGTTTTATTGCCAACACTCAATATAGCAAATATAAATATATGTAACATTTCATTAAATCTAGCCATAATGTAATGTAAAACACAAAAAGAAAAATAATTAAAGTAACCAATAAACATTTTTTTTTGTAGTTCCCAGTCGCACAATTAAAAGATGGGTCGCTCCCACCTTACGCGAGCTGAATAAACGGGCCAAAAAGCTAGGACCAACTGCTCCTCAACCAAGGTCTGGATTTATAGAATGGAATTATAGAGCAGAATTGTTTGCTTTTGGTAAACGCCTGCAAGAAGAGTTTCAAATTCCACTACTACAAGCTGCCTTTACCCAGCAATCATACATAGCCAAAGAAGAGGCTAGGCAAAGAGAATTGGGTATAGAGGAAATCGATATGCAGTTGACACATAATAATGAACTCTCTCAAAGAGGACAACAAATAGCGAAGGAATATATCGAAGCCTTTGTAGGATTTTCTTTGCCCAAGGTACCATTAGAGGGTCAGAAGGCTATTGCTGCATTTCTGATAAATGACGAAACATTATCAAATGTGGCTTTGCACTTGGGGATGAAGGAATTATTGTTAGATGCTGAATACCCGCCATCTGCCGAGTCCATGTCAAAGTCCTTGTTAGCCGTCATAGGAGCCTTGGAGCAATCATCGGGTTTGGAGAGAACTTATATGTTTATAAGAGACTTCATTTGTACCCAACTAAATCAGAAAGACATTTTGGATTTGTGGGACATAGCGAATCCAGAAGATCTGCTTAAAGAACAGTGTCAGACACTAAAACTAGGTGAACCTGAACCTAGACTGTTGGGAGATTGTGGCAAAAATACGGTACTATCGGCATATCATGTGGGTTTGTACTGTAACAAGAAGTTAGTAGGCAAAGGTATGTTTCCACCTCCATTGTAATTCTTGCATTTCCAAGTAATTTTTTTGTTTTCCTTCTAAGGTTTTGGCGAGGATATTCCCACTGCGGTTAAAACTGCTTCTCTGGATGCTTTACAGACAATGTTTGGTATACATGATAATATGAAACCTTTTAATTTTAATATACAAGTGGAAAGTAAATCTGTTAAATTAAATCAATAAATACATTTGTTCATGTTGTTTAATAAAACTTTTTTTCATTTTTTTTTTTGTTAACGTTATGGTTTGCAAACTTTGAAGTAAACTGAATTTCATAGGTTTTATTCATACATATTTTACAATTTAAATTATCTACTTAAAAGGTGTCAAATTTATCGAAAAACACTATCTTCAGCATTAAATTAGCACTAACTAAAGCAATATCGTCGTGTCTCTACAGGAGTTATATTGTCCATCCAATATCGATAACCTTTGTCTAACAATTCGTTCATTTCTATTGATCGGGTTTCTTCGTTTGCCCCGAAGGCTCTTCGGGTTTGCTCTCCAACGAAAATGGAGGAATTTTACAATCAAACATGTGGCCATCTTCGCGTTCCAAACGGAAAGTACCCCACATATGACCACTGGGGGCTTGAAGACTGACATGACTGCTGTATTGGAACGCTGGCAGGCGGGGACTCAGTATAGGCTCTTGACCTACAACACCCCGACCACGGACTGTTTCCAAAGTACCTGAGAGGGAGAATATGCGCCAATGCCGTTCACGTAATTGGACGCTCATCATGCCAAGATTTTCTAAACGTATGGAATAGCGCCACTAAAATTAGAACAAATCACAATGAACTTGCTTTTTATGTTAAGGAAAAAGAGTGATTGATGTTTTTGTATACCCAATAGACCGATGTAGCCGGGGTCTCGCGACAGCCCATATAGAATGGTATCACAGTTACGCGTATGTTTTCTGTTGTTTCCTTGTGGACGTCACTTAGTTCTAACCATGGATGATTTTTCTCCTGCCAAGTTTTGAGAGTATCTTTAGCCTCAAACGGTGGTTCTCTGTCGGCTGTATGAGAGAGGAACTTTTCAAATAGTTCATGTTGCAATGGAGCTTTATCCGCTGACGAATAGGGCATAATGTCATCATGGGATACATAATCCAAACCGGGTATGGCATATAGGCTGCGATTTGAGTCTTGGTTACCTAAAAAGGTAACAGCTTCCGTTTGGGCGCGCTGCAAAAAAAAAGAAAAAATAGAGATTGAAATACTAAAATATATTTTATGAAGTCTGATGTTTAAATGTCTGGAAAACAGAGATCAGCTCTCATTAGAGTTATTATTTATTTCATATTCAAATTGTTTCTTGGGACGATGAAGTTGTTGACTATTTTGTGTTCATTAGATTGATTTTTTGATCTGAATAACAAATAAGAAATGTAATCCCTTTATTATTTTGATTAATTGAATTTCAATTTTGCAAGATGTAAATTCGCTGTTTACGATCAAGATTTTGGCAGTGTAATATAAAGTGTCTACCGCCATTCTTTCTTTCTAATACAGTATCTCAGTATCTACAGTATCAAACTTTGTCCAAATCAAAAGCTGATTTTTTAGATCAAACTTGAACTGGTAGTGACATACATGATACTTTATTTTCCTTTATGTTCATTATCCTGTACATCCTTCTGTTCTTTCAACAAAAGCTTATGTGAATATACTTACGATATAGGGACAATCTCGAGAATCTATTAGCACTTGGTAGAACGTATGAACTTTGCCTTTAACTTCTTTGGTATTTGATTCTTGAGTGCTTGCAGTTGATGAACTTTTCGTACTCGCATTTTCAGGAGAAGCCGTCTTTGGTGCTTCAGACGTTTGAGTGGCATCATTGGCACCAGGTTTTACTGTAGACGCTGCATTCAATGTGTTAACAACATCATTGAGATGTGATTTAATTGAAGCCGTTACGCTGTGTGGCTTATTCGATTCTGCCTTATCACCACTTTTAACCGATTGCTCGGAGTTTGCGGGTTTTCCCTTCGCAGCAGCACTTTCATTGGCCGTTGGATTCAGAGGTGCTGCTTGCGAAGCAGGCGGCTTTTGTTGTTTGTTCGGATTGTGCAAATCCCTATCGTAAACTCTTGCTGTCCAAGGAAATAGTACTACGCCACGATAACCAAAGATACGATGCAAAAATAATTGACCCGTTTCATATTTGGCATCGAATTTTGCTGGCTCCAAACGTCCTACTTCGGCCAATCTATCAAAATTGAAAGGGAGAGAGAGAGGGAACGGATATGCAGGTACATCAATAAGTTACGCAACTGTTTGTTGTTTGCTTACAACAATGAAATAAACAAACATTTTAAATTTTACTGCGTCGCCGAGTTCGGCGCCAAATTTCTAGAATATACTTGCCGCGAATCGTCATGTAACGATCTAACTGACTGTAGGCCCCTGCCACACACTCACCTGGTTTGAGATGCAGGTTTTTTTATTGTCCTTTTTATTATAAATATTGTCGAATTCACAAGTGTTGATGTTGTTCTCCCTGGTTGTTGTGACCATAGAATTTGCTGCAAAACCCCCATTTGACCGTGATTTTGTTTATTTTACAATAGTTTCAGGATTATTGTCTGACTGTCTGTTTCGCAAAAATAGAACTTCTTCTTGCCAAAATGTTCTTGTTCAGTGTTTTTCTTTTTGTATTGGGATTTGTGTGTTTCCTTAGCCACTAACGTACTTTTCTGCAGCCAATTTTCTTCTCTGCCTTATGTTACGTTGATTTTCATAAATTCCGGTTAATTTTGATATTATTTTTATTATAAAATTTACATTTTTTTCTTTATCGAACAACGTCCACAAAATTGTTAGCAGAAAATTATTATTATTCTGCAAAACGTCAGTTTAGAATCTCTGTCAAGAAAATTGTAAACACAAATCAGCGTTGCCACTTAAATAGCTAGAGGAATGTTATCGATTGTTAAATTATTGCATGTTTACATTGCACAAGGAAAAAGAGGGTTATGTTGCACCACTTTTTTTATTATTCCATATAAATAACGGCTGTTTGTAAAACAAAACCCAGTGTAGCCAAATGTATTGAAATACTTAATTAAAATTAAATAAAAAATTTGTTTACATTCTCTTTTTACATTAAAATTTTTTCGTTTAAATGTAACAAGTGACAACAAGTTTGTTTAAACTCAATACCAGCCGTTAATGTTAATTTGGTCAATTCTTGGAATAAAGTTGTGGGTGCAACTTTGCAATGTTTATGTGTTGGCACCGGTTAAAATTTGAATATTAAAATTAAATATATAATTAAGAATACTGTTATTAAAAAAATATTCCTATATTAAATAAAAACTTTTTTGTGTAAATCATTTTTTAAAGGACTATAATTTTAGAAAAACATTTTTTTTACAATTGAAACCTGGTCTGTAACATTTCTTAAAACTGCCAATTTTGCAATGATTTTTAGCTGTCATACAAAACAATTTCATTAAAGTATACTACTTAGCAAGATGTATTAATACAGGTGGCGTTAACAGCTGGCTGGTTTTAACTTTTTTTCTGATTTTGGTGCCTCTGCACTGTCAACTTACATATACTCGCCGGGTTGCGCCTTTCTGTTGTCAAAATTTTGTATGGAGATTTTGACACTAGAGAGGCACTACACAAAATAAATTGTGTGTTGTTGTTGCAATGCCAAATTTGTTGTACTAATGACTTCACCTTTATTAATACATCTTGATACTCAGATAAACTTCCGTTATCCCATTTCACCTGCAAATGTCCTCTCAAATCTTGTCATTGTATTGACTGGTATTGATCTATACCGTTCTCAATTACATCGAGTGCTGAACCCACCTATTATTTAGCAATGATTATTATAAATAATCGATTATTTCTACTGTTCGGAACTTTCTTACTGTTATCGCCATATTATGCCTTGCCAGACCAAATCTTTATCACAAAAGCTTCGCCTCCATTGCAACGAAAGTTTTTTGCTTTTTATTTTGTTTACAAGGTGCACGGCTATTGTATAGTTTTGCGAATATTTGCATTGCAATTCGGAAATAAAGGGTTTCGCTTGGTTAAAGTCGATGTAAAGATAATCAACCGCAGAATTTTGTCGTCATTGCAGATAACAAAGAATACCAATTGGGATGCATCATATAATAGTGCTAATATTTCTAATCTGCAGTTCCTGCAATACACTCTTAATCAAGTTAGTAGCATCCGTCACTGTTTGCGAAGTACTTTGTCTCGTTGTTAATTATATTATAAAAAAATCAATTCTTTTTTTTTTTTTGCAAGATGGACAAATACGTTGAAAGGAGAAAGTTCCGATGGAAAATGGCGATATTTTCAACATCCCGTAAGTTGACATTTGTAGAAGCTCAATGATTTCGAAATTAATCCCTGCTGACAAATTTGCTTTTTTTCAGGTCGCATTAACATTTCTGATGTTCTTTGGTGAATTTCTTTGTTTTCTAATCTACAAGTTGATGTACTGTTTATTGCGTCGGCGAAATGTATGTTGTGCTTTTTGGTTTTGCATTTCATTACTGCTGAGTTCTTATTGGATTGTAATTTCAGGATGGCTCCGAGAATTCCAATTTACTGACTAGTGGAGATCGTGAATTCCGACCATTGAGCATGTTGCTGCCGGCTTGTGTAAACGCTATAACATCAGTACTTTTGATGACCGGCCTTTATTTGACGTATGCTTCCAGTTTTCAAACAATAAGAAGTAGGTACACTAAAGAGTTTAAAAAAATATTACAGTTGTGGTGGGTTGGTGAACTGTTATAAAGGGTCATTAAACGGATTTTCAGTAAATGGGAGAGGAAGACCCATTAAACATGGTTTTTGATCTTGGCATTCAAAGATAAAAAACAGAGTTCAACAGAGGACTCGGAAGTAAATGTGCCGAGCATGGGAGGAAAAAATGTAAAGCTCCCAAAATTAGGACAAAGGTTAAAGTTAGAAACTGAGCCGGAGGGAGCCTAAAAAGGGAAAATTTTGACCCCCCGGGACAAAATACCCACGCGGGTATATACAAATAAAAGGTGAAATAACCACTATTCTAATAATGGCCTGTGGCAATTCTGGACCTTGCAAATGTTTTGATCAAAAATATCTTTTTTAAATTTGTTTATGAATTAAAATAATTAAAAGAAAAACTAAAATTCGTTTTACGCTGAATTGCACTTCACTGGGCGAGGTGTGTCTGGATAAAGAAAAAACGGAATCCTCTTTAGTTCAGACGTAAGTGAATTAAAAGCAAGACCAATGTTGGCGCCGGCTGCCATGAGACGCTAGGGATCCCAAAATAGATCACCTTTAGAGACAAGTATTAACCCCTATGTGTGAGCACTAACATTCAAAGTATTTCAGCATGATTTCAACTAAGCTTGGAGTGAAATTTCTTCTTGTAAATCCATAGGTAGCAGCAGGTGAAATCATTTAATAATTTAAAGGTTTGATTCAGGGTATATTTAAAAAAAATTATTTAATAAAGGAAGATGCAAATTTTCAACAAAAAAAAAAATACAATTAAAAGAACATTATTAACAAAAATCTTAAAATAGAATATTTTTTAATTTAAGATTTTGGATCTCGGTTAAATTAAATAAATTTGTATTTTAAAAGAAATCGCATAAAAATAGTAACAACAAATTTGAAAAAATAATTGTGCAAATTAAAAAAAAACTAACAAAAATTACAAAATACTATAAATAGTAAAAAATATATAAAAATTACGAAAAAAATTTATAAAACTAAAACCAATTTTGGTTACAAGTTTCTAAAATATTAAATTGATTAAAATAAATTAAAATTAAAAAAAAAATAATTACGAAAATTTCACATAACTTACAGAAAAACTTCTTTATTAAAATAATTAAAAAATTCTCATTACTAAAAAAAAATATTTAAAAATAAAAAAAAACAAGTCACAAAAAAGCATTGAAAACAATTGAATAAACAAAAATTAAAAAAAAACAATAGGTTTGGAACTTACATTTTTCGCTGTTTATAAATCGTATCGCTTTTCTACATATCGCTCATTTGCTGCAATACCGGCATTACTCAAAAAACGTGATTTTTGAGTTAATGATGTAGAATTGTTCATTTCATCATACTCCATGTTGTGTAAAAACTTCATGTTAATATCTTTTATACACTCCGCATGAGAGCGTTTATCTCAGAATCGATTTTTTTGAGTTATGGCGGTCTTGCAGCAAATGAGCGATATATTCCTTTAAAATTATAATATTAATACGATAAATACTAAGTATCACTGGAATCAGATGCAATCACATTGATTTTGTATTAAGACGACAGCAGTAAACAATCAACTCATTACAAGAAGATAGCATTGTTTACTTAATAAAAAACGAATCACGGACGGTCAATACAACATACATGCTTCCAAGAAGCACCACAATATTTACATTACGACAAATTCTTATCTGTACACCCTGATAAAAAGATGTGCATTATACAAACTATTATTCTTTATCACCCTTTTACAGCATTTTCTACTGTGTTATAATTACAACTTAACATTCTTATTTAATATTTGCTTACTTTACACTTTGCAGGCTCAACAATCATTTTTGTTGGACTACTCGGTTCTATACATTTGAGTCAGCCATTGACTGGACGCCACTGGTCAGCCATAATTGTTATTGTCAGCGCTTTAATTCTAATTATATCAACAGACATGCAGCGGGTTACATACGATAACAATTATTTGGCTCATGCAAATCCAAATGCTGTACTTTCGGGCGATCTTCTTATCGTTTGTGCTTCAATATTTCAGGCTGCCAAAATGGTGTATGAAGAAAAATATCTTAAAGCTTGTTCTGTGCCAATATTACAAGCCATTGGCTGGCAAGGTATCTTTGGTTTGTTAATTACTTCATTTTTAGCTTTATGTATGAATTTCCTGCCCGCACCTATGTCACCCTTCAACGACAGTTCTCGCGAGGTTTTCGATGATTTACAAGATATTTTCACACAATTGCAAAGCAATCCATGGCTAGTGGTAGCATTGTGTGTATTTGTCTTGACCACAGCTTTAGGTGGCTTTACAGCGTTATGCATAATACGATTTTCATCTTCGGCAAATCTTATACTCGCCAACAGCATTCGATTCTATTTGGTGTGGCTTATGGCTTTGCTGTTGGAGTGGGAATACTTAAATATAATTTCTATTATTGGATATTTAATACTACAAATGGGATTGATTACCTATCGCAGGGCAATATTTTTGGAATGGTATCGTTCACTTTTAATACGTTTGACTCGCAATCGTTATGCGGAAATGTCTGCTGACCCCTCAAGTGGTATGGGTGGTGGGGCTGTGCCATCTAATCGTCCTGCGGACATAATATAAATTGAATAATTATTCGTTAAATCTCATCAATATCTTTAATTAAATCATTTTATTGTGATAAACATTCATAAACAGAAAATAAACTTTTTGAGTATAACTATAATCGTAGCTTAGTGATATAAATGATATTTTGAAAATTAAAACGATTTGATTGTAACTTGAGAATTTTTGAAAATTGATTAAACATCTAAATAAATAAAAACACATAAAGTTAATATCTGTGTGTGTCTTATGTTATATTAAATATGCGAACACGGTAATAAAATGTGTAATTAAGAAAAAACAATATAACGATTATATGTGTGTGTGTACAAATTAATAAAGATTGAGGGGGTGTATCGGTATAGACGTAAAGGTGATTTCTGCATTTATTGTCGGCGGGATATTACAAGGGAAATTTATTTGCTTAATGATATGTAGGGTGTAAGATTTTAATTAAGAATAATAGGCAGATCCAAAATTAACAAATACCTTTGAAGTAGGTTTCAACGCCAAACTATATGAATGACAATTTTATAGTAGCCCCTGGTGGATAGCTTCTTATGCAAAATAGTCTCTTTAAATAAAAACATATGGGAGAGAAGACCAATTTATCTCGTATCTAGAATAACACATTCTTAATTTTTATGACTCACCGGGTTTTTTTAAGGTTCCAGTCACCTAAATACAATTGGCCATAAGTCCAGTACATTCTGATACTATAAAAGTACTTTTTGGTACAATAAAAGTTAATTTTGGTAGAACAAAAATTGCTTTTCGCTACAATAATTCGCTACAATTTAAAGCTATTTATAACTTAAATGATGCCAAATTACTTCAAGAAGACTTAGATCGAGTTGCGATGTGGTCAGAAATCAATGCATTACCGTTTAATATTGATAAATGCTTTCATATGACATTTCATCGTTGTCGTAATTTAATTAACGCAGTTTACAATCTAAAAAATTGTGACCTGAATATTATTTCTGAATATATGGACCTAGGAGTTGTTCTGGACGCAAAATTAACTTTAACGAGCCACATAAATTACGTTGTTCCAAAAGCATTTTCATTACTGTATTTCATAAGAAGAAATACTGCAGAATTTGTTGATCCTTATATTAAAAAAACTTTATATTCATCTTTTGTTCGATCCAAATTAGAGTATGCCTCTTTTATTTGGAGCCCTACTGCTAATATTCATATCAACCGCATTGAGAAAGTACACAAATCGTTCATAAAATTTGCATTAAACTCGCTTAATTTCTCGGATCCCTTACCATCCTATGAAAGTCGATGTCTGCTTCTTTCTTTAAAAACATTAGCCGCCAGGAGAGACATTGCGTCTCTTAAGTTTTTACATGGCATTGCCTCAGGTTCTACTAACTGCTCCGAATTATTGTCGCTTCTTCGTTTTAATGCGCCTGTAAGATCATTGCGTCATATTTGTACATTTAATATAGATACACACTTAACCAATTACGCCTCGAATGAGCCAATTACAAGATCTATGAGACTTTTTAATTCTATTTGTAATTCTATTGATCTCAGTTACTCTGCCAATAAATTTAAGAATTTGCTATCTGAATTAATTATATAACTTGTATAAGTTTTATTATATATAAATGTATTAATTATTATGCTAGTCTGTAAGGATTGCTTTTCCATAGACTATAAATAAATGATGATAAATGTACTACTTTTTGGTACATTAAAAGTACTCTTTGGTACAATAAAAGTACATAATTTTTGGTACAATAAAAGTATTTTTTTGGTGCAATAAATGTACTTGTTAGCACGATCAATGTACTTTTTAGTTCAACAAAAATACTGTACGGCACAATAAGATTACAGTCGAAACTCTCTATAACGAATTCCAAGGGACTGGATATTTACTTCGCTATAAAGAAAATTCGCTATATACAGGCCTGTTCTGTAAATCACGTGGTTTCATATCACATGCCGTTTTGAAATCACACGTGGGTTTTTTTCCTGTTCTGTAAATCACACGATTTTGTCTTTTTCGGTGTGATTTTAATTATTCGAAATCACAACAAAACAGCTGATTTTTTTACTTATTTTGTTGTAATTTAATAAGGATTATTCAAGTGAGTTGAAATTTTACGTTTTTGAGTTGAAAAAGAAAGAAAAATTTAAAGTAAAACGCCGGGTGCAATATTTTTTGCTCTGAAAAATTTGCGAAGGACACAATTAAACAACAACGCATAAAAAAGCATTGATTAAATCTTCGAAAACTAAATCAGCTGATGACATCAAGAAAAATCAAATCATAAGCACTTCATTAACAAATCACAAACAAATTCACAAAACAGATACACAAAAAGTAGTGTCTCAAAAAATTGTTAATTTTACTACATAAATTAAGAAATAACACATGTTGTTAATAAATGAAGCAATTTATTTTTAAATTCCCATAAAGGTACTCGTAAAAATAAGCATGTGATTTGAAATCGATTGGTGCTTAGGTGACCGGTTTGAAATCACAAAATTTCAAAAAGTTTGGTGTGCAGAACACCATTTTTGTGATTTCAAATCACTTTTGTGATTTGTGATTTCCAGAACAGGCCTGATAGAAAAGAAAAACAATTTTGTTTCTTTTAAAATTTTTTATTTGTAGTAGTCAGTTATTTTGGTTTGAACTTAATTTTTCCATTTTTTTTCTTCAATATAATTTTCTAATACATTTAGAGAAGTTAACACAGTACATATCGCGATATGCAAAGGCAAACTGATAGCGACTGCAATAAATGTGAGGGATAGTAATGATTCCAGTTGTCACTTGCATAGTTCGGTGGTTCCCCAAAATACACTTTCAATTTTATGGTAATTAAACGAATCAAAGCATCAGTCTCTGCTTGTGCTTTCTGAAAGCAACAATAACACACAAAAAAGCGACGTCGATTTCGATTTTGTGTGCGTGCGTTCGGTTTTGCCTTAATTCGTTATATAGAGATTGAAAACGCTTCAATTTTGACGTTACGGTCGCAAAAATGCTTCGTTATAAGGAAATATTCGCTATAGGGAAATTCGTTATATGGAGATTATAATACACTCAAAGTAGACCCAAAACACAGTGTTCTTATAATTGCTCCGCAATAAAGAAAACTTCGTTATAGGGGAGTTCGTTATGGAGAGTTTCGACTGTATTTTGGTACAACAAAAGTACATTATGATACATTGAAAGTACCTTATGGCAGACATTTTAAAAAGTGTTTTGCACTTATTTTTACATTTACATTTTTTTTGTAAAACTTCTTTAAAATTTGTTGGCAGAATTATTCTCACAATTTGCCATCAAATTCACGCTGTTTCTTATTCCCGAAGTTCGTTTAGAATAAGGAAAAAATATCACTAAAGGTTTCATTCTGAGTATGAAAACAATTCCTAAGGATTTGTTTTTCAGAGTTATTGACTAAAAAAATCAAAAATTAACCAAAAAAGTTAAATTTTTTAAAAAGGTTACAAATATATAGCCTTAATGCAGCCAGAAAAAAAAACAAATTTCAACGGTTTTTGTTGTTGTTGTCTAGAGTCACTAGCGTGCTCTTTTTCCTTATGTACATAAATTCAAACCTTTCCTAATTTTCAAATAAAACACTGTCAAAGTATATGTTTTCTTAATAATTTCTTCTTTAATTCTTGTATATGCTGTAATTGGCATTAATCTTTTCATTTCTATTTAATTCACAAAATACAAAAAAAAACAGAATATCAATTAATATAATTTAACTTAAAATAAAACAATTGAACTAAATTAAAGACGCCCATGTTTTTTATAATACGAAATTAGCTTATATAGTATAACACATATAGAAAAAACAAGTGGCATATCAGTGACTGACATGGCAACGAACATTACTATTTTACTGGTTAATAATTGTTTTAAAAGTAAACACACAAGAAAGAAATGCAAATTATAAAACTGTTTCATATTTCATATGATGGCATGTGTGGTGGTGTTACATACGATACACACAACAACGATATACACACGTAATATATATTTATCTTCTTTTGGCATTTACGTATAGCATTTACTATATATGTTTACTAGTTACAATTTTAGATAAAACTATATAATTCAACATAACGACAATGTGCTGTGGTTGGGGATATTTTGACACGACATTATTAAGTATTATAGGTGTGTTTTTTCTTTTAAAGATGTTGTACATAGCATTAAATTCTTGTTTGGTTAGGATTTTTTGTGGTAATTATTGTCTTATTGTGTTTTTTTTTCTGGGAGAAGTAATTAATATCATGTAATTTTGACGAATATGGTAGACTTTCTTTATGTCTATTTTCTTTTTGATTATAATGGTATAATAATAACGACAATTTCAATATTTTAATAATAGTTTCTTTTGTAATTGAATTCTTAAATTTTGTTATGTCCCCGCAAGCCGCCAAAAAGCCTGTACGTACGTTTAAAATACGTTAACAAAAACGAAAGAGAGAGAGCGCTCTTATAGAACATTAATTTATACATCTTTTACATGTTCACATTTATAGGACGACGTTGATTGGAAATGCTTTAGTTTCCTTGGTATATGCATATTGAATTAATCACTGTTTATGCGTTTTGTTTCATACCCAGCAGACCTTCGGCAACGCCCAAGAAATACACCATCTGAGCAATGCCAAAGAGTGGTGCAATAACGATCATACGGCACAAACCTCCCTTGAAGAAGGCAGTAGGACCCTCATATTTCATTGTTTTTCTGTAATTTGAAAACCAAAATGACCTTACATTATCGGCCCTTATGCATTGAAAGTATCATACTAAACTTACGATATACAATCCATAATACCCTTGAATTCCTTCTCACCATCCGCCTTTTTAATGGCCTGCAGACGTGTCTTGACCACATCGAAGGGATTTACAAAGAGAGCAGCAAATGAGCCTGCTGCTAAACCAGACAAGAACGAACACCTGCAAACAAAGACATCAATCAAAACAAATCTATACTAATTGTTATAAGTATGTATTAATTAAAAACCTACCAGAAGACTGCTTCTCCAGAACCATCATTACGTCTGGGTCCCAAAGCATTGAGTGTAGCAAACAAGGGGAAGTACACAACTGAGAATGTAACATCTCGCAAGCCAGTAGCACCAATGCCCTTATATAAACCGAAAATACCCTTTTCTCTTAATAGCTGGGTAGCCAATTGTGTGGCCGATGTCTTCTCAACGGCTTTACCCGCCAACTTGGCCTGTGCAGCAACACGACCAGCATCTTGCATTTGAATTTTTAACAATTCCATGGGTGTAGTAACGACAATTTGGAATGCACCAGCCAAACCGCCAGCAATCATTTGACTACTAACGGGCAGTTTACCATCCTTGGTGGTAAGTTTATGACGGAAGTAATCGTTGGCAGTAAGTTTAATGGCCTTTTCGGGTGTAATGAGCAGGATGTTAACACCAGATCCGCGGTACATGCCGAAATAGCCCTCGGCACGATATGTTTTCCGGAAACAATCAAACCTTTTGAGAAAGAGAGATATTTAAATTAATCTACAATTGAAGAGAAAGGTCGATATAGCAGTAATACTTACATATTTTTATACATTTTCTCGCCATTTGGACCGACTTGTTGATTCTGTAGACGGGTTTTAACCAAATCCAATGGAAATACGCAGGATACACCGATGATACCGGCAATACCGCCATTAATGATTTTTGGAAGTAAACTGTAAAAATGCGTTTAAGATTTTAATAGTTAAGGGTGAAAATAGCTTCAACAGACAATTTAAATATTTATTCATTAAATGTATACATAGCACATTTCCTAGACATGCAATATTACTATATGCATGTACTTATATTTATGTAGACATATTGTTGTTGGGTGACTGACTGGTCTATTGTTTATCAGCACGCCCGTCTAATGTTCTATTTATGTGACGTAATAGAATTGTTTCAATTTTCAATAAAACTTGCTCGTATCAAGCAAGAAAAGTTATTTTGCGACCAGTTGAACGTTTCTAGTTTGCGAATAAGCTAAAGGGAATTTTTAAATAACTTTAGTAGTTATATTTTGAAATTTAACCATAAGAGAATATAAATGGTACTTAATGAATTAGTTTATTATGTGAATTATTGCATTCATAATTTAATATTTTACATCTCTTTTGAAATTTATTTAAAGTGGATGTTAAGATTTTGTCATTAAGAAACAAACTGTTTAGAAAAATATGAAGTTTACCCGATAGTACCAGATACAATCAACTCTCCTAACTAGAATTTCAGAACTCGTTTTATACTAATACACAGAGGACAATTTCCCCGAGCCTAGGACATATCCATGTTAACGAAACTAGTTCCGAACCAGTATTATATCCAACTGGTTCGTGAACCGCTAAACCTCAATATCAAAATTTCTCTATAAAATTTAAACTTTCGAGCATCTTCAATTCTCAATACTTAAATGTATGTTCGAGGAAATGAATGAAAATATTGCGAATATTATTTTTGACTAGGATATAAGTTCTTTTCTTTCTACAATAAACTTATGGAGAGTTTAAAAACTGAGTAAACCATTATTTATTTTAATTTGTAAAATAATGTACACCCTAAACAGCAATTGTACATCATCAGAAAACATAACATAACGCTTTACTTATGTGCCATATATATTAATCCCTAAAATTAATACACAAATACACCTTATTGGCCACAGTTTATATCCAAAGAGTGATTAGTATAATATACACTACACATTTTACCTCTTTAAAAGAGTCAATTTGTACAAATGAAATTAATTCAACGTTACAGCTCTTAAGTATGTAAAATTATTGGCAATTGTAGTCTATTTGATTTATTGTCGGCTTTTTTGTTTCGATAAGAAAACTACCAGAATGCGGCACGTGCCTTAAACAACGACGAAATATTTATTTTTGGCACAATTTATTCTAAAAAAAAAAAACACCACAACCGCAATGTTAGCGCCCAATGATCTTGTGAATGAAAACTTTGTATTGGCGCAACGTAAGTGTAATATGTCGGCAATTCAAGATAAATGTTTCATCAATTCCTTTCGCTTTAATGTAAATAAAATTAGCTAATCGAATATTTTCATTTCTATGGGTAAAAGAAAAGCTGTGATGACAGCAAGTGATTTTGAAATGCAAAAAACAATTGTTTGTGTACTTCATTTGTTCACCTTAATTAAGAGTAAACATTAACGGCCTTATTCATAAAAACTTATAAGAGGTTTATAAAGCTTTTTTATGCAAATTTCGAGAAAACAATATTCATAAACGATTTACATCTTGGAAAGAGTTCTTGCATGTATTCATTTTGTAGGAAATTTTCTTCCTTATCATTGCGCACATAGAAAAGTATCTAAATAGACACTTTTTATTCATGAATATCATTGTGAAAAATATTTCTCCAAAATTCGTCAAAAATAATTTGTAAATAATGAAATAATATTCGTGATGTATAAACAATCAAAACAAGGAAAAAATGTAATCGGTATCCGAATATTATTTCAACATAAGGAAAGAAAAATAAAATTTTTTAATACAATTTTTACTTTCTTATCGTCACGAGAATCGTAGTAAATGAAAAATAGAGCTACAATATTGTTCGTAGTTATTATAAGTGAAAAAACATGTTTGGTATCCGATTATAAAGCTTTTGTATCCGATTATAAAGCTATTGCTATACATCATTAACGACTTATAACAGTCGGTGTTGCCACCGGAACACATTCGGCTAAAGGACTGATAACAAACGTTTATGAATACAATTTCTTATTAAAGGTTTTTCAGAGCAAAAGAATACTTTAGCTAGAGAACGCTTCATATCCACTTTATAAATTTTTTATGAATAAGGCCGTAATCATATACATTTATAGTATATCACATATCTATCTTATTTCATTTCTATTATTTATCAAAGTTTTAAAAATGTTAAAAAATTAGATTTCGTTTTTGCTAATTAGCTATGTACACGTTATGAATAACGACAGCCAAAAGTCATTTAGCATAGCCAAGCAACAGTATTATCGAAAAGAAAATGAACGCGGCGACACACATAGGGAAAATTGTTTTTTTTTAGTAATAAACGATAAACTTCAATTTGATTACAAATTGTGATACCACGCGATACAAGTGATAAAAAATACACATTGGTATTAAAGTACATACACACTATATAACTAGCTAGTAGAGTACAATAAAATTCTGTTATTGAAAGCGATAATAGATTAAGCTATTTATTGGGGCAACCCGACAACATTTTTTGATGTTATCACAATAATTACGAATGGCTAAGAAATTACCTAAATACAAGTTTGTGTCGTTTTTACTTGTTTTAACAACTATTTGACTATTAAAACCAACTACCAACTAGCGACTAATTGTTGACTGATAAAATCATGTATGATTAAATTTTAGACTAATATGCCTTGTAACAAAATCACTGTAGGGACGTATGTATGTTATTATAATAAATGGTTTTATTTTATATTAGGCTATGTAGATTTTAAATTGTCTTTCTATTTAGAAATGGCTTTGTTTCCTACAATTAACGCGGTTGTTTACCTCACATTCTTTAAGTTGCAACATTAAAGAATGCACTGTATATAATACGTATATTATCAATAATAAAATAATATATAAATATAAAATATAATACATAAATAATAATATGACGTTTATAAATACATCTTATAAAAGATTTTTTGTTTTGGGCTACTGATTATTTATTTATTTTATTAATCCAACTGTCTGAATCACTACAAAAATCGCAATAATGTTTATATACGAAAATATAAGAAATTCCCTTGTTGTCCACAAATGTATATTAGAATCCCCAAAACTTATCAAAACAACTACGTACAGCAATAATTTGTACTAAAATGCGACATTCAGTGACCTTGTGTGATGTTTTGGCAAAAATGTATGTATGTATGTATGTCTGCCTAAGAGTGTATTCACATTTTTATTTATTAACATATATATTTGACATATTTTTAATTCAAAACACTATTATAAGAACAAAATTTAAGTGAAAATATAAAATAACTGATTTCTACGTCGATGTGTCAATCACATGCATTGATAAAGCAGTTGTACATAGATTAATATTATATTTGAGCATTATATTTTAAAAGCAACTTACGCGAATTGCTGCTGTGGTTGTTGTTGTGCCATTCTGAAAATAAAGAGTTTAAGGAAATCAAGTTAAATAACAGCATTTAGATTAAATTAAATTAGTCTAATATATTCCATATAATTTTGTATACATTAAAAAAACTTGACGGAACATACACATAGATAATTATAGACAAGATATAACTTCTTTAAAGTTATCTATACATTTTTGTTAATATTTTATTTGAGAAACTAAAACACAGTTTATTTATGTATTAATATCTATAAAAATATTTCAATTTAATGATGAGTGTTTTTGTTGTGTTTCAACAAGTGTTGATGATGACGATGATAAGCTTTTCCATACTGTACACGACACCAGTGATAAGACACAATATAAACATAAATAATCTTTCCTTGTGTACGAGTACACCAAACAATAAAATTAAGTCAATTGTTTGTTTGTCTACAAATTTGCTGCTGAGGATATTTTGATGGCTTCGAAGGGGCCAACAAAAAAACTTTTTTAAATAAACTAGTATTCAGCCCGGATATGAACTCAAAAACAATGTAATTTTTAATGTATTAAGGCTCACTTAGCTGAAGAAAAAATATTTCAATTAATAAGTTTTTGATATAAACCTTTAAAATTTCATATACTTTATACTTTTTAAAAAATATAAATAATATTAATATTAAGTTATATGACATAACTGACACAAAAATTTGCCTTACATTGCACCTCAGAATATCCCCCTGTAAACAGTGAAATGTCTTCGACCACCCGACACGATGTTATTGTTATTATCTTTATACATCAAAACAATTTGATTTTAGAACACAAATACAACTCCATACTTAAATCAATAAGACATTGATCCATTTACGTAAAGTAAGCAAAAATCAGTATTCTGATAAGGTATACATTGTTGAAAAGCAAATACATAGCTAAGTTAACTTCAGACACTATAGTAAACAAACACGTTAAACACGTTAATACTATTTAAAAGGTGCTAATGAACAACATTTCTACTCTTGTTGAGAAAAAAACCAAGTAAATATAAAAAATTTCGCTACCATTTTGCTTTCAACTTTGAATGAAACTTGGTCTTTTATTATTAAAGCTTTCTTTCTTTATTTTTTTGATAGTAAGAAGAATGTATTTTGCCAAAAAACTTTTAATCTTTAAATAAAGTTTAGGTAGGTATGTACATAAAAACTTTTTCTTGCTATTGCTTTCATGTTATAATATTTTGAATTTAATTTGGGTTTAAAAATTAGAAGTAGGAAAAATTATAAAAAGGAAAAAAGACTAGTCCGTGACTGGATTGGGGATGTTTTTTTAAGGAAAAGATGTGGAAATTGGAAGAAGATAATTCGAGATGTCGCTAAAGACTCTTGTCTTTTAATTTGTATTTATAAATGGCAAGATTTGTTATTTAAGATTATTTTTATTTATTTATTTATACACAGTATTTCAATTTGAAGCCTTCCGCCCGATTTCAATAAATTATATATATTTATATCGGTTTTTTTGCTTGATATGTTCGCGTGAAGTCCTAATGAAGTTTTAAAACTTTGAATCGCCTTTTTGCAAAATTATGAAAATTGGACAGATCAACTTTTACCAAAATGGTATAGATTTCTATTGTCACTTAAGGAATACTCATATCAAATATATATTATACACTAAAATAAATGCAGAGAAAAAATATCAACCGATAATTCATATTATAAGCCTTAATCAGTGGTGTTCATTTCATAGAACAATTCTTCCCGCTCAACTCACATGTATTCTTACTTTCTTGCTTTCAGTCGTCACTGAAACAGTCACTTTTGAACAGCACTGGCCTTAATCTATATTATCAATTTAAAGTTTTCTGTGGTAAAATCATGCATCCTTTTTTTAATTAAATGATTGATTTTCACATAAGCTGAGCGTGTGCTTGTTAAATATTATAGAAAGTGCTATTGGGACGCATGCACTCTCATCACATTTGGAACAGTTTGTACGGCACAATTGAGTGACACTTAGTGAAACGAGTGTGCCATTTGATTAGACGCTTTAAATTGCTTATAGCGGCAGGCATTGCGATTATTATTTAATTTTATCTGGCAATTTGTCCACAAAGGCATAAAGATATGAAGTACAATTTTACCTTGGCGTATATTGGCAAACCAGCGCTTAACAACAACAAGGCAAAATTCATACCGAACCTATCAAGTGTTCTTGTTTTTAACACTATTCCTCCACACTCTTAAACGAATTTTGGATTAAACCAGTTTTCCGTGCATAATAAGAAATCAATATTTTTTGTAATCGTTATAACACCCCCTCCCTTGCTTCATTCGCATGATACAAATTTGAGCTACATCGACGGGTAACAAGCAACAAGCCTTTCCTGTCAGTTTTCATGCGTCCCTTGCTGGTGCGATTTGAAATTTACGTAATTTATGACCAAAAACCGCATCACCTTCGTTTTTTTTATTATTTGAGATTTTGTATACGTATATCAAAATTTGCAATCATGTATTCGTCCTCTTTTTATTAATTTGCCAACAAGAATATTTATCGGTACACTTACTTTGCTTATAATATTTGTTGAGTGTACTTGTTTCGAGATGGAATATATTTTCTTGTTTAATTAATTGACTTTGGTTCTTATGTTGAGTACTTATGCTAATAGTTTAAATTTGTTCACACATTTATTTTTATTATTAATAATTAATCGATAATGGTTGAAATAAATAACCCCGTGCAGAAAACCTGCAACCGAAGAATCAGCCGTTCAACTGATTTTTTTTCGATGAATTTTGTCGTCTAGAGTTGCCAGCTGTCCATATGGTAATGTGTGACAATTGGAATGAAATGGATTGCAAGAACAAAAAATCGTTGGTTTTAAATACTCTGGTAAAATGTGATTCACACTGTGATATTAAAAACGGAATATAAGGATTTTAATTGAATTTTCGTACAAACGGTTCTTTTGGCGGTTTAACCTAATCTGCAAAAAAAAAATGTTGTGGCGAACGGCAAATCTGTTTGACAGATCCGAGTGTCTGAATGTGCCTTCCTACTTATTTTTAAAATAACAACAATTCCTTTAATTTGTTAAAATTTATAAAAAAAATCCTAAAATTTACTTAAAATTAAATTTCTAAAAAAGAAATATGTGGGTTCTACACATTATTAAAATTACTGAAAATTCATATATATGATGAATATATATATATATATATATATAAATTAACAAAAAAATACAAAAAAAAAAATATAATAGTCTTTTTACACCAAACAAGCACACAATATGAATATGCGAAATGCTCGAAAGTGGTTCTACACTGAAGTTTCGCATATTATCAGCTCTTGTCTAGCTCACACATTTTTCTATTCGCCTTATAACCTGCAATTTTTTCCTGCCACAAATCTATTAACATTGCTTCGGAAGCATTATTCCATGAAGCGCGACTGCTTTTAACTAATTTTAATAATAATTTATTAATATTTTGCCAAAAATTTAAATTTTTTGTCCGTCCGTGTTGTTTGGCAGTTTTTCCGATAAATGTAAACAAACAATGCAAATGTTGGTTGCCGGATCAACATTATTGAGAAATTCAGCTCACAGGCATTTCTTTTTGGAAAAAGGTAAAAAAATTAAGTTTACAACATATTTTGTTTTTATTTTTTATTCGACCTTTTTTACAAATTGATAATATTTTCAAATAATCGAGCTCGAGGTCATGTTTTTTCATATATTATATTATTTTTATTCGATATTTCGATCCTCTTCGAGGATCATCTTCAGGAACATATATATATATTTTTTTACAAATTTTTCAATCCTTTTTATTACATTGTAAATTTCTCTACTGGTTGCGATATTTGTATGTTTTTTTTATTTTTATTATAAATACAACATATTTTTGCATATATTGTTAATGTTTTTTTCATTTTTTTTGCCAATATTATTTTTTATTTAATTTTTATTGTAATTAAGTTTTATTTTTTTGAGATCTATTTGTAAAAAATTTGGAAATATTGAAGGATATCTTGGTTTTAATTTAAAAAACAGGTATGGAGGTAAAAAATACTTATATGTCTATCTTGGTCTAAAATAAAAAATAACGTATTTGAAATCAATTTTCAAAAAGTGTTTGTTTTTAGAAATAATGGTTAATGAATTGAATTATTGAACATTTTTTTTTTTGCTTTTAGGAGGTATTTTAGGGAAGAGCACCTCTATAATATTTGTTCGTCCCGAATTCTAGAATTTTGCCTTAATTTTTTTATTAAAAAAAATAGTAAAAAGTATTTTAATGTTAATTTTTGCGATTCTGTATTATTTATTTGTAATTTATTATGAAGAAGATTATATAAGATTTAAATCCAGTTGGTAACACTCGTTTCATTTCCCATATTGTTTCGAAAATATGCTATCTTAACTTTTAATGTTAATGTGAACAGGACTTTACCAGCTTTATTATTTCATTTTCAATCCTGTTGACTTGCCGCCTATTCTTCTGCAAAGTAGGCAACACTGTTCCCGTATTGTTTTTGTGCTGAAAACAGCTGAAAGGTGCTACATTCCAAAGTGAAAGAATTTTTTTCCACTAATCAAATTTCTGAAAAAAACTAATTATTTGCAATTGATATCGTTCCCTTTAACAATAAAACTGGATAAACGAAAGATGAGTGGCACACGTTTTGCCCGCACGGGGCGGTGTAGGTTTCTCATATGCTTTGGCATACTGGTGCTTATGGTAGGTATGGTGGCCATATTTCACAGCTCCCAAATCCAATTGGATGAGACACGAGAGCAACGTTTACACTGTGAGCAGCAACAGGAGGCTCTGAACGAAAGACTAACATGTAAGTAAACCAAACACCTTAATGGGGAGTGGTACTTATTTGCCAACTTTTTTTTCTACTCTACTAAAGCTTTGGTAGAACAAAAGTTCCATTTGGAGAAGAATCAGGAACGTGAACGCACAGAGTATTTGGAAACTAAACGTAATCTTGAACAGAAAATAAAAGATCTGGAAGAAAAACACGAAAAAGAACAAGTCGAATCACAAATGCGCTACGATAAATTGCAACAGGCCCATAAATTGCTACAGAGTGACCACAAGCGTTTAAAGGAGGAGAATCTGAAGGCAAACAAACAGCAACTGGAGAATATTAATGGTTTGGAAAACAAGTTGCAGTCATTAAGATCGGAACTAAAACGCGAGAAAACCAACAAATCTGGGGAAATGTATATGTATAGAGTAAGTATAGCAATAATACTGTTCTTTGAAATATTTATAGTTAGCGTGTACTCAAGCATATTTTAACATTAAATTTCTCCGACGTTCTAAAAGCCTTAAGCAAAAACAAAATTTATTTTAATATATAAAACCATTAAATTAGGCCTAAATCCAATTTAGTCATATCTGATGTTGTAGGTTCCTTTGTATAACCCCATTGAAATATTTAAAACATTCAACATTTTAGGAAAAATATAATACGGCTGAACAGGAAATAACACATCTTAGGCACTCGCTCTCCCAGGTACAGAACCAGTTAAAAGAGTATCAATTGCAGGGCGACAATAAAGCCCAAGAACTGTCTAGAAAACCTGTGGCACCTAAACCTGATATCGCCGGAGATGTCAATACTAGCACAAGCGAAAAGTCTTTTAAGCAGCAAGATCCCGTGAGTGAAGGCGTTTACCATATAGCGGTAAACATAAGTAATATCAATAACAAAGATAGAAAGACTCTCAGTTATACTAACGTGGGTGGTGGCGATGGCACTGGTGGTCATCACGATGAGCCATCATCGGTTATGGCTGGCAATGTTGGTGGTGTAGAAGATAGCAATAAACAAACAGCTACTAAACAAGATACACAATTACCAAATACTAATCCAGTATTTAAGCCTCTGATAGCAAAACAATATAATGGTAGTTTAATACTAAATTCCGTTGAAAATTTTCAGATCGTCCCCCCAAAACCCATAAAGAGTCAGAATGATCATCAGCCTGCAGCTGAGAGTTTAAAACAGCAGGTGGCACCTCTGAGTGCACCAAAAAATAAAGGTTCCACAGCTACATCTAAGTCGGAACAACAAATGGCAGCCGCCTCGGCACTAAATGCGACATCAGCAAATACCCGCAATGTACGAGGAAACGGTAGTAGCAGTACCAGTAATACACCGCCACTGCCTTTGCCACCCAATCAGAAAAAGCAATTGCCCGAAAACGTGGCACCCATACCAGATGACTTCGAAGAGATATTGCAGAAAAATAATAATGATCAATTGAAAAATCCCAGTGTAGAATCGAATAAAGATGATGATAATGCCATGAAAGCTGCACCCTTAAAACTATCGAATAATAACAATAATAATAATTACGATTTTGCTGGCCATGAAATGAAAGATAATGATAACATGAATGATGATTCCAATATACCCCATGATGAGGATATTTTTGATACCGACAACGACGAAGGCAAGGAACATCACAAGCAGAAAGGTATCGACGATGCGGGTAATAATGACGATGATGATGGTGGTGGGCTTTTGGGAGGCGACAATGACAACGATGGTGATGGAGGTGGTGCCGCTGCTGGTGATATAGCTGTCAAACACAATCAACAACAAATAGATGCTAATTTAAAGAATGAAATTGCTGAAGATCAAGGCAAAGAATTTGGCGATGGCCTGCGTTTAGATGAAGGGGCTATGGAAGAAGACGATGATGGTAAGTTACTATAGAGGAAAGCTACACGAAGGTGGGTTTTGTAAGAAAGAGAAAGGTGGGATTTCTGTTTTTCAAATCTAAATCTTTTAAGATTCACTTTACCAGGTGGGAATTTCAGAAAAGAAGTTTTGGGACCAAAGTCCAAATTAAAATTGTCTTAATATAGAATATAGAAATAATATTGTTGAAAATAATTGCGTATACTTTCTGTAAAGTAGGATTGGACAACATAATTCCTGAAGAATAAAGTTCATCCGCCAATGAGACTGGCCCGACATCTCGTACAATGGACAGCGACTAAAAGGTGTTGGCCTTGGGTGCCCAAGACATAAAATTGTATAGTCCAGTTTTCGATTTTATTATTTATAGTGGATTTTAAATTATATAATTGATATTTCAATTTGTTTAAGGATTATTTGACTGACATCGCCTTGATTATCCGAGAAGTGTTCCGCTCGACTTTAGGTTTCATAGGGTTTCGGGCCATAGCGTAATTTCATATAAAAAAGCGCCTTCGTGGAGGACTTGCCATTGGTTACAAATTTATTACTTATATTTATATGTTCATTAACTTTCAGATGATTACTCAAATCCCTCGGCTCGCAAGAAAGCTGATAAAGCTGTACGCCATTAAAGTTAAGCAGTAAGATTTTGAAAACTTATATCGAATACAATTAGTTATTTAAGCAAAAAAGTATATTATATATGTATATTATAATTTGGTAAGGATATTTTCAAATCCTTTTATTTCAAAATTATTCTACCTCCGTGATCTCTAGTTTATGTCCTATTTAACTAGTTTTCTTTCTTAGATATGTGATGGATTGAATGCAACTAACTTCTGGTTTTTTTTACAGATTGCATTATAACTATAACAAAGACAAGCATTCCAAATTATTTTGTGATAAACTTTTTGTCGTGATATTAAAAGCTGTCCAAGTCAACGTTGGTAGAAAAAATTTTACCGACTTAAAGTATAAGGTTCAGGATTTTTGATACGATTTCGAATTCGCTTAAGATCACCTAATTCTAATAATTTAATTTTAAATTAAATTTAGTTATGATGTGATAGTATCAGTGAGTTTACATTTTTTGTACATGTCCTATTTGTAGATAATATCAGAACATTGTGGCTAGGATGATCTCCCCCAATGACAGAATTTTCTGAATTGCATAATGTAATGTCGGCGAAACAATTTTCTTCTGTACTGGAAGAAATACATCTTCCTCAGATGATGTTCCGCAGTCTGAATATGTTAAGAGAGCGGCGTATTGACAACTTTGCGTTCTTTCGCTTCAAATTGCTTACATTTGTAGTAAACACTGGTGCTACCTTATTTGCTATTAGTAGGACCGGTCTTAGCATGTTACTTATTTCGGGGTTCGCAACCCAAAAAAATCCATCTTCATATTTTATAGTGGCCGGTCTCCTTGTTGTGACTGACAGCACTTCGAATAGTTGAGTTATCTCTTCTTCAAAGCTGACGTCTTTAAACTGTATGTCCCTTCAGTTAGTCTTAAAATAGTAACGTTTCAACTTCATATCTCATTCATGGGATGCAAAGGTGTTTTGTGTTGATATTATTCGAGTAGCAACAAGGTTCAGTTCTTTCCTCCTTCAGTTTCTTTTTACAACCATACAAATCGAAATACTTTTGTCACAAAAGGATATTGCAAAATAGTTTGAGTGTCTATTGTTAAAACCATCGAAATCATGTGTTCTGTGTGGAGAGTATTTATTAAAAATAAGACTTACTTATGTGTTTATTCAATTTCATCAAATATCATACATTAATTTCACATGTAGATATCGATTTAGTAACTCCACTTGCGAAGACCAACTACCTTAAGAAAGAAAAATCTTTGTTCATTTATTTATTTTCCATTCATTTAAAAAATATGTCCTCTTGTTACAATTGGAACACTAAAGTATTATGTATCATTTGCATTTTCTATTTTCTACAACCATTGCTCGTTTTTTGCATTGTCACACCGTTTGGTAAATAGTATTGTTTTATTCTTTCCAATTACTTTTTTTTATTATTATTACTGTGATAAATGTGTAAATTGTGTAACAATGAATCCTTATCCATTGTAAGAGAAAAATTTCACAAATATACATATTTGGCCTTTGAACAACAAATCATGAATTTACTTTTTCAAGAGTCTCATTAAAAACGTATAATAAAAATAAAATCATAACTAAGATATCCATACCGTATGCTTTTCCTATAATTTTGTAATTTTATTTAAGTTTATTATTATAGACTTAATAAAAAGAAACAAAGAACAGAACTTCTCTTACAAGGTCATGGTAATATGAAACATTTTAAAAATACATGAGGTGGGTGAGGGGTAAGGCATCAAACATACAAGTATAAAAGACAAGTTAAAATGGAACAAAAATATGATTATAAAGTAATAAGTTTAAATGACATATGGAGGTATAACACCTGAAAGATGCAATCCACTTTTTTATTGTTGATTATGAGCTGTAATCCAAGGATGCATTAGCACCTGATCCAGAGGCAAACGATGTTGAGGATTCAAGACCAATAATTTTGAAATAAAGTGTGCAGCTGCCTTGGACACATGATCCGGTAACTTATAATCCACTTTGATTATTTTCTTATAAGTATCGTCGTATTCTGTAGCTAAAAATGGTGCACGACCCACGATCAATTCATAGCAGAGCACCCCTAAACTCCATAGATCAACATTTTTCGTATGTGGCTTGCCTTGTACCATCTCTGGCGGCAAATAATCCAGTGTGCCGCACAAAGTTGTGCGCATCGAATTGGGCTCATGTACTGACCAACCGAAGTCGGCAATTTTCAAGTCTCCCTTATGGCCCAACAACAAATTTTCCGGTTTTATATCACGATGTATAACATTTCTTTCATGCAAATACTGCAATGCCGACGCTAGAGACTTTATATATACGGCAGATGAACGTTCGTCAAAACGTTTCAAGGGTTGCGACTGCAGTTCTTTAAACAGAGTTCCTTTGGGTGCGAATTCCAAAATTAAATAAATGCGAGCCTCATCATGAAAATAACCATACAGGCGCAAAATATGTGGATGACGTAAATGAGATTGGATTTCAATTTCTCGCCTGACTTGATGTTCGACGTTAGATTCGTGTATCTGCTGCTTGAAGAGGACCTTAAGGGCTACTACGAATTTGGATTCTTTTTCGCGTGCGAGATATACATTGCCAAATTTGCCACGTCCCAAAGGGCGACCGATGTCAAAATTGCTCAGAGACCAAATTTTTTTGGCTTCTTTTTTTATTTCTGCAAAGAAAGTTATAAAAATAGAACAAAAAGTGTATTTATACTGAATTGCATATTACTATAAATTATGTGGTAGACTATGTTAAAAAAAATGTTTGAATGAAAAAAATATACAATAATTTGTGTTTAATTTAAATCTTTAAGATTTTTAAGAGTGAAATTAAATCAGCCAAATCTGCAATTTAAATCTTTATTAGAACTTTTGCTAATCAGCTTCAAACGAATTGTAAGGGGGCGTGAGCTGATCGGGCAAAAACTCGTTTAAAGATTTATAAACCGGAAAAATACTGAGAAACCTAATCAGTTGTGGTAAAGGTATAAAAAGGTTTATGGTACAAAATCAGAAGTCAGGGACAGATACTTGAGAAACCTCAATTGAAAAAAAAACTGACCTGGTATTGTCCATGAAATAAGAAAAATGTCTGTGAACATCGCTAAAGCAACTTAATAATTTCTCGATTTAAATGATTGATGTTGGAAGAATTTTATAACCAACCCACCGTTCTAAACACAACAGAGTAAAATCAATCTCACGAGACAGAAAAGATCGGCGAAACTACGTTTGAGGCCCTATGCTCCATTGGGTTTGAAAGGAATTAAGAAGATGATTGGACTTGGAATATATGATGTTGCCAACTTAAAAACGAACAGTTGATGTTCTAATGATATGCCAAATAAAATTCTCATTTAGTTTAACATTTCGGCAATAATCTTTTGTGTCAGCCGGGTTGATTTCTCTTGAATTTTTGTTTATCTTCCCCAGTAGGAACAGTTTTTTTTACGTTTTTTGGACCTATTCTGTCGGTAACGCCCTTAATGATCTACCTAGTTGATTATGTGTATATTCTAAATCATATTTGTGAAAGGGCAACCATCTTTAGGACAGTTATTTGCAGTTCAATACTATAGCCCGCCCAAGACAAAGTTCGTCTAGATTACTTCTAGTTGTTGTGTTCGAACCATACCCTGTTCTCTTTCCGATATTTGAACGGATATCTTCGATTTTTTAAATACCAAATGGTACCAGACTAAAGTTGCATATTAGCACGATCGACAAATTGCGTTCAATCTTATTAAAAACATTCTTAAGTTACAAAAAAGTTTGATAGCATGATGATAACCGGACAGATCTGTTTTTTCCATTAAAAATGCTATCAATTCGCCATTGAATGTAAACGATGTTTAAAACTCATGCTTACAAATTGTTGGAATAAAAGAAAAAGGACCTCATACTGGTATGAGCGCGTATGACTGATTTGAAACTTTCCATAAAAATCATTTTCCTTAAATGTAAAAATTTGGCCTATTTGAACAGTGGTGTCTTTTGACTATATAACTAACTTACCAGTCTTATTGTCGTCACTTTTTGCACTCGCTGTGGCATCCTTTTCTATCTTCGGTGGCTCTGTTACCGTCTGTGAGGTGGCAGCAGTTTCTCTTTTATTTGGTCCACCATCGACAATGCGCGTTGAACTCAATGGCATATTTCGTTGCGTTGAAGTGGACGCTGGTTTGCCGGCAGCAGCTGCAGCATTATTTCCAGAAGATTTTGCACCTACATCTGTTGGCTGAGTGAGACAACATCGATGCACCATGGACAATTTTTGGACACATGTATGTAAATACATACCTTTTTGGCAGCCATTGGTCCAGTACGTTGACTTGGCTGTTGTTGGTGACTAGGGACGCTTCCGCTGGCATGATGGTTTTTGCTAGCACCTATTTGAGCCTGTTGTTTTTGCTGTTCCGTAGTTGACCGCGTTTGATTTTCTTTGCCACGAATAGGTTTTTTATACATTTTCAGCAATTCTCGTCTGGGATTCCTGATTTGGATTCAAGTGTAATAGCTACGCATCAAGGAGAACTCAACTAGGATCTTAAAAAGCCAGGCAAGGGAATACAGACAAATGAACCGTTTGAAAAGAGATTCAAACAATTTGACGTCTGTGTGTGTGTGTGACTGTGTTCGGAGGGTATAAAATGAAAACGTCAAGAGAAACAGTTGACATGAAACACAATTGTAATATCGATCATTTGTCACTTAAGTCAAGTTCGCATTGTAACACAATGACGGGTGTTATCGGATTTTGTCGCATGTACACAGAAAAAAAATCTACCAAGGTCAAAGATGGTGCTTCTATAGATCCTGTTTTTCACCCCTTTGTGTGAATAATAAAATTAACGATTTAAACTACTCTACTTATAGATCTCTGACATCAAAAATCTATAAATTAAATGACCGTAATTATGTATAAACAATTGACCTCTAGTTTTCCTATAAAATTTAAAATAATATAAAGAGAGATTCGAATGCAGTGCTTTATCCTACTTTCTTTAAAATTACAAAAATATACATACAAAAAATTCTCCTATTTCTCCTTACAAACTAAACAAATAAAGCAAAACAAAATGTATTTATTACAACTATATAAAAAATTCTAAATTACATAAAAATTATAATAATAACAAAAAAAAATATTTGTGTTAATATATATTAAAATTACTAAAAATCTACCACTGTCAGAAAAACTTCATAAGAAATTCTTAAAAATTTAAAAAAATATTAAATATCAATAATAATCAACAAAAATTTCATTTAAAACTACTAAACTGTTAACAAAATACTACTCATTTTAATATAACTAAAATTTTTAAAAAACAATAATTATAGAATTACAATAAAAGCCAAATAAAAATGTATGATAGAAAACTCCAACAGATACCATTTGTGTGCATAAATTGTTTTTATGCAAAAACTGGCAATGCTGTAAAAGTGTTGTATTCCCTCTTCAAGCATTTTAACTGTCGTTTTGTGAGAAACTACGTAATTAGCTAACGACAGCAATTTATGGAAAACTTTAGTGAATCCCAGTCCACATTGTAGTCCTAACTTAGGGGGTACGGAATAATTATATCATATATGTATCTTTTTATACAAATACTAGATATTTTGAAAATAGAATCAGGAACAAGAGATTTTCGATCGTAAAAAAAATTATCGGAGTTTTCTTATAAATATTAAATAATAGTGATACAAACAATAATTTATTTAAGAATTCTGAAAATTCTGTCAGAGAACAAAATCCATTTTTATAAATATTTAAAATTTTCACTGTAATACAAAATGTCTTTAAGGCCTATCAAACTATATAACATAGTATTGATTAATTTTTTACTCAAATATATAATTATAGTATTCAACAATAACTGTTTCCTAGTTCGAAGAAAGAGATTTCTATTGTAATGTGAATGTCGTTAAATATTTTTGAATTGTAAATCAATATTAAATTATGCGATTATGACAAACTACTTCTAGATTTAGGAAGATAACGTTAAAAACGGATTCAAAAATATAATGTAGTATCTGCCAAATTTACAAATGAACATAAACACTTTCTGCGATATAAAAAAATAACATTTTAAAATGTGTAAATGTGTGTCTTTGGTAATGTGCACTCAATTGAGTTTCATATCAAGTTATACTTTTTCTTCTTCTTCCTGATTGTAAGATATCATTTTATTGTCCCTCCTGCAACAACAGTTGTTCTCAGCTGTTTTTTGCACTGTCTGCGCACTGAACACACACCAAGGGGGAAAAATAAAAACAGACTTTCCATACGAGTTATTGCTGTGAATTTCTTTGCTGAGAATAAAAATAAATAGAAGCTATATACATTCCAGTTATGCCTTCATTTGAAGCAAAAGATTTTCCGGTTTGTAGTAATTTGGCCTTGTTGTACGTTGGCATAACTAATAACTGTAAAATGTTTCCAGAATCCCGACAAAAAGTCACTGAAGGAACTGCACTTTACCGTGGTAGATGATGACGGTGTAAAACGTAATGTACCAGCTTTGGTAAGTGACTGTAAAATTATTTATTGTAGTGATTAGTTTTAAAGAGTAATTTATGCTCGTAGAATATACGCTGGGCCCCTCGATCCATATTTTCTTTGTACAATAGTTTGGTGGTATCCGATGGTCATTACAAACAAGGCGCCGCTTTACAGGAATGGCATCACGATGTAGAGAGCTTTAAAAAAGATATAGAATTTCTTTTAGGCTTGAAACATCATGAGTAAGTTATAAATATCATTACGTGTAGGCATTACAGGCTCATTGTTGTTTTGCTTTTAATAGATTTTGGTCTTATATGGTGTACCAGAAATCAGCGCTGAGCGCCGTTGTTTCGTTTCTTCAAAAAGCCACACCGTTTTATATATCGATATGCGCCGCCAATGAACCTCCCGTTAGTACGTTGGAACTTTACGAAGAAATATTGAATTTGGTGTTACGTATTTTATGCCGCATACTGTCTCCCAAAGAATCCAGCGAAGCGTGGATTAAAAAGGAAGATTTGAGAGAATTGATTTATAGCAACTATCTTATATCGGTTCCCATGCTCTTTGATTTAGTGGTTGTAGTGGGAAATGCAAGTCGCGATAATACCGAACTACTGAGAAAGTTCTTTGATACCCTTATAGCCATAGAGCCCAACTACAAGAAAGACCTGTTGGCAGGTTTAGCATATTTCCGTACAGCGTTTCGTTCCATTCAAACGCAAACGGAAAATGAAGGATTTGAAGGCGCCGGAGGAGGTTTGCCCGATGAAAGCTGTGAGACACCATTCGATGATGTCGCCCTTTACACTTTGGATTGTGCATTTACCTTAAGTGTTCTGTTGGATGTGTGTCCTGCTGTGAGATTGTATAGCAGTGAAATTAAATTAGCTCAAAATATTGCCAATTTTTATGATAGTACAATGCCATTCCTTTATAAGAATATATTTTTGATAAATGAGTCGGCCAAAAGTTTGTTGTGGTTAAACCATGCCAGATTGCAGTTCCTAAAGGCATTTAGAAGTATTGCTTACTCCTTTGTTGAAGCTGTGCTGGCGAAACCGTAAGTTATTGACTTGGTTTAAAAAAAGATTCCTTTTATGTTTACTTTATTAATTTGCAGGGAATGTAGCATACTGCCATCAGAGGAATATATTGGCCTAATGACGGAGTGTTTGTCGGAACAAACCTTTGTGGTGGATTACGAGCGTCATTACTCCTTGGCGTTGGATATGGACATTTTAAAACAAGCTTGCCCAGATATGTAAGTAGACCTATCTTAATAAAGTAAACGATTGGTAATCGATCTATTTTGTAATTTTTGTAATTCTACTTTCTAATGTCTACCTTGATTTCTTCAGCGATAGCTTTAAGGCCAATTTCATAGTGGATGGCTATCAAAGAGAGTGCGCTGCTGCTGCCGCGGATGTTATGCCAAACCACCATCCACAAAATATCAACGACCTCTGTAATACCGGCCAGTCAACACCCAGCAGCGATGAACCCGCAATTAACAACGTAATCGACGACAGTAATAATGTTGATAATCCCAAGGAGAAACCTCAGCGCGATTTGGAATTAGAGGTTACAATGATTTTAGACTGTTTGCCCCATTTGGGCACTGGATTTATAAGACGCCTTCTTTCACGCTACGACAGCACAGAAGAGGTTATTGCTGCCGTGCTGGAAGGTAATTTGCCTCCAGACTTAGCGCAAGCCGATCAATCGGAAGTATATATACCTCCTGATCCTCAAGATAAACTGTACCAACAGACTGGCGTCAAGCATTACAATGTATTTGATGGCGATAAATACGATATAATGACGCAAGATAATCCACAGTGTATCATAAAACAGGGCAAAGGTATGCCCAATGCTCCGCAAAATGCTACGCAACTGCTGGACGACAAGAGAGATTTAGCCGCCATAAAACATAGATATCAGGAATATTCCCTGGTGACCGAAGGTGATGACGAGGGACCAGATGGCAAAGAATACGACGATGAATATGATGATAGTTATGAGGCGTTGTTAGAAAGCGAAACGCGTGTTGTTAAATCTAAAGACATGAAAAAGGTGTTGGCAAATGTTGTTGATGAATCAGAAGACGATGAAAGTGAGTCGGACGAAGAAGATTCTACACATAAAGATCACCAGCGTAAGACAATGAACTTTTGTGAAAATCCTGAAGATGTTAGAGCACGTTATGAAGCACGACGTCAGGCTAAATGGGCAAACAGGGGAAACAATGCAGCGGCCCCTCAACAGCAATCGCAACCACGTGATGTTGTTGGCAAAGCTAAAGGCCAAGGACAAGAAAAAGATGTACTTCGAAATCGCCAGAAAAAAGAGTCCAACAAGTCATCGAGAGCTAATCATAACCGTAAGGCAGGTGCAGCCTTTAAACGCAGCAAAGGAATGCTATAAGCAAATATATAAATGTGCATGTCTATTTTCTATTTAAATTGGTAATACAAATAAAAATTAATAATAATTAGCATTTAAAGTATTTTTATCTGGCAGTCTAACGTAAAAATACGTTTCGATGGTAGTATGGATAATTTTGAATTATTTTTAAAAGGAGTGGCAATTGTTAATTTGTTATTACTCTTCTAATGAGAAGTTTCTATATGATAAGTTTGAGGAGATACTTCTCATAAAAAGTCTGTTTAGATATACAAATTTTCATAGCAAAGCTTTTTATCGTCAGTTTTCGACATCAAAGAATACTTGTGAAAATATATTTTCGGTAATATAATTTTATAAATTTTTATAAAAGTATATTTTAATTAAAAATATTTTGGAATATTTGAGACCCTATGCTTCTTATAGCAACGACGGGAGTATAAATATTTGGGAACAGACTGGTATGTGTATTCCGATATCAAGTGTTATTGCAGACAGCTTTGTATACATACATAAATGGAAACTGGCGTAGAAAAGGAGCCAATCTGGCACCTTGGATCTTATTATAAACTCCTTTAATAATTGGAATTGTAGTTACAATACCTTCCAACCATTCCATTTTTAGCATGGAAAGTTTAAGTTAAATAAGTCTATATTATTTTTTGTGTAAAAAAGAATTAACTTTTGAGGAAAAAATATAAACTATTATAAAAATTGAAATTCATACTAACAAAAATTCAAAAATGTTATAAATTGAGTTTTAATATTTATAAAGAAAACTAATTATAAACTTTGTGTATTTAAATTGAGATTGATGTTGCTGCCCTAGATCGATCAGATCATATCCCCCTTTTGCGCAAAAAATAAACGTTTCTATTTTCATTTTAAAAAAAATATTTATTTATATTTATTGTTTATTTAAAATAACATAAAATTACGACACTCTGACATTAATGTCGTTAATCCTCTGCTTTGCTTGCATCAATATTCTTCAATGAATGACATATTATGCTGGCCGATGGCCTATCAGCTGGCACTTGATTGGTGCAGAGATAAAATATTTCCATGATTATGTTGTACTCTTCATCGAGTTGGAGGGCTTGTGGCAAGGCTGGTCTGGTGCCATACGCCAAGTCTAACATTGACATATCTCCTTCCATATCCCCGTCCGAAGGACAAGTCTCGTCAAGGATTTCGATGCAATCTTTCACAGAGTGATCACCATCATCCAAATTTTCCACATGTGGAGGCCGCAAGGTTATTGTTTCGTATATCACTAAACCCAAACTAAAGATATCCGCTTTGCTATCGATTACATCATCTTCGGCAATGACTTCTGGAGCACACCATAAGTTTGTGCCTACATATCGCAGATTAGGTGTCTCACGAAAGTCTATTTTACCAGCCTTATTCAATGGCAAACTCACACCGAAATCGCAAAGTTTGCATATTTCGAAATCACCTTTGACCAAAATATTGTGTGATTTTAGGTCTCCGTGCAGCAACTTGGCTTCCGTATGCAAATAGTCCAAGGCGCTGGCAACATGGGCGACTATTCTCTTAATGTTTTTAGCTGGTAATGGATCCTCGCCTTCGTCCAAGCGCTCCTCGAGTAATGTACCCAGCGATGTGTTGCAACACTCGAGCGCCAAACTATCCATTCCTTCGTTCTCTTTACTTAGTCCGCGAAAACCGACGATGTTTGGATGTTTTAACTGACGCAAAATGTTTGCCTCTTTAAGAATACGTTCATTGAATATCTTCGAGTGTTCCTTGTTGACCGTGCGCGTTCTTTGCGAGACACGTTTAATGGCCCACGGTGATCGTAGCTGACCCGTCGATTTGGGAGACCTTTCCAGGAAGTAAACATTGACGCCGGTGCCATAACCCAGATTTTTCATTAAAGGTGATGCCGGCACTTTAAAGGGTGTCACGCAGGCTGTCTGTTGTTGCACATTGCTTTGCTGCAGGTTTTTTAGGGCCTTTCTTGGTGTTTCCATTTTTATTTTGGTTATTGTCGATATAATTTTAAATAAATAAAATTCCTCTCATTGAGGCGTAAAGACGCGCCGCTACGTTTTCTTTTGAAATAGAAGTTATCAGTGTTGCCAATTATCTGGTAGAGTGAAAAGCAACACATTGTACTAATCTACATAATGAAGTGCGAACACCGATTACTTGATGAGATTTGTCTATGTTGATATTCGATATGAATATACAAATCGATACCAAAAATACTTAAATACTACAATAGTATGAAAAAAAAAAATAAAAACACAAAGATAATAAAATACAAAAATATAAAAACACAAAATACAAAAATATAAAAATTTAAAAATATTAAAATTAGAAATATAGAAGCATAAAAATATAAAATACAAAAAAATATATAATACTACCCCCAAAAAATATTGAAAAAATTTCAAAGTAAAAATTACATACATTCTAATAACTATTAACACTAATGTGATTACCTTTTTGTACTATAAAAGTACTTTTTGATACAATAAAAGTACTTTTTGAGACAATAGAAGTACTTTTCGAAGCAATTAGAACATAAAACATTCATATGTGATTATTCAGATTAAAATAAATTTCAAAAATTAAAAAAAATACATTCTGGAAATTAAAAAAAATTATAAAACATAATTTTTTCCTAACTGAAAAAAATCAGTTTCAAAAAGCTGTCAAATTTTTTTAATTGATTCAATTCAATATTAATTTAATTTTTTATTTGATTTATTTTTAATAAATTTCCAACCATTTTTTCATTATTATACTAACAAAATAATTATAGAAAAAAATTTTATATCACCCAAAAAAAAACTTTAAATTCAAGTTCAATGAACTTTAAATTTTTTTAATTATTTTTTTTTTGCTTATAATCAGATTAAAAATTTAAATAAGAAATTTTTTTTTTCGAAACATGAAAAAATTTTAATTTAAAACTAAATTCAAATAAGAAACATTTTCTTATTGTAATAATTACATTTTCAATTTTTTATTGGAACATAAAAAAATTGGAACTGTTTTAAATAAATTTCATGCTGGAAAGAATTATTTATTGATAAAAATAATAAAAAATAAAACTACCGCAAAAAATTTTGATTGTTGCAAAAAGTCAAATATGTTAATATTTTATAATAAATATGATATTAGGACTGTTGAGACAAAAAATTCAATCGAAAAAAAAATTTAATTAAAAAAGTCTTACAAGAAAAACATTTTTCACTTTTTTTTTAATGTACAAGATCCATCATGCGACAATTAGAACATTAAACATTCATATGTGGTTATTATGTAGCTCACTAAATTTTTTTGTAGAAAATCTAATTAAAAATTTAAATGAGAAACATTTAAATTTTTTTTCGAAACATGAAAAATTTAAAATTTAGAATAATAATATAATATTTTTTAAATAAATTCCAAATCAATTAATATTTTATAATAAAGATAATATTAGAATTTTTGAGACAAAAAATTCAATTTTGTCAGAAATTCGAAAGAAAAATTTAATTAAAAAAAGTTGTAATAGAAAAAAATGTTTAACTTTCTTTAACATGTACGAGATATGAGAAAAATTATCAAAAACTTAGTTTTAGACGATTTGGTATCAACAAATTTTACTTATATTGTTATTGCTATTTAAAAAAATATGGACTCATATTCTATAAATACATAAAGGTATTTGAGAATTCTATCCATTCTAAGACCATTGTTGACCTCTTTCCCAAGTCATTGACCGTTCCCAAGGTCCGTTTGCCTTGCTTAAATATTAATTTAATAAAAATTAATAGACGTTTATTTACTGAAAACTCAAAAACACAAAAACAATCATAAAAAGTTCAATAAATTGTAATCTAAGAACGTTTTATAAACATTTTATTTCTTAGGGGTGTTAAAAATACAATTTGTCGTTATCTGTGTGTATTTCATACATACTTTCATAATACATACGTGTAAACATCGAATGTAACAATATATTTGTTTCTATTTATATATACAATAACATGGAAATATGTATACAATAAAAGTTAATAAAAAAAGTTTTATATTTTTATAAAATAAAAACTTTAGATATAAAATGTTAACATTTATAACTTATAAATTAGTGTAGAATATCGCTCTAAATTAGATTATGGAGTTGTTTTTTGTTGTTGTTGTTGTTTTTAGTCTGAGATGTTAGCACCCCAATTTGAGGGTTTAGTTGGTAAAACCTTTGGTTTTGGTGGTAAAGGTGGAGGTCCTTTATAAGCTGCATTCGTTTCATCTGCGTTCGGCTGACTTAGGAATTCTTCTTCTTCGTTTGTGGACAGGGAACTATGTTTTACTTTTAGCAATTGTCTGGTCATGGAATGGGATCTTTCTACAGGAGGCGGTGTCTCAGTATTACAATGTGCAGATGACTGAGGTGGCTGTGTTTGTTTATTGACTGGACTTAAATTCGCTCGTATGTGACGTAAATTCAAAGCAGTTTCACATTGATTCTCTTTGTTACGTAAATATTCTGGCAATTCCCTTAATTGTAAACCAACGGCAGATGTTGTGGTTTGGGGATTGTCTAGGCGTGATTTAAGGCTTACGAGTAATTCATCTGTAATGTAAGAAAAAAAAAAGATTAATATAAGTTAGAAAACTGTTGAACATAGTTGGGAATGGCTGTTGTGTTTCAGTTTTGGATTTTATATCGATTTTCGATTAGCCAATTTGAAAAACGAATATTTTCAGATGTTATATTAAAGAGTTTTATGTTTTTTTTCGGTATTAATAGATTAAAGGAAATTATAATGGATTTTGAGATACAATGTAATACTTTGAATTTAAAATACAACGTTATAAAATGGATGGTAATAATTTTACATATATATTTCTGTGGCATAATTTTTTTTTAACTTTTGATTTTAAATTCCAAAACTTGAGTGTTTTCAAAATACAAGAAAATTCAAAGTCGAACAGTCTGTATATGATTTGTTATATATTATGTACCTTGTTTCTCGGCCACTATTTCGGTAACTTGTAGTTTTACACCGGCTTTTAACTTCGCTATGATTGGCTTGTTAAGATCAGCTTCAGTGCTATATTGATTAGTGGATGTAACACTTTTGCCTCTCAGTCTCAAATTCGAATTGGATATATGAGCACCTCTTCTGTTGTTCAACGAATCCCCAAAGACCGAAATTTCCGAGCCGCATTCGTCAGACTGTAATGGAATAAAAAAATAACGGTTAGAAAATTTAAATTTTAATATTTAATTTCAATATTTAAATATTGAATACGTAATAGCTCTTATATTGATTTGATTTTCTACAAAATATTACACAATTTAATGTAAGAAAAACCTTGAAAATTTAAATAAGAAAATTTTTTTCGGAATATTCGATTTATTGATTTTTTTACTGAAAATAAATAAAAATCATAAATTTTATTAAAAAAAAACACATTTTTTTTAAATGTGGGTTTTTGAGAATATCTATTATCGAATTTCGGTTTTTAATAAAAATTTTGTATTTTCGAAGGAAATACTAATTTTTCTATTTTTTTTAAGATTCAACGGAAAATTGCTTTCTTTTTTAGAATTGTGATAAGAAAATACAACACTAAATTAGGATCATTTTTTTTAAGATAATGTGTTTTCTTAAGCCAAGTTCACATTTCTAACAAAATATCCTATATATAATACATTACAAACTTACCTTTAATGAAAACTGATCGGCCAGTTCAGATACCGACTTTGGTTTCGTCTTTTCCTTGATGATGTCATGAAAAATGTTATTCGTAATTACGTCCAAATTACTTTCCGAACTGCTGACCGACGTGTTTCTCACATTATTCTTAGCATTTCTAGCTATAAATTCGCTTGCCAATTCTTTGGATTTCATATAATTAAAAGCTATATTATCATTTTGATAGTCAGCAGCACCATTGTTCGATTCAGCCACTTTTGGCGGCTTTCTAAGCACCACATGCAGACGCTGGCCATCAGCTGTCGTTACCAACTGCGAGAGATCTACTCTCTCCATGGTGTCACGACGTAAAACGTCCACCGCATCTGTGTCATAGTTGTATTTTTGTAAAATAGAGCCGACGACTTCATGAAGCAATTTCTTTGGTTTACTCTTCACTGATATGACTTTGGGATCGGGCAAATACAGTTTAAATGTTACCCGCTGTTCTATTTCCACCTCTTCGCCGGCTATTTCCTGTGACGGTGTGTCCAAATCTATTGTTTTATTGTGTGATTTGATTACCACATCGTAGAGATTGTAACGTAGGCCACGTTTCTCTAGCAAACGGTCAACAAGTTGTCCCACCGTCTCATTGGGTCTAATTTGGACAATTGTTGTAGCTTCATCGGAGAATTTTACCCTACATAGGGAACAGCCTGCATTGAGAGATTTCAAAGACGAGGGCAACGACGAACGCAACGTTTGAGTGTAACAGTCTTCCGTGGACTTGGCCGCCGTCAGGGCACCCAGTTTTAGCGAGGGTAACAAAAGAGTATTTAAAGCTGAGGAACTACCATGTACGGGTTCGTGATGATGATGGTTGATTGGCGGATGTGTGGAATCATCATCCATACGATCGCGAGATTTACTTCGTGTTTTCCGATGCCAAGGCAGTAGTATTTTACGGCGGCGATCTTCTGCGTTGCTGGCCGATTTTTTTAACTGGAAATAAAAGGAAATGGTTACGTATACGTTATATAATACTCAAAAATGTTGATAGACCCACCTTTGGAGAGGCACTTTGTAAAAAATTTGTCTTCAACAAAGCATCTAGACTGTCAGCCCCATACGGTAACGGCTGATCCTTTTCCTCTGCCCGCACACAATTCTTGTACAGATCAGACCTTATGAACCGCTGATAACTATCGAATTTCATTAAGTGATAAATCTGCTTCTGGGCCTTAGCAAACAAATCGCGATCGGCATTTTCCAAAGCCTCGTCTGAGACATTTCGTGATTGAGCATCCAAATTGACAGGCTCTGAGCAGCCATTCGAAATATATTTGCGATAGATCTGTTTAGCTTGTGTCTGCCTTTCATTTTGATTGTCTGTGCTTTTGTAGCGCTCGCAGGAAGTCCAAAAATATATATTTTCCGCCGAGAATTCCATTTTCAAGAATTCGGCGAATGTCGCCAATCCAGCGGCATCTTCTAGCAAATGCTCAAAGGATATGGCCCAAGCAGAAACACGTGGCGACTTGGAATGTGTCATCTTGTCGGAATGCGTGTGCAAGGAACGTTTGGGGTCATGATGCTGTTGCTGTGCATTGTCAGTGGTACTCATGGAAAAGGACCGACGTTGTGCAGGATTTGTCAGAGGCTGGGAACTCTGGGCGTATTTGTCCGAACGTGGGGTGCGAAACGACGATTGTTCCCAGGCTCGCCGAAATGGCGAAGTATTGTTGTTAAAAATGCGAGTCTGAAACACATAAATGAGAAATTGGTTACTTCCATTGCATTCATACATTTGTGTGTGTAACGAGTCTACAAGTCTATCCGTCTACAGATAAATACGCTGTCATTACAGTCTAGAGTAATGGACAAATGTTTGTCGCTAACCGCTCTGAGGTTATTTAAAAAAAAAAAAAAAACAATGTACTACTTATTTGTTTGCTGTCATCTATGTTTAACCTGATGAGTGTTACTTTTTTTTCTGTACGCCAATTATTTGTCTGTGAACCTGTGTACAATTGCATTTGTTGAACTCGTATAAGGCAAAACAAAATTTGTGCACAGGAAACTGCAATTTCGAACAAGTATTAGAATAGAATGTGAATGCAATTTTAACTGCGGGTACAGTGCGCATTAGTCTAGTTTCTTGTTTATCAGCTATTATTTTGAATAAGTCATAATATTTGTTCAAACTACAATAAAAGTGAATAACTTAATTTTGAAGGATAGGAACACCGGTAGCGGAATTTGAATATCCATACGGCGATCTTTGGTTTCAATATCAAGCATTAAGACAATGGAACTTTTTTTCAAACAGGCTTTCGGATTTGATTTTTTTAGTATTTTTTGTCGCGTTAATAAAGTGGCACTTTTGCTTTTGATTTCGGTCGGTTTCTTTGTCCGTTATTGGAATTTAAATTTCAATGTGGCGCCTTTCGATTTCAATATCCTGCATTAAGACTATATCATTTTTTAACAGGACTTTTGCTATTGATTTCTATAGAATTTTATGTCACTAATACGTTGAAAAAACGGGAAACGGGACTTTCAGGCTTGATTTCTGAAATACTGCGGTGTATTTGATGAAAGCAGACCCCTGAGGATATTGAACTTGGAATATTCAACCATGGAAACCGACGACTATTGATGTACGAGCGACTTATACATTTTCTCAACAAAATCCTTAAAGATAGAGTGATGGGAACACCATAACTTACTCTCTTGCTTAGGTTTACGACTTTCGTATTCACTAAATAGGTTTTAGTGGAATAACCAAGTTAGAATAATTCTTGGGATATCTAAACATTATGCAGCGGCCGAGAATCTATCCAATTGACGGATATCCTTGTCAAATATATGGCTGATTATCCCGATGAAAAACCAACTTAGCCACTGAATGTAGACTATCCGCCGCGAGAAGAATATGTAAAATATATCCAAGACACATTTCATTGGAGGTAAGGGATCGGTAGTAATGCATCCCAGGCAAAGGTCAAGGATTTTAGACCAATTAGCCTATCTTCCTTCTTACTTAAGACTATGAAGAAAATAATTGATACATATATCAGATCATCACTTTAACCGGAAGTCCTGTCCAGGGCTGCTTTTCATTCGATAAACAGCTTCATTGAAAGATCCCTGAACTACAAGGAATATGCTCTCGCTGCCTTTCTGGATATTAAACCTGAATCTGTAATTGACTCAATGGAACAACTAGAAATTAACCTAGTGGTCATCGCCTTAGTTGATAAACTACTAAAATTTAGGCGCATTAAATCCAGTCTGGGCATGTAAAATATTTCCACAAGAAGGGACACTCTCTTCATTACTATGGAATCTCGACATCAATAATCTCTAGAGGACAATGGAAAAAACGTGCTGCACAACCGTCGTATATGCGGACGACGTGGCACTAATAGTCACCGGCAAGAATCCTAAACTACTCTCTGATCTTCTCGAATCTGCGCTGAAACTTCTTTTAAAATGGTGTCATGACTGTGGACTGGGTGTAAACCCGAGTAAAACGGAACTGGTGCTATTCACCCGGAGATACAAAATCCCTCAAATACCTTGGGCTAATATTGGACAGTAAACTGAATTGGAATCTGAACACTCCGACCAGGATTAGCAAGCGGCAATGGCAATCGGCCTCCAAATACGTAAACTGGTTTTACTTACTTAATTTCCCTTTGCACCCCATGAATGAGGTATGGGATAGCTTCTCGCGTTTTTGTGAATTAACACGCTTTCTGTTTTTAGATTCACAACTAACGGCACCTACTTGTTTATCGACGAATGCGAACGTCACTGTTTGAGAAGCTTTACTAGACACTCCGATTGACTCGACACTTAATACTGCGAAGTTGCTGTCAACAACATTCGAGGGGAGCCGACAATGAAAGAACCATTTTTTTTTTTAAATGACTGGAGTCAGTTTTGAATCTGCGATCTCCCGCATGGTAGTCGCGTGTTCTAACTACTATGCCACGGCCTGGTTATATGAATCACTTATTAAACCTACGGTTCGGCAGTCTGGTGGCCGGTGCTAGATAGAGCCTCCCAAAGGCTGCAATTTGAACGCATTATGAGACTGGTGGCAATCATGATAACAGGGGCACTTAGAACTACTCCAACTAAGGCACTGTTTAGGATCCTAAACTGGCTACCTCCGGACATTGAGGCGAGGAAAATAGCAGCGAACACCACAATGCGTTTAGACGCCACAGAAGCATGGATGCACAGGAACTATGGCCATGTCAAAATTCTGAACATAATCAATGTGAGCTTGCACACTGATTACACCATACCTGAACCTGTCTTCGATCCGGGTTTTATAAGGAACATCCCGGATAGGTCCTACTATGATGATAATGGCTTAAACTTTGTGGAGGATGTCATCCTAATTATCTCGGACGGTTCGAAATTAAAGTGAAGAGAGGGATGTGGAATCTTTTCGGATGAGTTGAATTTGCAACAATCAATTAGACTACCAGAACACTGCAATTCAGGCCGAAAATTCACTATCGTAGGATATTGGCCGGCAATATTCATATTCTTACTGATAGTAAAGCGGCTATCAGATCCCTGGAGAACATGTCCACCACTTCGAGAAATGTTCGAGAATGCGAGACATTTGACGGTTACATGGGGACATATATGGTAAACAAAGGTCCATTACGTTGGCAAGGGCCGCCACAACCGTGAACTCGGGCGAAGTTTACGGTCTCATTGGCATCCCTCATACAAGGGGAAAACAGCTCATTGCAGGGAAACTGAACTTTATTGCTAAAGAGAGATGGGTGAAAGAACCCATTTGCACGGCGACCAAACAAATATGGCCTACAATGGATTTTCAGATGACACGATTTGTGCTGAACTTGTCCAGAGCCCACCTGAGGAATATCATAGCTGTAATAACCGGTCACTGACCCGTCGGTAAACACGCTAAGAGGTCGAAACTACCCTACAACGATTCTTGTAGAAGCTATTATAATGAGGAAGAAGAGGAGACCACTTCTATGTCACTACCCTGCTTTTGGTGACCTGAGATATGAAAAGCTTGGTCATCAGATACTTTATTAGAGCAACGAAATACGTTGACCGAACAGAATAGTAACATTTGGTGCGAAAATTTTAAAATGGTATCATAATGGGACTCATACTAGGACCCAAGTATGCTGTGTTGAACGTGGCTGTCGAATTAACCTAACCTTACCTAAGGGATATCCTACGACCACAGCTTCGTAATTAAACATTTATCTAAGTTGATGTCAAAATATCTTGATATGGGGTTATTTCTATATAATAGCTGATGATTTGTATACAATTTGAGATGATAGAATATCAGATATAAGACTGACTTCTTCTGTCACTAAGACTGAGGATGTTTCGTAATTGACCACCCAGGATCCATACCACTGTTAAAAGCCTTGGAGGTCAGTTATATGATATTATATTCTATACATAATGGCATATCCAACTCTTTCAAATAAAATTTGATTTTTTTTAATATTTTAAACAAAATTCGTTTTTTTTTTCATTGCAAAATCGACCCGCCCTTATTGATAAATTTATTATTTTTAGACATACACAACATGACCTACAGTTTAACGGCTAATCCAAACATCACATTTGTAAGAAGCTTTCACTAGTCAAATATCGACTGACTCGTTTACTTATTATTTGCTATCTAATACATCGGCAAGGCCGGCGGTTATAGAAATATAGAAGGCTGCCACAGCTTTCGAACCCATTTTCACGCTTTTAATAGTTGCTTGTTTTAAACATCACGTCGCTGTCGTTCTCCCAAAATATGCACTAACAAAAATATCGAAATTCTAATTACAAATTTTTGTTTTATCATAATATTTACAAAAGGATTACCTAAAAAAATGTCGAGTATGTCCGACGTTAAAACAAAACAAAAACCAAATTGTCAATACAATAATGAATAAATAACAACAGCAAATAAAGTGACTAATTCACTGTAAGAAATTGTACAATTAATTGATATTTTCTTTATCTAATATAAACGTAAAGTGAAATCTAAAAAAAAGTATTGCTGCGTATATATGTATATTGTATTTTAATCACAATACTTTCGATGGCATGATAAAAAGAGGAAACTTGAGAAAATGACAGTCGTACTACAGAGTTTAAAAATTGTATTATTGTTTTCAATTGAAGGTAAACTCATCTGCTTACTATCCCACAGTCTTCGTTTTTCGCAACATCCTTTAGCAATTTAAACATTTCCGGTTTATTGGAAGCTGGCGATTAACATATAAAACTTTCTTATTTAACTTTCTTCTTTGTATGGGAAAATTTGCATTACTTTAGCAAATCAATGGCAAATATACTAGCAAAGAAGAGGAAGATAATAAACTTGGCCACATACCGCATAAATACCACACTTACACTGCACTAACTCTAGCAAGGGAAAACGCTGTTGGCTGTTATAGCCAAAGACAGACGGACAGATGGATAAATGTACGGATGGATGGACTGGCTGCCTATTAGTTAGATGGTAATTACGGTTCACCAAAGTTGATTGGCTGACTAGCTGGCTGTGAATCCAATGTATCGTCGTCAAACATTACACAGTGAAAACATGACGATCACTATTCGATTCAATGACATTATTACATACTATTCCATTCAGACAACAGGCGCAATCAATTAATATTAATAACCACCACCATCACTAAACCAACATCATCATCATCACCAGTGAGTAACTACTGAGTGTATGTACTTCTACTTGTCTCTTACATTTTTATGTTATTTTCGTTTAACTGAAGGTGAACTTTGATTTTGTTTGCATATGTAGATAGTATTTTCGTGTATACAATTTCTTTAATTGACGATTTTGTAGACTCCTCCGTCTACATTTAAACATTGAGACATTTTATGCGGCGGTATGTTATTTTTTTATTTTGTATATTATTGTGTTTATTTTTTGGTTTTATTGCGAAATTTCATTTAATTCGGTTGCGCACTATCTCCACTCGCCATATTTGTAATATCACCACCACCAAACTTCAACGCTCAAAATACAACTGAACATTTTTTGTATTTTCGCACAAGTAGAAGAAAGAAAAATAGATTTAATGTTCGCCGCATTGGTCGTCTGTCGTAGTCACTACATTCCCCAATGCCCCATACCCATCCAATCCGTCCATCGTCTATCCATGAAATTCAAACGACGGGGGTACACTTTTTTATTCTCCAGTTACGCTAATGACGACGAGTGTTGAATGTGAAGTGTACGTTAATTGTCACACACACACACAAACACGCAACCACATACCCGCGGAGAGAAGAAAACGTCGTTAATTCCCACGGCAGAGTTGCCAAGCGATGCGGTCATATTAAGAAAGGGGCGGAAATGCGTTTAACGGAAAATCTCACGAAGTGGTAAGAAAATGAAGAGAGTTTGGTTAACTTGAATGATACTCGGGATTTGTTAAATACTGTTGCGACATTTCGCTTGGTGCAAAACAGCTTAAAACAAAGTTGTATTAATACATCTTGACATAAACCATTTTTAATATCCAACAATATAAAAAGATATGTCATTCTCAATGAATAATTTTTAAAAGCTGTATACAAAACTACTACTACTACTACTACTCGTATGTTAAAAATTATTTTAATTTTACCCAAAAAAAGTACATTTACCATTTACATGTACCGAAAAGTACTTTCGTTATACATAAACAAACTTTGATTGTATCAAAAAGATATTCTATTGTACAATAAACTACTTCTATTGTACCAATAAATGTAGTTTTTATCGTATCAACAAGTGCTTTTATTGCAATACCTAGACGATTTTTTTTGTTCCAAAACGTAGTTTTATTGTACCAAAAAAATTACTTTTGTTGTACCAAATAAGTATATTTATTTGTACCAAAAGGAACTATTATTCATACTTTTATTGTAACAACAAGTCATTTTATTGTACCAAACAGTATTTTTATTGTGCAAAAATGTGTTTTTATTGAACTATAAACTACTATAATTGTATTAAAATTTACTTTTGTTGTACCAAAAAGAACAATAACTAAAAAAAGTGTTAAGAATTGCCCCTCCTGTACCCTTCTGTAAAAGTACTTTTGTTGTACCAAATAAGTATATTTATTTGTACCAAAAGGAACTATTATTCACCAAAAAGTACTTTTATTGTAACAACATGTAATTTCATTGAACCAAACAGTACATTTATTGTGCAAAAATGTGTTTATATTGGACTATAATTGTATTAAAATTTACTTTTGCTGTACCAAAAAGTACAATAACTAAAAAAGTATCAAGAATTGCCCCTTCTGTACCAAGAAGTACTATCATTATACTAAAAAATACTATTATTGTAACAAAAATGGTTTTTGTTGTACCAAAAAGTATTATCGATGTACCAAAAAGTTCTTTTTTGTACCAAAAATACTATAATTTGAAACTTTTCATACATACTATACTAGTGCTTTTATTGCAATAAAAGGTACTGAAATTGCACCTAGATGAATTTTTTGTTGGTCCAAAACGTAGTTTAATTGCACCAAAAAGTTCCTTTATTTACCTAAAAGTCCTAAAAGTATCTTTTTTTGTACCAAAAATTCCTTTTGCTGTACCAAAAAAGTACTTTAATTTGTATCAAAAAGAACTATTATTCACCAAAAAGTACTTTTATTGTAACAACAAGTTATTTTTAATGGTACTAAAAAGAACTTGTATAGTGCTATCATTGTACCAAAATGTACTTTTGGTGAAGCAAAAAGTACAATATATAAAAAAGTATCAAGATTTACTCCTTCTGTATCAAAAAGTACTATACTAAAAAGTACTATCATATACTATACCAAAAACTATAATCGATGTACCAAAAAGAACTTTTATTGATCCAAAAATACTATAATTTTATCAAGAAGTACTACCCTAGTACTTAAAAGTACTTTTATCACACCTAGAAGTCCTATAATTATTCCAAAAAATAGTTTCATTGTACCGAAAAATGAATTTTTGTACCAAAAAGTACTATTATTGTAACAAAAAGTTTTTTATGGTACAAAATATTACTATCTTTGTACCAAAAATGTACTTTTATTGTACAAAAAGCAACTTTATTATATCAATAAATACTTTCATTGTAGCAAAAAGTACTTTTATTTTGCCAGCAAGTACTTTTTTTGTACCAAAAATGTTTTTTTTTTCCAAAACGTTTTATTCTTATACGTAAAATACTAAAATCATTTGTATCAAAAGGTACTTTATTGCACTATAAAGTACTTTTGTTGTACCCGAAAAGTGCTTTTATTGTAGCAAGACCAACTTTCTGCAATATTTTTTTTTATACATTTTTTGCGATGAATGTTTGTTAAAAATTTATAAATGTGCCTAATTAGAGTAACTGGTATCAGTTTTTTTTTACTTAATTATGTCTTTAATCAACATTTCTGAATAAATATTATTTTATTCTCTTAATATCGTTTGATTTTAAATTTAATTATTTTAGATTCTTTGATTGTTTTTTTTTCTATAGTTAATTTTTTTTTTTTTTTTGAAATTTAGTGTGCCCCCCATATCCATCTATTGTTATACTTCTGGCAATACTACTCATTGAGCTCCATCACAATTAAGAGTGGATTTGAGAAACAAAACATTCTCTCTTTTTTTCCCCCCGAGTAATGCAAGCATGAGAGCGCCGGCAACGAAGTATGTAACAATTACTATGATGATGAATGCATAGACGGCATTCTAGATACTACATATATGGGCGAGTCCCAACTGTGTGGAGATCATATTTGTGTATTGTATATTGCCGACTTAATAACTTCATAGCGGCGAAGATGAGAGCAAGAGCGAGAGACAGAGAGACAGTGGGACCATCGTTTTGGAAATTCACTTTAAATCTTTTGTCTTTTATGTAGTAAACGACAGATAGCGGTGATAAAAAAATATAACAGATAAGAAGTGCCGATGAATGGAATGTCGTGACGTTGCGTATTGTGACGTATTGCAACATGGAACTCGTAGTACGTGTCATTTATAGATAAAGTTGTAAATTGTATTACTAATATGTAAATAATTGCAGGTGCCCAAACAAGAAGTCAGTGTAATATAAATGGAGGAAATATTGCAGATGCATGCAAATAATCACGTAACCTATAAGAAAGTAGAGAGTAATCATACGAAACTTGCAAGTAAAAATATTTGCTAGATTTAGACTTTTCTGTTACTTTTTTACTGTGTTATGTATATGATCCAGTCTTTTAAACAGAGGGTCATTGACAAATATTATATTGACTCATGTGCAATTATCTGACAAGGAAATAATTTTTTTAATTACGGTTAAATTGTTTATGTGTTCAATTGTTACAGACTGCCAAACAACTCTGACAATAAATAGGAAATCACTTCAAAGCAGTCTGTAAGTAGCAGATGAAGACGAATATGGAAGAGGACGAACCCAATGACGATTAAATGGCTTATTAAGAAAATACATAATATGAACTTATTCAATGCCTGGTCTGCGATTCAAGCAGTCTTTACAACGATAGTAAATAATATGCGGTGCCGAAAACTAAACAGTTTGGTTAAGTTTCGGCAGCCACGTTCAACACAGCTTACTTGGGTCCTAGTATGAGTCCCGTTGTGATAACATTTTAAAATTTTCGCACCAAATGTTCCTATTCTGTTCGGTCAACGTCGCTATCAAGCCATTTCGTTGCTCTGATGAAGGCATCGATGTTCCGCAGATCACCTACTGATAGACAGGTATTGTCTAGAAGTATCCAATGACCAAGATTTTCATATCTCAGGTCACCAAAAGCAGGGCAGTGACATAGAAGATGATCCGCGGTCTCCTCTTCTTCCTTATCGTTGCAGCTTCTACAAAAATCGTTGTAGGGTAGTTTCAACCTCGGTTTACCCACCGGCCAGTGACGAGTTATTTCAGCTATGATGTTCTTCAGGTGAACTCTGAACAAGTTCAGCACAAATCTTGTCCTCTGTATATCCATTGTAGGCCAAATTTGTTTGGTCGCCGAGAACCCACTTTTCTCTCTCCCACATCTTCTTAGCAATGAGGTTCAGTTTCTCCGCAATGAGCTGTTTCCCCCTGTGAGAGGTATCCCAACGAGACCTTAAACTTCGCCCGAGTTCACGGTTGTGGTGGCCCTTGCCAACGTATCGGCTCTTTGGTTACCCTAAATGTCCCCATGTCCTGGAACCCATGTAAGGGTAACCGAATGTCGAATGTCTAAGTGGTGTACACGCTCTCCAGGGATCTGATAGCCGCTTTACTATGAATATTGCCGCCCAATATCCCACGAAACTGAATTTTCTCTACGGCTATTCTAATGGCCGCTATTTCGGCCTGAACTATGCTACAGTGGTCTGTTAGTCTGATTGATAGTTGCAAATTTAACTCCTCCAAAAAGATTTCAGAGCCCGCTCTTTCCTTTAATTTCGAACCATCCGTTAAATTTTGGATGACATCCTCCCCAAAGTTTAGGGCATTATCATTATCATCATAGTAGGATCTATCCGGGATGTTCCTTATAAAACCCGGATCGAAGACAGGTTCTGGTATGGTGTAATCCGTGTGGCAGCTCACATTGATTAGGTTTAGAATTTTGGTATGGCCATAGTTCCTGTGCATCCATGCTTTTGTGGCGTCTATAGGCATTGCGGTGTTTGCGGCTATTTTCCTCGCCTCAATGTCCGGGGGTAACCAGGTTAGGATCGTAAACAGTGCGTTAGTTGGAGCAGTTCTAAGTGCCCTTGTTATCATGATTGCAGTCAGTCTCATTTTGCGTTTTTGGGTCTAATTCCCCAATTGAGGCCGATTGCCCTTTTGCAGCAGTATAGAACCGTAGCCGCTTTGCCAATCCTGGTCTGAGTGTTCAGATTCCAATTAAGTTTATTGTCCAATATTAGCCCAAGGTATTTGGAACTATCAGAGAGTGCAAGTGCGACTCCATGGGTTTGGCAAATTGAGGGATTTTGTATCTCCGCGTGAATAGCACCAGTTCTGTTTTACTCGGGTTTACACCGTGTCCACAGTCATGACACCATTTTAAAAGAAGTTTCAGCGCAGATTCCAGCAACTCAGAGAGAAGTTTAAGATCCTTGCCGGTGATTATTAGTACCATATTCGACGATTGTGCAGCACGTTTTTTCCATCGTCCTCAGGAGAATATTGATGTTGAGGTTCCTTAGTGGTGGAGAGAGTACCGCAAACCGCCACCTTGGAATTATTTGACACGCCTAGACTGGATCCAATGCTCCAAAATTTTAGTAGTTTATCAACTAAGGCGATGACCACTGGCTTAATCTCCAGTTGTTCCATTAAGTCAATTACAGATTCAGGTTTGACATAATTAAAAGCTCCCTCAATATCCAGGAAGGCAGCGAGAGCGTATTCCTTGTAGTTCAGGGATCTTTCAAAGAGGCTGGTTATCGAATGTAAAGCAGTTTCCGTAGATTTGCCCTCTGTGCAGGCATGCTGAGCCCTGGACAGGACTTCCGTTATAAGAGATGATCTGATATATGCATCAATAATTCTCTCCATAGTCGTGAGCAAGAAGGAAGATAGGCTTATTGGTCTAAAATCCTTGGCTTTAGTGTGGGATGCCTTACCACCTTAAAGGATAAATACAATTTTGAAGGTTGTTCATCTCGTTGAAATGTGCGACAGAGGAATTAATCTGTGGAGGAATAATTCTGCTCTACTTTTCTCGAATGTTTTCAAGCCTTTGACTCTTTGACCGGGATTAAATTGAACTGTCGTTCGTAAGGCGACAAAGTCGTGTCTGACCGGTCTGTTTTTATCGATCTCTTTTATTCAAGAAGTCGTTAATTAATACGGATTCAACCGAATTACTCGACCGTGATAAAAAAAAAAACTTAATTTCCCTTTGCACCCTATGAATGAGGTATGGGATAGCTTCTCGCGTTGTTGTGAATTAACACGCTTTCTATTTTTAGATTCACAACTAACGGCGCCTACTTATTTATCGACGAATGCGAACGTCACTGTTTGAGAAGCTCTTACTTGACACGACGATTGGATCGACGCTTAATACTGCGAAGTTTCTGTCAAACAACATTCGAGGGGAGCCGACAATGAAAGAAAATTTTATTTATTTTTTTCTTTTAAGATGACTGGAGCCAGGTTTGAACCTGCGATCTCCCGCATGGTAGTCGCGTGTTCTAACCACTATGCCACGGCCGGTCCCGACCGTGATGAAAGTGTAATTGTAAATATACAAGTTTCAATAAACATGAACCAGTATGACTCTGGGAAAACTGTAACCACACAACTACTGAGGTAAGGAGTAAAAAAGCGAAAAAAATCTTTCTCTTTTAAGAATATTTGAACATTCTACTGTTTAAATCGCTTAGTTCAAACTCCGGTATAAAATTAATCTGCAACTCGTAAAGCGGTCTTACCTCCTAAAAGGAAATGGGCAAGAATAGCGTCGTGTCAAATTCTTTCATATTTACTAGTAATACACTTTCCACCGAATTACTTGAACGCAAAAATTACAGCTTTTTTCTGAAGTGCTTCAAAAGAAGATTGGAATCAATGAATTTACCAACGATATGCCAAAAGGATACGTCGTTATTTTATGCTTATCATTCACTGGTTCACTTCTTTGGAGCAGTAATCAAATCTCGATAAATAGAGGATACTTAGAAGTCAAAGATCATTTGGATCGGAACCAACAAATTTAAAGTGGAAATAACATAAGACGGACATCATTATTCCAAAAAATTTTTCCTGGAAAGGAAAATTCAAAAAAATAGTATTACAACAGGGATTCCGAAGTAATTTAAATGTAGGCCGGAACAAAAGATTTGAACATGACTTAAGCATAAGGAAAATGTCATTGTTGTCTAACAGAAATTGTTTTAAAGAAAGTAGGAACTTGTGATACGATGAATTTACGATAACTCGGAAATATTCCACGAAGCTATTCCTAATCCAAAAAATGGAAGCGCCAGTCAATAAGCCTTCCTCATAATGCAATTGTTCCAAACCTTTATTCAAGGAATTGGACCATTCTGTACCGAGTTTGAAGAACATTACCATTTTTGTCAAATAAAGCTAGATTACTTGGGAGGACGTCGTAGACGAATCTGGGTGTTCTTAAAGTCTATATGCTAAAAATTGTTTATGATTCAGTTACCTAAATGTGACTAACTAAATCCAAAAATCAATCTTAAAATAAAATTAAACAATAATTTTTACTTACATATAAAGAATTTCCACTGTTACGGTTCGTTGTATCCTCCAGTATTTTCTTTTTGGCCATTCCAAGTTTCGACGGCTTTAATTTGCCATCATTTTCATCGACACCATCATCATCAGTGCCTTCGTTATTTTCCAAATACTCAGTGGCACTAAAAGAACGCTGCAAATGTGTAACTTTTGCTCGTTTCACATGAAATGAACCTCTCAGAAATCTGGCAAATTCGTGAGCAGTGCTACGCGTCTGTTTAGGTGGCGTGACATTAAATGAAGGCATCAAAGGCGGATGCATATCAAACACTGAATCATCGGTGGAACTATTATTATGTGAGCCCATAAGATCAATACCATCATCGAGATCTTCATCAAGGTCGCAGCAGGACAAAGGTTTACAACCCATAGTTGATCTAGAAAAACTGTTTGATTCTGATCGATTGGAAATTAAACTGTCGACGCTTTTGTGGTCCATTAGAAAATCACCATCCGAGGATAATGAATTGCTAAAGTGATGATTTCTCAATAGCGGCGGCGGCTCTGTAGGCGATTGTGTTAGACTTCTGACCAAGGAGGTGTTTCCCGTCAGGATATTATCGTATATGTTGTCGGATACTTCAAGTATGGGGGGATGTGGTGATTTCTTTGGTGTAGATTTGGTGGCACTATTGTTGTATGACTGCAACGCTTCAAATTCCTGAACAAATCGTATTAACGCCTCACGATCACATTGAGTAATGTCGCGATTCGCCAAGTGTTCTGTTGTTGGTATGTATTTAACCTCAAAGCTGGAGTCAAAATTACTCGAATCATTAATGTGAGCAATCGATTGATGGAATGTATGGAGAAACATGATGATGTAAGATTGTAAATGTGTGCTTATTAGATAGATATATGGACACGATATTAAGGTGATCGGGAATGATGAGATGCGTCGATTTAATCGATGTGGATGTTGGTTGATGTATTCTTATGAACTTGAGTGAAACTGGAAAATTGTATGTGAGGAAATGTTATTAGATTAGGTAAGTGAGTAATGGGTTAGATGGGTTATTACTGTGTTTACACTCGACGAAAATTGATAGTTAAAGTTAAGTACATGTTATAGTAAAATTTGCACAGATTGACCTAAAGAAATAGGTCAGTATAGCTCATTCGAATTGGGTTTGAACTAAGAAAACGGAGACCAAACAACCAGTGAAATATGAAATAGAAAAGTGGAAAGAATTTTCTCTCTCATTAACTAGGAATGGAGCTCTGGACACAAAATTTGTTGCAAATTAATAAAGCGGAAATAATATATTCTTTTCCATTTTCCGTAGGTGTAAGCGGGGGGTATTGATTTCAAATGATTCCAGCAGTCAATTTCCCTGACCAATTGTTTAATACTTATGGGTTGATACGGGTATATATGTGTAAACCATACTACAGAAAAACCTCAATGAAACAATTTTCTAATTTTATGTTAAACAAGTAACTTTATTTCCTATGTTTTTGTTGTTTTGTCTTTCAACCAACAATAATCTATAAATAATTTAAAAGTAAATCTGTTGTTAGGTGACTGGACAAAGTATCCATTATGTATGTATGTAAAACATCCCCGTTTTAGCGGTAAATGTGAAATTTCCCCAGTCGCAGTTTGTCATAATGTCAATTTTCGACCGCAACACGAGTTACAGATGGAAAAGCTGTTTGACCGCAATTCTGATCAAACGAGAGGGAAACGGATTGAGCTTGACAGTAATCATAAATATAGTTCTGACGTTAATGGTGTAAAAAGAATTCTGTATATAAATAAGCAATGTATACGTATCATAAAACAAGTATACATCTTTTAAATTCATATTTGTGTACTTTTTCCAAGTCACGTAAAACGGTTTACCAATGTCATATTGGGCAATATTACCAATGTTTTTTTCAGTGTGTAATACATAGTTTTAAATATGTATTTAATATTATTGTCGACAGTTCAGAATGTAAAGGCAAAATATTACAGATAACATTTCCCGGAGATTAATCAGTCAACAGATCCTTTTTCTGCAGTATTGGTGGTTGTATTATCTGGTTTTTTCATTATTTTTGTTTATTTATTATTAACATTTTTCTTTAGTATGTTTAATTTAAAAAAGGTTTTACCAATGTCAAATTAGGCAATATTACCTATGACTTCTTTGGGTGTAACATTTAAAATTAAGCTAATCTCTCTATTTAAAAACTGTGTGTAAGAACGATTGCAGACAATTCAGTGTCAAGTTAATTTGTTATCGATAACACTTTCGGATGAAGGTTAAGGAAATTCTAATCTGTTGACAACTTTTCACAATCGTGGTCAGTCTAACTGCATGTCCCACGATGTCGCTTGGGTTTTTTTGCGTTAAACATCTGAAATACTATGTATAGCAAATCAGCTGTTTTTCGCATAATAAACTAACCACGATTGTAAAGAGTTGTCAACAGATTTGAATTTCCTAAACATTTAGGTGTGTTATCGATAACACTTCTGAGATTACATCCGTTGTCCGATTCTTTTTTCATCGCCCTTATATTATAAGCAATTTTTATTTTTACAGAAAAAAAGATTGACTAATTTGAGGTTGGTGGATTCTTTTTGTATGAGACAAAAAAAGTTAATTAAGGAAGTAACAAATATGTAAAATTAACATACGTGTCGATAAGTTTAACGATAACATCTATTATTCGTTATAATGCTTCCAAATCAACCGAAACTTAACTAATATTTTAAACGTAAAATTGCCCAAATTTTGTTTGGTAATTGGCTAAATTAATTACATATCTCGATGTTGCCCAAATAATTGGATAATTTTAGACCATGATTTTAGGCAAAGTTATTTTTATTGTGTATACCTTAGGGTGGGTAAATTTGCATGGGACCAAGAAAGTGAATAAGAGTTTCCCACCATACGAATGGAACTTATGTCAATAGTTAATTTCCGATCTCCCCTTTTTTTTAATTTTGTCCGTATGTCCTTTCGTTTTATTTGCTGAAATTTAATTTTTTTTTGTAAGACTCTATTAATTCTTTTTCTAAGAATTTTTACAATAAAGCTGAGATAATTTGGCATAGAACCCAATAATTTTAAATTAAATCTTTTTGTTGTTTTTAAATATTATGTACGTACTGTTTTTCATATTATGAATTTGATATTTTTTTTTGTGTTCAATTTTCGTACTTTAATAAATCGTCCACTTTAACTGTCAGTGTCTAGAAACGGTTCGAAGGGCAAATAAGATGGAATATACTTTTAAAAAATCAGATGCAAATAAGACGGAGGGTTGGAAAGATGGACGGACATACTTTTAAAAATTGGAGACTCCAAATTAAATTTTAACATATGGTTCCTTTACCAAAATTGTTCGTTGGGGGTACTCTAGGTCGATATCAAAAATGTAACAACCATATACCCTATTTATTATATTATCCTATACTATTAATATTTTTCTTTATATATTTTGTTTTTTTGTGTTATAAAAATTTATCTTAATTATTTTAACATTCAAAACGCAACCCCACCCCCTTTCCTTATTTAGATTACACTACCAATGGAACTATCAATTTTCTTCGAGTGTAAAATATGTCGTGTTTGTTTAAACATTCATTGTGAGTAGTGTAAATGTTTAAAGGTAAAAAACATTAATGAATATTAATCGAAATTTAACACATGAAAAATTCACATGAAGTGAGTCACGGCATGACTACTCCGACAAACGACGAGCGACCGACTCACCTGAAGTAGCATAATATTAGATATTATTTTCGAAATATTGATTTCATCAAAATTTCACTTTAAACTTAAGTAAACACAAATATTTAATCTTTAATTATTTGTTGTTTGTTATAATAATGATCAGCAGCAAAGCTAACACGACGACCAGAGTAGTAGTGATAAGATTAGGAATTCAATTTGTTAAGGTAGCCGGTAATTATTGTTTAACTTGAGGAGGGTTTTTATATTTTTAATTATGATACAATTTTTTTGAATTCGTATTTGGGAGATCGTAAAAAGAGTTCCCAAATCTTGTATATATATTTACACAATTTAATGTTTATCTTTGGTTTTTGTGTATTACTATTTTTTTAATATGTTTCTTTTTTCTTTATCACAAATTAAAAAAAAATAAAAATATAATAAATAATAACGAAGAAGCGCGCTTAAGCGTTGCGCACACTTTAACCGTTGGAAGTTTGTTTCAAGACTGACTCAATGAACGCAATTTAGTTTTAAAATTAAAATAAAATCCAATATGTACTTTATCTATCCACTTGTGCTCTTACAATAAGCAACCACCAATTTGCACTGTGGCGGTTAACTGATCAGAAACTCATCGTAATGTAGCGAATGTCTCTAGTGGTGGTGGTTTTTTTTCATTCAGGTTGACTCATATTTCTCATATTCCGCTTGAGTGCTCTATGTTAGAAGACAGAGTTAAGCCAAAGTTCGACATTTAGGAATGTCAGGTGTTTTTCTTTTTTGGTTACAACAATATCACATAACACGAGTTATGTGAGGGAGCGTGCGCGCGCTCTTGTCTCTTAAGAGTTCCCTTATTTCAGGGGGTTAATGCGATAAACACAAACAGTTGGCTTGACTTTTGAGACGTATTTAAGATGAAGAAACGGAAGACGCATTGAAACAAAAAAAAACGGCTCGTTCACACAACCGGAACAGGTGTATAAAGCAATTACATATTACGGACGAAAATTATGGTTTTTGTATTCGTATATGTACGAGTATAACGTGTTGCAGTTTCAGACACTTGTTGTCCACCACCACTTTGTAATGAAGGCAGCGGCAATGGGACATTCGGGTTTGGAGTGACATTCTAAGCAAGTGTTTTGGAATTCATGTTGGCAGGTTGAACGAAGCAGCAGATGTTTGCTTTAAATGGAGGGAAACTATAATTTGGTTTGGATAGAAGTAATTATGAAAATGCTAAATAAATCAAAAAACTATAAAAATATTAAAATATTAAAATATTTAAAGATTAAAATATTAAAATATTAAAATATTAAAATATTAAAATATTAAAATATTAAAATATTAAAATATTAAAATATTAAAATATTAAAATATTAAAATATTAAAATATTAAAATATTAAAATATTAAAATATTAAAATATTAAAATATTAAAATATTAAAATATTAAAATATTAAAATATTAAAATATTAAAATATTAAAATATTAAAATATTAAAATATTAAAATATTAAAATATTAAAATATTAAAATATTAAAATATTAAAATATTAAAATATTAAAATATTAAAATATTAAAATATTAAAATATTAAAATATTAAAATATTAAAATATTAAAATATTAAAATATTAAAATATTAAAATATTAAAATATTAAAATATTAAAATATTAAAATATTAAAATATTAAAATATTAAAATATTAAAATATTAAAATATTAAAATATTAAAATATTAAAATATTAAAATATTAAAATATTAAAATATTAAAATATTAAAATATTAAAATATTAAAATATTAAAATATTAAAATATTAAAATATTAAAATATTAAAATATTAAAATATTAAAATATTAAAATATTAAAATATTAAAATATTAAAATATTAAAATATTAAAATATTAAAATATTAAAATATTAAAATATTAAAATATTAAAATATTAAAATATTAAAATATTAAAATATTAAAATATTAAAATATTAAAATATTAAAATATTAAAATATTAAAATATTAAAATATTAAAATATTAAAATATTAAAATATTAAAATATTAAAATATTAAAATATTAAAATATTAAAATATTAAAATATTAAAATATTAAAATATTAAAATATTAAAATATTAAAATATTAAAATATTAAAATATTAAAATATTAAAATATTAAAATATTAAAATATTAAAATATTAAAATATTAAAATATTAAAATATTAAAATATTAAAATATTAAAATATTAAAATATTAAAATATTAAAATATTAAAATATTAAAATATTAAAATATTAAAATATTAAAATATTAAAATATTAAAATATTAAAATATTAAAATATTAAAATATTAAAATATTAAAATATTAAAATATTAAAATATTAAAATATTAAAATATTAAAATATTAAAATATTAAAATATTAAAATATTAAAATATTAAAATATTAAAATATTAAAATATTAAAATATTAAAATATTAAAATATTAAAATATTAAAATATTAAAATATTAAAATATTAAAATATTAAAATATTAAAATATTAAAATATTAAAATATTAAAATATTAAAATATTAAAATATTAAAATATTAAAATATTAAAATATTAAAATATTAAAATATTAAAATATTAAAATATTAAAATATTAAAATATTAAAATATTAAAATATTAAAATATTAAAATATTAAAATATTAAAATATTAAAATATTAAAATATTAAAATATTAAAATATTAAAATATTAAAATATTAAAATATTAAAATATTAAAATATTAAAATATTAAAATATTAAAATATTAAAATATTAAAATATTAAAATATTAAAATATTAAAATATTAAAATATTAAAATATTAAAATATTAAAATATTAAAATATTAAATTATTAAATTATTAAATTATTAAAATATTAAAATATTAAAATATTAAAATATTAAAATATTAAAATATTAAAATATTAAAATATTAAAATATTAAAATATTAAAATATTAAAATATTAAAATATTAAAATATTAAAATATTAAAATATTAAAATATTAAAATATTAAAATATTAAAATATTAAAATATTAAAATATTAAAATATTAAAATATTAAAATATTAAAATATTAAAATATTAAAATATTAAAATATTAAAATATTAAAATATTAAAATATTAAAATATTAAAATATTAAAATATTAAAATATTAAAATATTAAAATATTAAAATATTAAAATATTAAAATATTAAAATATTAAAATATTAAAATATTAAAATATTAAAATATTAAAATATTAAAATATTAAAATATTAAAATATTAAATTATTAAATTATTAAAATATTAAAATATTAAAATATTAAAATATTAAAATATTAAAATATTAAAATATTAAAATATTAAAATATTAAAATATTAAAATATTAAAATATTAAAATATTAAAATATTAAAATATTAAAATATTAAAATATTAAAATATTAAAATATTAAAATATTAAAATATTAAAATATTAAAATATTAAAATATTAAAATATTAAAATATTAAAATATTAAAATATTAAAATATTAAAATATTAAAATATTAAAATATTAAAATATTAAAATATTAAAATATTAAAATATTAAAATATTAAAATATTAAAATATTAAAATATTAAAATATTAAAATATTAAAATATTAAAATATTAAAATATTAAAATATTAAAATATTAAAATATTAAAATATTAAAATATTAAAATATTAAAATATTAAAATATTAAAATATTAAAATATTAAAATATTAAAATATTAAAATATTAAAATATTAAAATATTAAAATATAAAAAAAATTAAAATATTAATATATTAAAATATTAAAATATACAGTCATAGAAATATAAAAATATAAAACTATACAAATGTAAAAATATATAAATATAAAAAAATAAAAATATAAAAATGTATAAATATAAAAATAAAATCATTTGTAAAACTTTAAAAATATTAAAGTATAAAGGCCTTATTCATAATTATTTGTAAGAGCTTTATAAAACGATTTAACTATGAAAATTTGATTTATAAACCTTTGATAAATGTTTATGAATTCGGCTATAAAAATATAAAAATTAAAAATTATGAAGGTATAAAAACACAAAAACAGAAAAAAATTGAAATACAAATATATACATATAAATTAAATGTAGTAATATACTAAATAAATAAAATTAACAAACATCTGTTTCGACGAACTTTAATCTCAGATTTAAACTAAATTTAGATATAACACAGGATGCTGTCATTTGGAAACCTAATGAGCATAGTTAACCCAGGATGTGGTAATAGTAGATGTCCTTAAATCTCTAATTTTTTTTCAATATCTAAACCTTAAGTGTTTTCTTTCAATTGAGCACTTAAATAATATTGCTTAAGGTTGATCTTAATGTATGTTGTAATTTTTATAAGTGCCTCCATTTATTCCACCTAATTGTTTGAATAGTCACTAAGTGCATTTTAAAGGGTTAATAAATAGAAAAAAATACCTAATCTTCAGATTCGTCATTAAAAGGCAAGACTTTATTCAATGTGGTTCAGTATGTAAGGTCTAAAAATAAAAAAAAATGACTTTACAATTATGATATATTGAAGTAAAAGTGGAATGTGTTTTTAAAGCCTTAACCACGCGCACGCACGGACCGAATGGTATATTCAGTTTATTCCTCCATTTGTAACACTCTTAAGGAGTTGTGATAGGTATGACAATGTATATCGCACCTGTTCGACGAAAAGATGACAACTCAACATTTCTAAATTTTAATTTTCTGCAAAAGATTTTAACCTAATCAAGATCAGACATAAACTACACCCACTACTAACTACCAAACGGACGGACAATTTTTATGTTTTTATATGAGCAAGATCCAAGATGTATTAATAAAGGCAGTTTTATCAGTACAAAAAATTTGGCATAACACCAGCCAAAGGCAATTTATTGTGTGTAGTGTTGCTCTACTGTGAAAATCTCCATACAAAAATTTGACTACTGAAATGCGCATCGGGGCGAGTATATGTACTTTGACAGTGCAGAGGTACCACAATCAGAAAAACCACCGTTGACGCCATCTGTATTTATACACCTTGGCAAGATCAGACAAATGCTAATCACACCTCCAAATTTAAATTCATTGTTTTAGGAGGATAAAATAATTTTTTTTGTGAAAGGTATCTAAAGTTCGGCTTAGCCGAAGTTTATTCTCTTTCTTGTTTTTTCTACTGATTTAAAATCGTTCGGATATAAAGATTACCTAATTTCAAGAGTGTATTGTTTTGTTCATCCTCGATGTACCACGTCAATAATCGTTATCATGATATATTTTTTTAAAACGAAATACAAATTAGAAGGTCAACTCTTATTCATAATACATTTATGTATTATCTGAATGAAAATGCTGCGCATTTCATCAGATCTTTATTGTTCATCTTTATCAATTGCGGCTTTTATATGATGCTTTCTTTAAATACTTTTTCGTCACCACAACTGTATATAGAATTGATATGGCGGTTTTTCGCACAATAAAGGGTAAACAATATATAAAGAAGATGATAGAAATATATTTTTTTAAATAATTTTTATAGAATTCTCAAAAAATTAATAAAAGATTTACTTATTTTTTTCTTATAATTTTAATACATAAAATGTAATTGATTAATAAAAATTAAATGTGAGAAAAAATTTAACATTTACTCAAAAATGAGTTATCACTCAATGAAATATCTCCTGAAGATTATCATCGAAGTTCGAGGCGAAACAATTTAAAAAAAAATCGACAATAAAACATAACGGCCTGAAAGTTTTCTTACTATACAAAAAATTTTATGAAATGAGAAAAATAAATATATGCATCTTTAAAAATTATTTAAAAGCATTTAAGTTATATACTACGGAAAACTTTACACTTTTAACAAAACTATTACGCTGGAAAATATAAATGTGGTTCAAAAATATCGTTCTTCGATAAAATGAGAAATTATAATTTTGTATATAAAATTCAATTAATTTATAAAAATGTAAATAGGTGGAAAAAAAAATTTAAAATTTCCCACATATATGTAATTGTTTAATATGATTGTGTAATTAAAAAGTATTATTTTTTGTAATCTTTTTTAGTAGTGTTAAAACTTGTAATATTTTTTAATCTTTGTTACATTTTTTTGTGGATATTTTGTAAATATTTTTTGTAACGTTAGTAAATATTTTGATTTGTTAAAAAATTGGGCAATTTTAAGGAAATCTTCTCATTTAAAAAAATAGGTAAGAACATATTTAAAAGTTTGCGCGACGTGTTCTCTAATTTTTTGAAAAATCATTTTACAAACATTTTTTTGTTTGTTTAAGTTTTGTGTCCCACTTTAATAAACATTTAAATAAAATAATATAATAAATAATTTAAACTTAAAAGAACAATTAAAAATATGATTTTTTATTGAATTTTTATATAAATTTGATGGATTTTAGTTTACTGGTTTTTTACCTTTTATTTTTGTATTATATATTTCTTTGAAATATTTGCAAGTTTTTTTTATTGTTATTTAATAATATTAAGTGATATTTTTTAGAATATAATTTTTTTTGATATTTTTTAATTACTTTTTTGTTGTTAGTATTATTTTTATTTTGTTAAAAATTGTATAGTTTCAAGAAAAACTTGTAATTAAAAAGAATATTTAAATATAATATAAAAAACATATTTACAAAATTACGCGACTTTAAAAAAAAATTTTAATTTTTTTCAAAATTAAAATTAAAAATTGCTGGATTGCTGGAATTTTTATATTTTTATTGTTATAAATTTTTTTTAACTTTTAGTAATTTTAATGCTTTTAGAATTTTTTTATATATTTTTATTATAGTGTTATTTTTTTAATTTTTTTTTTGGTATTATTTTATTATTTTTGGGTTCCATTTTAAAAAAATTAACACATAAATTAAAAATTAAATTGAATTTAAACTAAAAAGGAGAATTTGGAAGAACATTGTTTATTTTAATTTTTTTATTTGTATTTTTTATATAAATTTGCTGGATTTTAGTTTTCTTTTTTATATTTGTTTTAACATGTAGTAATTTTATTGTTTTTTTATTATATTTTTTTTTTTGAGTTTTTTATTGATATTTGAATTACTGTTTTTTAGTTACCATTATTTTTATTTTGTTAAAAAATTGGAAAGTTTCAAGGGAATCTTGTTATTTAAAAAAAATGTTTCAAAATAATAAAGAAAACTTATAAAAAATTATGCGACTTTTAAAAACAAAAATAATTTTTGGAGTAATTTTTCAAAAAATTAAATTTTAAATAAAATAACCAAATTGAATAAAAAATAAAATTAGAAAATGATTTTTTTTAACTCTTTTTCTTTTATTTTGAACTTTTGTAAAATTTTGCTGAATTGCTAGAATTTTTTATTGTTACCTTTTTTTACTTTTAGTAATTTTAATGCTTTTAAATTTTTTATATATTTTTACTGCAGTGTTATTTTTTTTATTTTCGGTAGTTTAATGTTTGAAGTATTTGTTATTGTTTTTACCAAAATAATTTTATTGTTTTAAAATATTTTTTTTGTAATTTTTTTATTTTTGTACAAAATTTGGATAATTTGAAAGGAATTTTGTAAATTAAAAAAAAACGTAGTTAAAATATTTTAAAATAGCGCTAATTTTTTGAGTAAAATTCTTTTTTATGAATTACTATTTTTATAATTAGATATTTTACTTATAAAACTGTTTAATGAAATGACCGAATAGAATATAAATTTGATTAAAAGGAAAGCTATGAAATTTTTTTTTGAAATGTTTCTTATATTTTAAACTTTTTACATAAATTTGCTAATTCGTTTGTTATTGTTATATATTTTTATAAAAATGTTTAATGTTAATGTTTTTATATTTTTTAATCGTTTTCGAGTTTTTTTTTATTATTTTTATTGTAATTTAAATCTTTTTTTATATTTTTTTTTGTATTGGTTAATTTTTATTAAAAAAATTTTTTATTTTTGAATATTTTTGATTTTATGTGAATTGATTATTTATTTTGTAAAAATTGCATAATTTAAAGGGAACCTTGTTATTTATTTAAGAAGGTAGGCAGAAAACATTTTTAAAAAGTCGCGTAATTTAGAAGAATATTAAATTTTTATGAATATTTTTTTTAAATTAACATTTTACATTTTGCCTCAAAGAAACTGTTATTAAAATAAATGTTTAATTGAAAAGAAAACAATTTTTGTTTAATATTTAACACTTTTAAATTTTATTGTAGCTTTAGCAGTTTTTTGTAAAAAAATTTTGGTAATTTAAATGTAATCTGTATATTGTAAAAATAGCAGATAATAAAACACCGCTCGTTTTTATTAAAGAATACTAATTTTTATATTTATTTTTACAAATTAAATCCATTTAGGTGCAGAAAAATCTTTAAGTGGTAAAATATATTGCAAAAATATATATTTTCACATATGTATTTACAAAAATGTATCTTACTTGGTCCAGAATCGCCATAGTCACCTTAAATACTTGAAATCGCGGTGATAATGCCTTTAAACTAAGTATTCACTCATAGGTGGTAGAAACCAAACGCCCACATTTGTGCGCCGTTGCCTATTTTGACCTTGGTTTTGGTTTTCTCTGTGTTTGAACTAAAGAGGATGATATTTTCACTTTTTCTAGCCAGATCTCGCCCGGAAAAGTGCAATTCAGAACTAATTTTTATTTTAACATAAAGATAAAATATATAATATATTTAAGATATATTTTTACATATGTTGTTATTAGAAATTTTGTAATCCTGTTGAAAATCCCATATTATTAAATTCGTAGTACTTTTGCCAGTAGCAAATGATAATAAAAGTACCAACATAACACAGACTACTATCCCTGCCAACAATGTCATCCCCTTCATTTCATTATTTCACATCTGGCAATGCCCCTACATGAAAACAACGATAAGAGATGAAGCATTTGTTGACATTTTCAAATAAAACAATTGCAGCTGCCAGTTGATTTGGTTGATTGAATTGGAATAATAATTTTCTTATTGACTTGTTTTTGTAATAGTAATAACAAAAAGGACATCCATTACATACGTATCAATCCAAAGTGCAAGTGATTTCTTTTAATAGTGAATATTTTTTTGATCCCTCGTCTTTGTAGTGAAATCGTCTTAATTTTATTTAGATGAGAATACGTTTTACAAAAAAATTTGGGTAAGAATTACATTCTTATATATTTTTGTTTTTAATGCACTATATGACCATACAAATAAAAAAACAATTTATAACTTGTCGCGACTAATATTATCAAGTGCCATTGGAACACTCGTTGTGTTGTTGTTTGTTGTGTATTAAAAACCTAAATCGGCTAAAACGGCATCCAATTCGGATTGTAGATTAGAAGACTTGGAGCGGACTTGATGGATTTCGTCTTGCAAATTGTCCACATTGGCCTGCAACAGAACATTGCACTTTTTCATGGCATTAAAGCGGCCCTCATGTTTCTTGACACGGGGTTCCAAGTTAGTCTTCTTAGCGGTATTGGCGGCATCCTGTGGTGGGGGGAGTATTATAGGCGATGTAGATAATATAGTTTGAGTTAATGTAATTTAATATATTTTAATATTTAAACGTACCTCTGCCTCAGATTCACTTTCAGTTTCATTTCCACTTTCTTCTGACTCCGACTCTTCGGACTCTTCCTCGGATTCATCGTCTGATTCATCCTCCTCCTCTTCGGCATCATCCTTATCTTCATCCTCGTCTTCGTCCGCGTCCTCCTTCATGGATGCAGCCATTTTGTGAACTTCTTTTTCGAGTTTTTTGAATTTTTTGTTCTCTTCCCTGTAAAATTATGGAGGGAATTTGTTAATAAAATTAATGTTGTTTATTTCAGTTTCTTACTTGAGTATGACATGATTCTTTTTCATCGCCTCCTTGAGGGCCGTCTTTTCCTTCTTGGCGGCTTCCTCCTTAACCTTCAGTTTGGTTAGTTTGGCTCGCAATACCTTAACATCCTTGCCGGCACGTCGCTCGCGTCTCGCCACCTTTTTCTCTTCCGGCTCGTCGGGATCACTTTCACTTTCTGGCTCTATGTCGGGTGAACTATCTCTGCCATTGAGAGCATCGCTAGGTCTTCTAGAGTCCAAACCGCCCTAAGAAGCAAAACAAAGGAAAAAGTTAAACACTGTTATATATAAAGAGGTTTTGAACAATTACATTAAAATTGTATGAAGCAGCAAATCAAAGACGGCTTATGTGTAAAACGAGGAACAGTTCATAAACATAAGGTGTTGGACATATAAAGACGTTACAAATAGGAATACATAGACATTTGCGTAGGAAAACTTTTTGATAACCAACTAGCCTGGAGAATAAGAAATTTGATTTTGTCAAAGCTGCAACTATTGCAAGTGATTTAACAAGCTTTTGTCTTTAGTCTAACACAAAATGCAATCTACAGATTATTGAGGATTCAAATGGTAAAGTAGCTTTTGTCCGACAATTGTTGACTGATTCGAAATCGGTAATTGAATAAATTTATATTAAAAAATCGCTACAGAATTTTGAATCAGGTGAACTGACAGATAAATAGCCTCACCCTATGTATAGGAATCACGTGAGGTTTTTAACATAAAAACACTAACTTCGGTGGTCGAATTTTGGAAAACACATCCATTTTTACCTTAACTTTAATTGTTTATATAAGCGGAGTATATTTTTATGCATTTTTAACACCAACAAAGTGGGAGTTTGTAATAGAGGTGGGAGTAGTTTCTTGTCAATCTTGATCATCTTAGAACATCAGATTTCAGCTCGATAATTTTTTAAACTGCGACTATAAAGGTGGACCAGATGGACAGACATAGAGGAGTTGGTATGAGATGTGGGAGTAGTTTTTGTCCGATCTTGCTTATTTTAGGACATAACCTCAGCTAAGAGGATGAAATTTGCTTACCACGACGAAGGCTGTAAACGCTGGTACAAAAGACCAGGAAGGGAGAGTTTGGATGGGAGGTGTGAGTAGTTGTTGGCCATAAAATTTAATCTGGATACACCAGAGTTGGATTCGACTATGCTTCTTGTAATAGATAATCGGCTATCTATGCCTCTTCAATAACTGTTACAATCAGATAGTAGCCCCTAACCTTTGCTACCCCCTAGACTAGTTAGTTATCGTTGTAAACACATTTCATTTCGACAATTGATATTGTTTATCATCTTTCGTTTGTTACTACCTTATGTATTCCATTATAATGATTATAGTCGTTTTCATCATAACCATAATAAAAATCATTATGCGCCGCATTATAAAGCTGACCCTGAGGTATAATGCCCTTGGATAAATTGAAGCAGATTTTTTTATTAATTGCAAAGCAGTTGTAAAAAGCATAATGTTAATTGCAAAAATTATCAAAACTAACGCTTTCGCCCCCAAACATACCTGCAAAGCTTGCGCCAATTTACGTTCCAGTGATTGTATTTGTCGTTTTTGCTCTTCAATTTCACTTTTAGCTTGATCGAGCAATTCTCCCGTATCCAAATATTTCTTTTCCAAATCTTTAGCTGTCTTACGTGACTCCTCTGACTCATATTTCAACGAGTTGACGTAGGCTTCTTCAGTGGCAGGTGTAGTCTCCATGGTGGCAACAATAATACGAGAACCATATTCCAAAGTCTTCTCACGTGATTTTTCACGTTCAAGCTCGGCTTCGAGTGTGGCGATTTTTGCCAAAAGTTTTTTATTTTCTCGCTCTTGAGCTTCGCGATTACGTAATTCAAAGGCTAACATTTGCTTGGTGCTCTGTAGATCATCACGGATTTTGTCAATGTCATCCAATTCATCGCCGCTGGGATCATCGATGAGTGCCGATACAATGCTACTCGCTCTGGTGGTGCTGGCTGAGGGTGCAATGCCATCGGTGATCTTAATGAAAATTAGTGCAAAATTTGTATTATGTTTGTACATTTTGGAGTTTATGTTAGTCACTTACATCCGCTGTATCATTAGCACCTGGGGCACTTCCTAACATATTGACCTTTGATTGAGATTTCTGCAATTGCTCTTCAATGGTCATTTGTCGTCGGAATTTACGAAGACCCTCAATGAAGGGTTTACTGCGATCATTGGTGCGAGTGGGTTTTAATTTAATGCCGCCTTGAATTTGTTTTAACAATTTGTTGTGGGAATTATCTTTCTCGGTTTCATATATAAATTTATTATCCACTTTGGTCATCGATTTGCATGTGAGAATAGGTTGAGATCTAGAAGCATTGAAATGAAATTATATAAATACCATACTGTTTAAAGCGTTTAAGGTAGATATGTTTAGTCATGCACTTGCAAATTGATAACGGCTATAACTGCCAACTATTACAAGGCGATTCATTAACATGTTCTATAGAAATATTATTTTCCCAGGAATAGGTTAATTTGTATGTTCTAAATGAGTTAATTAAAACCCTTTTAAACATACTGCCAACTCAAAAGGCGGTCAATAGCTTTTGAACCAAAATGTCATAGGATGTAATTTTGCTTTTTTTTAGAAATTAACATCAGTTCGGTAAATCATGCCACGTCAAATTGATTCATTAACATGTCCTGTAGAAATATTATTTTGCCAAAAAAAAGGTTAATTTGTATGGGAGGTATTAAAAGGGTTCTAAATGGGCTAATTCAAACCCTTTTAAACATATTGCCAATTCAAAAGGTGGGCAAAAGCTTTTGAACCAAATTATCATAGGATGTAATTTTGCTTTTTTTTAGAAATTACGATCAGTTCCTTAAATCATGCAACGTCAAATTGAGATCAGATAAAAATGCGTTAATACAACAAATCAGATTTTGAAAAAACAGTTTAAAAACTCTTTAAATGTATGTCTTGCTATAATTTTACATATGTTTTTGAATGAATGACATAATGGTTTTTAAATGAATTGAACATATAAGCGAGCAATAGTGAATTTTTCTTTTTAAAACTTTTTAAATGTAATACCTATCATTGCACTCTACATGTCGTAGCTTTCTGCCACTTTCTACTTCCTTCATCATTTCAGACCAATCAGGTCGTCTTCGTGGTCGAGATCTGCAAAGCACATAAAAAGTTTTTTTGTTTGTTTTTAAAAAATACTGATTTAAGATTGAAGATATATTTGATTTACATACTTAAGCTTTTCTAATGCTTCCTTTTGTTGTTCTGTAAGTGTTCGCTTGTCGCCCTTTGCTCCCAATGGTGGTGGAGGTGGTGGTGGAGCCTTTGGCACCAGTGAGGGTAGTGGTGGAGGAGCAGGAACTGGATGTTTAGGAAAATAAATAATACAAAAATATTGTTAATTTATGTTTTTTATTGTGGATAATAAATTACACGTAGTATTAAAAGTTATGTTAAATTTAAATTTACCTTAACATTTCTGGGTATTTTTTGTTTAATTGTTTCAGGTATTTATCAGAGGTTGGGCGTATTTTACAGCTGTATTAGTATATTTATTGATATTTGTTTTCCAAAAATACAAAAAGAAAAATATTCCGCAAGCAAAAAGAAAACTTAAGTTAAGCGGATAGAATATCAAGGCACTATAATATTTACAAATTCTAGAATTTATTTGAAGTTGAAGTGTAAAAAATATACATATCGAGGTTTTCATCGTTTGTTGGTACAAAATATGGTAAACTTCTTTACAAATGAAAGCAAAAGCGGAGAAACAACCTTAAAACGATAGAACCCTCAAAATATAAAGTTTAGACATATGTAGAATTTTCCTAACATGGGCGGTTAAGTTAAGTTAAACATTTCGGTAAGAAGACATTAAGAGGAGAGATAAGAACATTTGGACAAAATCAATCTTCGGCAACAAATTGCTTATTCAATTCATAGTTGAGACACGAACCCAATATGAAATCTAGATTATTTGGAATAATAAAATTATCAATATTGTGATGTTAGAAACAAAATATAAAAAAACATTAAAAATTAAAATTGACGTTGGTGTCTTAGTGGCGCAATGAGCGAAATGTAGCCTTTAAGTAAACATGAACAAGGATGTGCGGATAAGGATTATGCCATTGTGAAGTTTTTCGATTCTATGCATTCAAGAAAGAATTCTCATTTTGTTGTGAGATTCTGGTGCAATAGACTTGATGAACAAAAATATGAATGAAAATATCATTATGCTAATATACATCTTTCTTTCAAATACTGGTCTTGAACTGGAAATAAATTCTAAATCAACGTTCAAATAAACAGACCGAATAAAAACAAAAACAACAAAAATTATCTCTATCAATTTTATCACTAGGGTGTAACAAACGAAATAGTAATATGAAAAACTGAAATTGACGTTGGAGTCAAAAATGTCCAAAAGGCAATTAACCATCGAATGACTACACATATCTGGGGTACTATGGAATTTAGAGCTTGGAAACTATGTGAGTTCCTTTTTACCAATGTATGTAATTGTTCGAAAATTGAGCGTGATAAGACTGATGGGCATGACAGCTCCTATATAACATAAAACTTAAAAAAAACTTAATTTCCCTTTACACCCCATGAATGAGGTATGAGATAGCTTCTCGCGTTGTTGTGAATTAACACGCTTTCTATTTTAGATTCACAACAAATGGCACCTACTTGTTTATCGACGAATGCGAACGTCACTGTTTGAGAAGCTTTTACTAGACATGCCGATTTATTCGACATTAATAACGCGAAGTTGCTGTCGACAACATTCGAGGGGGCCGGCAATGAAAGACAAATTTAGATGATTGGAGGCGGTAATCGGACCCGGGATCTCCCGCATGGTAGTCGCGTGTTCTAACCATCATGCCATGGTCGGTCCTCCTATATAACTTAAGTTCTTTAAATTAGATATCTTGAAAATTTTAGCAGTAAAAATCTTAAAACTTTGTATGTTTCTTTGTCACATGAGCATATTTTGTCGCTTATGGACGTGAATGGTGGGCGGTGTATCTACCATACAATATAACCACCAGACTTTTGCGAATCTGCAATAGCGGAAGGTGTTCGGGAGTGTGATGCAAGGTAAAGCTTATAATCGGTTTAACTTAGCAAATCCAGAGTGATTCTTGACGCCTGGAAATGTCCTTTTGATAGCTGTCAGAGCACGGCTAACTGTGTAAGGCGAAATCTAAACTCCAGGCACGTCGACTTAGAGTGAGCGGTACCCTAGTCATCGTCTGACCCAGAATGGGTGGCTGTAATAAAATCCTGGCAGGAGGAGAAAACTGCGACTTGGTGCACTGGGCTTGCAACCCGCCACTGACGTTTGAACCTATTGTATTGAAAAGAAGTATGAAAAGAATAAAACGGACCCCCAAAATGTTGACGTCCACGGCAAACGAATTAAGGGCCTTGATTTGAGGATATGCACCATGAATGTTAGAACACTGTATAGACCAGGTGAATTCATTCAACTGGCGGAAGTCCTCGAAAAATACAAGGCTGACATAACCGCTTTACAGGAAATCCAGTGGACGGGACACGGGAGCTCGCGCATGAAGAGTGCTACATCTACTATAGTAGCCATGTGGAAGAGCATGAGTTTGGATGTGGATTTGTGGTAGGCAACAGACTGCTAATCCTTGTCTCAAGGTACAACCCGGTGTGTGAACGTATAGCCACCATAAGAGTCCAAACAAAGTTTTTCTACATAACACTTATATGTGCCCATGCTTCGACAAAAGAGAAAAGCGACGAGTTCTACGAGAGCCTAGAAAATGTATTTGACCGTACCCAAAGCCATGACATAAAAATTGTACTAGGCGATTTTAATGCTAAAATAGGCAGGGAGACCGCATTTGAGCCTACCAGTCGAACACACCGAAACGTCGAACAATGGCATTAGACTTATTGATTTCTCTGCGGCAAGAAATATGGCAGTTAGCAGCACTAGATTTGACCATCAAAATATTCATAAGGCAACATGGTTATGTCCAGATCAATTGACGAGGGTCAGCAAAAATGGGTTAAGCGGTCAACGAGGACAAAACAAACAAAAAATGATTTCGACGAACAAAGAGTCCTCTCGCCAATAGATGATTTTGCGGACTTGGGCAGCACTTTAGTAACACCACCTTATCTCGGGATACTAAGAAACAGCTATACCAGGTGCTATTTTTACCCGTTGTATGCTGCCGAATCATGGGTGTTTACGACAAAGGACATACAAAACCAGGGAATGTTAGAGAGAAAATTACTTCGGCGAGTTTCGCCATCGGATGGACCATGAGCTGTATGAGCATCGACTTCGACGTAGCTAAAAGAGTCAGAATCCAACAACTACGATAGCTGGAACATGTTGCCAGGGTGGATGTAAATGCTCCAGCGAGAAAGGTGTTTTGAAGACGAACATGAAGGACGGCGCAGAGCAGGGAGACCCAAATTTCGTCGGAAGGACCAATTGGCTGCCGACGTGCCACCATCTGGTAGGACTAACTAGAGGACGCTCGCAGAAAACCGAGACGTGAAACACGTTCGTAAGTTGTAATTGGCCAAATAAGTAAGTAAGACTTCAAAACATTCAAAAGATTTACTGCATTCAGTGACAAAGCAGCTAGTTATTACTGTTTTGGTTTTGAGAGAGAAGAGTTTAGCATGATCAAGACGTGTTCTTAGTTTGTTTTGAAAAAATCAAAACTTAAACAATGCACCTTTTGTTTCTCTTCGCATAAATGTATAACTGTTTTTTGATCGCGAATGTCTTGCAAGCATTGCTCACTGTCATTTGTTGTCTTAGTAAAACAATTGCATTTGTGCAGGGCTCTAATATGAAGACTTTTCTGTTATAAATATGCATAGTCAGACACATATTGATCGGGAGCACTATTACAGTGATAATCTTGAAACTCTATACGAGTTCATTGCTCAGTAACGTGCGAGATCGAACAAATAACGGACGTGGTGGAAACTTGATACTGAAGGTCTAGATACATTTATGGTTGTCAAAGAATATATATATTGTTCTTTCTCTTCACTTTCTCTTTATTACGTCTAAGATGACGAACAAAGTGCCTTGAAACTTTAAATGAAGTCATCTGTTGGATCGTAATCAAAGCGATGGACGTGCCAACTTTTACACAAATTAAGTTTTCTCAATTTATATCTGGAGTAATATGACAGTGAGAACCTGCAATTTAAAAGTGAATTACTTCATGGTTAGCTTAACCGGCCTAACAATTGGTGGTTGACAAATATTGATCGACGTCGCCTAGTTTCGAACCTAATCTACATTAGCTATAAGCCATTATTGGTCACTGTTAGTTGTCACCATTTCCTAACCCACGGAATGACATACTTTAATCGATTCCGACAATCAACAATATATATTATACGAAATGCCGGTTCAATTCTTTCCATTGTTACAAACTTAAGTATTGCTATCCTGTGAACGATGATATAAAACGATTCTGTTTCGCAGTTATATTAGGATAAGCAGCATTCCGTATTTAGCCGCTTACGTTGACCCGATTCACAATATTATATTTCTATTACCATATTGTTTTTTTTCTAATGCCTTGAAAACATTCTATTCACCGCCAAAATATGTATAGTTTTCATTTATATTCGCATGACCCCATTAATCATCCATTTGTTTAGGTGTTATATTATTGATAACATCTGCGGTCTCCACCGCCTTATCGCAAATAAAATTTCGATTAAAATTTTTCACTTAAAACGCTGTCCATCAAACACACACAGACACAACGCGCTATGAAATATAGATCATTACCCAAAAAATCATTTTTGCAAAAATACATTATCAAAAATACAAATTATGAAGTCAAAACACAAGGAAAAAAAATGTTAAAAGCTTTAGAGTTGAAGATGCGCAGATTTTAAAGCCGAAATTGCAGTTAGGATTCATTTTTGCCGCCGCACAAAAAGAAGGGGTTTCCAAAATAAAATAAATAGAAAACACATGTAAATTAATAAGAATATAAATTAAATATTATTTGCCATTTGCCTTGGATTTGGCTAGAAAGGTGGGCAGAGAAGTGGAATTGTGGCAGTGGAACCGTTTTTGACTCACCATTTTTGATACTGGGTTCACGTTTGATTGAAGGCGTTTTACGTAACGTTTTCGTTTTGAACTCGGGTTTAGGTTCCTCTTTGGGTTCCTTAAGTATCTCATCGACCCTGGGGACCTTTTTGAGAACGGGTCGCATTTTGTTGAGCACATTATCGGTGCTCTTACTGGGCAAGGGTTTCTCTTCGCGCTTAACGTGTCTAAGTTTGGGCTTTTCTAACTTGAAACGTAACCTACGATCGCGATCTTCATCGGTTTCACCGTCTTCAGCCTGGGCATCGTCTTCGATTTTTTTCATTGATTTGTCGCGTTTTACGACAACTGATCTAAGTTTGGGTTTTTCCATTGAGAAACGTCGTGTCAACTCACTTTCTTCGTTGGCTTTGGCGGCAACGGCCTTAGCTGGAGTTGTTGTTGTTGGGGTTTTTGTGGTCAGGGGTTTCTTGGCTGCTGCCGCTGCTGGGGCTGGTGGGCTGGATTTTTGATTTACTGCGTTGGGTTTCTTGGCGTTTTTATCTTCTTCGGATTCTTCTTCGGACTCTTCTTCTTCGGATTCTTCTTCTTCAGATTCCTCCTCTTCGGATTCCTCCTCCTCAGTCTCCTCTTCGGTTTCTTCTTCCGTTTCCTCTTCTTCTTCCTCCTCCTCCTCGTCGTCTTCCTCTTCCGTGGAGGAAGGTGGTGTAGGTTCCTTTTTCTTGGCCAGCGTGGATGTCCTGCTGGGTATATTCGATTTCACCGTATTGTTGGCAACCGGCTCCTTTCTTACCGAGCCTAAGACTTTTTTCACCGGCTCTGTGGTTTTCTTGGTCGTTTCCAAAGTTTTCTTAGCCGGCTCTGCATTGGATTTGCTGGCGGCTGTAGTAGTGCTGTTGGCGATTGGCTTCTTTAGAATGCTGCCGGTACTGTTCGTTTTATCTGCAGCGTCTTTAGCTGTCGCCGCCGTGGAGTCTGTGGTTTTCTTCGCCCATGGTACTGAGGTCTTGACCGTTGACTTGAGGCCACTGGGCGTGCCATCGTCCTTAACCCATGGCGGGCGAAATGCTGTGCGAGTGGAGGAGGGTGTTGTTGTTGACTTGGGTGCAACAAATGGCATTGTTGTGTGGCGATTCCCGGGGAAACTTGTTCTTAATGTGTAACACTTTGTTTTTTTTTACGAAATTTCTTTATTTCTTTTCAATTCACATATGAGACATTATTTTTTTCAGTAAAATAATTAAAATGTGTAGAATTTGTAAGTTTTTTTTTTTTTTTTTATTTGTATTCGAATAGTTTTCGAAATTCCTTATTGCACGTCGTTAGTTGTTCGTTGTGTGTATTTCGCTTTAAAAGAAAATAAACTTTAAAATATTCGTACTCTCCTCTACGGTTTGTAAGAGTTTTTTGCGTGCACAAATTTTAAAATTTGTTTGTAAAAAGTGAAAAGTCCCGACGTTGATAAAAGTGGATATGGTATTTAAAGAACCCACAACAACTGTTTGTATTTTGTTGTTTTTTTTTTCATTCGCCCATTTGTTCAATTGAATTTCCCCAAATGCGACTCTATTTCTTATAGTTTTTTTGCTTCGCCGTCGTTATTTTTAGAATATGAATATGAAAAAATATTAGCATCAAATATTTAGCCCACAAACACATTTCTTGGCACAGACAACGAGACGAATTTTGTTTACTAATGCCCCATAGTCGTACCGAGAGAGATATAGAGAGCGAAGCGAGTAAGAAATCTTCTGGTGGTGGTGGAAGTCCGCATAAACATTTTTACTCAGATATAGATGATGTAGATATGTAGATGGATTTTGCTATATGTACATACATATATTGGCTATATGCTATATGTAGAGTCATTTGTGTACTCATGACGTGTTGTGATATATAAATATCACTATTTACTATATGTATGTGAGTAAAGGAATTGATCATCATTTTATAAATGTTTAAATGAATAGGGGTTTCTTTTTGTTGTTCTAAATTAGCCGTTACGGGAAATCCGGCAATTGGTTAGAGATTTCCGTAAGAGTAATGTTCGTAAAGGATTGTTATAGTGACACTTATATAACTGTTGGAAATAATTGTAAGGTGCAGCTAAGCAAAAGTAATCTTAACTGATATAATAAGACATAATTTTCAAAATATATTTTCGAACCCAGGTCCGCTAGCTCGGTTTATAGAACATTGATACAGAATATATTTCTAGCTCAAGACCAGGTTTGTTATAGTAGAATGATATTCTCATAATGCCAGGTAGTCCATATAGCTAATACGTATTCAGCCACGAAACCTCATCAGCAGACTTTGGTATAATAATTGTAAATTGTTCATCAAGTCTTATGCATCAGAATCTCACAACAAAATGAGAATTCTTTCTTGAGTGTATAAACTCGAAAAAGTTCGCAAACATTCACTATATTGAGAAAGCTGTAAACTTTATATATTATAACCCAATTTTTGCTAATTTTGTTTTTGAATCACGTTATTTTTATCACAACACATGACATCACTCCTGGGACTAAAAAAAGATAATTGTTGTTACTATTTTTTTTTGGAAGTTCCTAATTAACATCTTTTTACCAATTTTTTTGGTAAAAGTCATAAATACCAATTATGTTAGATTTTTATTCTATCGCTAGGTTTACCCGCTAAAACCTATTGTGAATGCGTGTCCTTGGCAGTTTGTAAAAGTTTGTTGAAACGTAAACAACAATAGTGCCGTGTCTCGAACATGTCGAACTTCGTTACTTTTTTAGTGAAAGTGGCGAATTTGAGCACGAAGACAATAAACTTTCGGGTCAACCCTTGCTCCATGTGGACGAATGCTAAACGTTTCAGGAGTTGTCAGAATCATTGGGAGTGGATAAGTAGACAGTCAGCAAACGCCTGAAGGCAATGGGATTGATTTAAAAGCATGAAAACTTGGTGCCATACGATTTGAAGCCACCTGACCTCAAAAGGCGACGTTTCACTAGTGAATAGCTTCTCGAACGCCTAAATATAAGGGTGTTGGCATCGCATATGACTGGCCAAAAAAAATGGATCCATTATGCAACTTCAATCGCAAAAAGTCATATGTTTTGCCCAGACAGCTCCTTCCACAGTCGTATTCATGACATGAAGCTTATGCTCTGTATTTCGTGGGACCAGCGCGGAGTGATCTACTACGATCTTTTCATACCGAATGAAACGAACATCCGGCTCAAATCATGAGTTTGAACCGCGCAAATTACAAAGAAAGTCACGGCAGCATGATATAACTAGGCCTCATAACGGAGGACGTACTTGGAAACACTGATATGGGAAGTCCTGTTCCACCCGACGTATTTCCCAACCTATCTTCTTCTGACTACTACTTGTTCCGGTCGATGGCACATGGCTTGTCCCAGGTTCCTTGATATGAGTATTTGAAAAAATGGCTCGTTGATTCTCAGAAGATGAGTTGTTCTTCCTAGCTTATATTCAAAAATTTCACGAAAGTTGGAAAAAAAAAGTTGTGGCTAGCTATGGACAACACACAATATATCCGTAAATTTCGAAAAAATAACGTTCATTATTAACTCGACTTCGGGCAGTTGAATTGGACTTCGGTCTGTTCCAACTTTTGTTGGTTGAACCTAACTATTAGTTAAACTAGACTCGGTCGGTTGAATCGGACTTCGTTCTATTGAATCCAACTTTTGAACCTACATATAGGTTTAACTCGACTTCGGTCAGTTGAATCGGACTTAAGTTTGTGAATACAACTTTGGTTGTTTTAACGTAACAACTGGTTTAAAACGATTTCTATTGGTGAAGTCGCACTTCGGGTCGTTGAATCCCACTTTGGTTAAACTCGACTCTGGTTGCTTGGATCGGACTTCGGTCTGTTGAATCAACTTTTATTTGTTCAACCTAACTATTTGATATACTCGACTTCGGTTGGTTGAATGACACTTCGGCTCGTTTATTCCAACTATTATTGGTTGAATCTAACTATTGGTTTAACTCGACTTCTGTTGATTCCAACTTTTGTTGATTGAACCTAACAATTGGTTTAACTCGACTTGAGTCGGTGGAATCCTAACTATTGGTTTAACTTGACTTCGGTCGGTTTAATCGGAATTTGGTCTGTTGAATCAAACTTTTGTTGGTTGATCTTAACTATTGGTTTAACTGGACATAGGTCGGTGGAATTCCACATCAGTCTGTTGAATTTAACTTTGGTTGATATAAACTAACTATTGGTTTAACTCGACTTGGGTCGGTGGAATCCTACATCGGTCTGTTAAATGCAACTTTGGTTCATTGAACCTAACCATTGATTAATTTCGACTTCGGTCAGTTGAATTTGACTTTGGTCTTTTTCAACTTTTGTTGGTTGAACCCAACTATTAATTAAACTAGACTTCGGTTGAATCGGACTTCGTTCTATTGAATCCAACTTTCGAACATAACTATTGGTTTAACTCGACTTCGGTGAGTTAAATCGGACTTAAGTCTGTTGAATCCAACTTTGGTTGTTTGAACCTAAAAAATGGTTTAACTCGATTTAATCGCACTTCGGCTCGTTGAATCCAACTTTGGTTAAACTCGATTTTGCTCGCTTAGATCGGACTTCGTCTTCGTCTGTTGAATCTACTTTTTTTTGGTTGAACCTCACTATTGGCTCTTCGTCTTTTGTTGATTAGACTTCGATCATTTGAATCGCACTTCGGTCCGTTGAATTCATCTTTTGTTGGTTGAACATAACCAATAATTTAACTCAACTTGATTTTATTGAATTCATCTTCTATTGGTTGAACCTAACTATTGGTTTAATTCGACTTCGGTTTAACTCACCTTCGGCCGATTGAATCGCACTTCGGTCTGTTCTAACTTTTGTTGGTTTAATACGACTTTGTTGTTTTACCGGACTTCGGTCTGGCACAAGAAGATATTCTTCGTTCCAGTAGTTTGCGAAGAACATCAATATATTTCTGAATTGCTGATATTAACCTAAATCGCGCTGTATGCCACACAAGCAACGAAACCATTGATCTTTTACGGAAAAAGTTTCAGTGTTATCTCTCGAAGAGGTGATTACAATTGGCCACCGAGATCTTGTGATTTAACACCTTGCGACTTCTTCTCTTGGGGCCACGTGAAAGATTAGGTCTACGCCAACATCCCAGCGTCGATTCAAGACCTCAAAGATAAAATTCGTTAGGCTATCGAGGACATAGGGCAGCCACTTTGCGATTTGGTTATGGAAAATTTCATGAAAAGGATATGGTAAGCGTGCTCGTTGTGGCCATTTGGCTGATGTTGCTTTTCATTATTAACGGCATACCTTCCACTTTATTACAAAATAAACATCCGATCATTTATCTAAAAAAATGGAATTTTTCTTTGAATACCAAAATAGCTACTCTTATTGGAAAACCCTTTACATTAGAGTGGGTCAATTTGCATTGAGTAAAAAAATTCATCAAGTGGTTACCAAAATCTTAAACTATGATGAATTCTAAGAAAATTTGCCCAAGAAACCATTGGTTTAAAATCTGCGAATCGTGGTGAGAAAAAGGTAAAAATCAACAACGAGCCTCGCAATTGCGCCGGAGGTGACCCTTGAGGTGTAACAGTATGACCGACCACAGTCATGTTTAGCTCCTAAAATTTTCCACACATACCTAACCCCCATCTTCACCCCCTAAGGAGGCTAACTGCTCTATCCGCTGTAACTGCTCCAATGTATGACCGGCCCCTAATATTTTTAAGGTGGTCCCGTTACAATTTTTTTTTATTTTTATACTTTTAATTCTAAGGTTATCTACGTTTTCATAAAATTTTCTTATTTTTTATCGGTGTTTAAACATTGAGTCCTTTCAAATAAGCATGTGTGCAGTCGTGCATATACAACAGCTCGTTTATAGCGTTGTCAATTTGTTTTTGCCATTCCTGTCCAACCATTCCTGGCAACCTCTACTATTCATCCTACTAGTGGTGGCCTATGACGAATGCATCCGGATAAATTGTTGTTGTTATTGTAGTTGTCTTTATATCTTGCCTTAAATTGAATTATATTTCACATATTGCCCGCTTGTATTGATCATTAAATATTCACTAAATTTTTCTTTGTCAGTCATGGTGGGACGGGTTTTTCACTTTTTTTGGCAGCAGTTTTGCTTTTGGCTCTCATTTCGGCGGCGATTGGTTCAACGGTCAGTCTGTCTTTCGGCCTGTTGCAAGCAAACAACTTGCACTGTGCTCGCACTTTCCGTATGATAAAAATGGAAATGTTGTTGTCATTTTTCCTATAGTATAAATTTTATTTAGGTAAAAATTGTGAAAAATCATCGTTTTCCGTAGTGTCTATAGGCCAAGTGGAAGAAGGCCGTAAGACGAACGGCAAGTTGGGAACACTCATACTATGTATACGAGATAAGTGTGTGTGTGTGTGTGGACATACTCTCACACATAGGTACAAATGTGTACATCTGTTGTATAAAGATTGTCTTTGTTATACACACATATTTCTTCTAAAAGTATGTATGAGTGTGTGTTTGTCGAATAAAAATTCAAACAAGAAATATTGGTTCGAAGCTCTGAAATACAAATTTGTATAAAAATAAATTTATGGAGGCGTTATAACGCAATATATTTGAAAATAATTTCGAAAATATAGACAATTTATTGTGCCATTTTTATTGAAAAATCCATTTTGGAAATGCTATTTTTTGACGACACCCCTCCCCCAATTCACTCTCTCTCTCAGTCACTCTCCCACTCCCGATTTTTCGTTATTCCCATCACTTTTGTCGCATTTGTGGAGATCATTAAAATTTATTGCGAAGATTTCGAAATAGAATTTCTGAATTTTTAAAATTTAAGCGATACCAAAAAAAAAAAAGAAAGAAAAAAATTCATTCATTGTGATATTTTGGAAATTGTATTTTTTTTTTAAACAGTTGTTGTTGTTGTTCTTCAAATAACATGGGCTATGTCATTGTCGCCTTCATCTTCACTAGGGGGTTCATGGCAAAACATTTTTTATATTTTTATGTATTAATAAATTATTTCTTTTTTGTGTAAATTTTCACTTGTAGCGTTGGCGATTTTCTCAGTGCTTTTGCATTAAACTGTTTTTGCGTCGTTATACGTCTTAATGTTTTTTGGTTAACAAAAATTCCTGGAATATTTTTTATCCCAAAGTTTCAATATCTTCTGTATACTTTATTTGGCGTTTGTTTAAAGATTCTTTTACACTTTGCACTTTTCTTTTTGTTAATCGCTTTTCCAAATAATTGTTCTCTCACTTCTCGTTTTCACTTTTTCTACTAGTTGTTTGTGTGCATGTATGAGTATGTATGTACTTTTTCAATACTTTTATTTTTTTTCTTGTTGTTTCTATTTCAATTTCGACCTTACGCACTAACGTTCTATCAATGTTTTTCTACTTTAGACAAATTCGTTCCACGATCTAAAATGAACTGAAGTGAAAAATTGGCCAACATTTGTGTGATGGCCACCGATTTTGTGTTGCGACGGCTGATTGTTCTGTTCTTCTTCGTTGTGTGTTGAATTTTCTCAAATATTTATTTTTGAATATTTTATATTTCCGTCTTTTGTGAGTTTTCCGGAGAAATTCCGATAAAATTCTCTTTGTGCGATTGGGCCTGCTCTTGTGGTTCTCTTAAGTTTTCTGAGAGTGTTGCGAAGGCAATGATGCATAACAAGTACGGTGAGATAAGGAGAGGTAAATGGGGGGATCATGGGATGATTTTATTCCAATGCAAATATTTTTGGCGGTTGCTGCAGCCTTTTACAATGTGATTGCCTTGTACATAGGCATAGTATGAGGGCGAACTATTGGTAAAGGTTTAATTTGTGGTTGTGTGAAATATAAATATTGTTCTAAGAAACGAATGTTACATTATAGGAGGGAAAAATGGTAGATCGGAAAAAAACGTCTGCCGGTTCTATGTACAAATGACCCCAACTATTTGGCCAAGGGCTGTCGTCTCCAGCAAAAACTACACAATTTTTTCCAACGAAGCAACATCATTTTAGTCCGTGGAGGAATCGTAATAAATCACGGACCATGGTTCTGCACAGTTTGCCAAAACCGGTTGCCCAACATCCACAGCAGCAGCAACAACCATCGCCGCCGACACCCTTGATTGCTTTTCAGAGACCGGGAAACTACCAGGTCTACATCGTGGTCGCTGCGGTCCAGGAGACAAAGCTGACGAGTGATTACATACTTACTTAAGTGGCCCATTACAACTTACGAACGTGGTTCATAAATTTAAGGCCTGAAGTATTAAAGAATTCCACACGATTCGGTCTTCTGCGTGGGTCTCCCTGCTCTGCGCCGTCCTTGTGGTTCGCCTTCAAACACTTTTTTCGCTGGAGCATTTACATCCATCCTGGCAACATGTCCCAGCCATTGTAGTCGTTGGAATCTGACTCTTTTAGCTACGTCGATGTCGTGGTAAAGCTCATACAGCTCTTGGTTCATCCGATGGCGAAACTCGCCGTTGACACAGATAGGTCCACATATTTTGCGGAGTACTTTTCTCTCGTATATTCCCAGGTTTTGTATGTCCGTTGTCGTAAGCACCCACGATTCGGCAGCATACAACAGAACGGGTAAAAATAGCACCTGGTATAGCTGTTTCTTAGTATTCCGAGATAAGGTGGTGTTACTAATTGGTGCCAGACATGTTGACACCAGCCTTTCTCATCACCTTCTCCATAACTATATTAAATAGTGTACAGGACAAGCTATCACCCTGCCTGATACCTCTTTCCGTGTTGAATGGTTCAGAGTGATCCTCACCAATCTTAACAGAGGATTTGGCGTTTTCCAAGGTACATCTGCAAAGTCGAATCAGCTTTGCAGGAATACCAAACTCAGACATGGCCTCATATAGCCTATTCCTTAACGGAGAGTCGAAGGCAGCTTTGAATTCGAAAAGAGGTGCTAGGGGTCGATCTGCTTTTAATGAGTTTTTTTCCGGGATTTGACGTAAGGTGAATATTTGATCCGTTGTAGATTTACCAGTTCTCAAGCCGCACTTATATCGTCCAATTAGTTTTTCTTTGGTTTTACACGTTCTCACAACATGCTCGAATGGACCTTGTATGCAGTTTGCAATAGGTTTACTCCAAAAAGTCCTTACATTCACTACGATCTCCTTTCTTGTATATTTGACATAACAGACTGAGACTCCAATCCCCGGGCATTCCCTTCTCTAGTCAGATATTCTCCATGAGCTGAAGTATTGTCCTAATCAGCTCCTCTCCGCCTGCCTTAAACAATTCAGCAGGGAGACCATCGGTTCCAGCCGCTATTTTGTTTTTAAGGCGGGAACTTGCCACGCGTATCTCGCTCTGGCTCGGAGGTGGACAGTTAATACAATGGATTAGAGCGGGGGTCTTCTGGAGTGGTGTCTGTATCCAGAAAATTCCTGATATGATCTCTCCATATCCGGGTCCAACACTATCTGGCCATCGCTGTCCTTGCAGGAGGGCAACCCTGTTCCACGAATTCTCGCCGTAACTCTCTGGTAGAATTTTCGGGCTTCCCCTCTACTTCGGAGCAACTCATCCTGTCCCTTCTTCAGCTGCTTCTTTTTCCGTCTAAAAAGACGAGTTGCCTCTCGTGCCGTTCTCCCTGTGCCGTTCAAGAGCACTCGCGTTGCCATTGGCTGCAGTATCGCCCTGCATGTAGCATCCGTCTCTCTCGTCGGCTATATATTGCCACTGCGAGGTAATATCATCAGGGATTGGAGCATTCAACAGCAGTTGAGTTAGTTGGTTGGAGTAGGCGTCCGCTACCTCTGTGGTCCGGAGTTTACCGATGTCCAGCTTTTGTTGTGCCTGTTTACATACGTTTTTCGCCATGCTTAGCGTTGTGCGTACCTTAACTGCGGTAAGGAAGTAATCGGAGTCAATGTTCGCACACCTGATCACTCGTACGTCCAGAACACGCGTTGCGTGCCTACAATCGACTACCACGTAATCTATCAGATTCCGACGAGTGATTCCAGTCTGCAAATTTGTAAGGAATACAACGTCCTCCGAAAAGACCAACGTTAGGGGTAATGCATTCATCATACACAACACAGTGCAGTTTTGAGCTCTTTCCCTCGATATCACAGTGAGATATGAACAAATACCTTGATGTTCAAAGTATTGCAGTCAAATCGGGGGAGACCGACCTAGAGCTCTGTAATGTCTACATTCCGCCAGTAGCCAGTTGTCTATCAGGCTACTATTCCGATATCAGGACCTTAGTAGACGATCACATGCATCTGGGCCTTGATATCTTTAAAGCTCACCATCAGCTCTGGCCCGAAGCCTTGGCGAAGACCAGAGAGGCGCGTTATTTGAACAAATTGACGAATCCACCTTCTGCATCCTGAATGATGATGCCCCAAAGGGATTACGGGTAACTGTGCCAGCTCCTCAAACATAACAGTTGCTATCCCTGGTCTGATAAAATTACATCAACCAGAAGATAGCAGACTAGCTAGTATTGAGATAATTCACATATCGCATCTTCAATGATAATCCAGCTTCCACCAACGATATTAACGATAGATTCCAATACGTTAAAGTTCAAGATATTGCAGCCAGATCGAAGAAAACCGACCTAGAGCTCTATAATGTGTACATTCCTCGAGTAGCTAGGCTACCGTCCCGATATCAGAACTTTACCGGTTATATGTGCTTGGTCCTAGGGAACTTGAAAGGGAAAAATCAGCTCTGGCATTCTAGCCTAGAGGAAGAACAGAGAGGCTTTCCTTGTCAGATTTACTACGCAGCCTGGAGATCAGTAGTTTCACTAGCATTAGACCACATACCCATAATAAGGATCGAACCAACGACCTTATAGTCTCCGATCACCGAATTTACATCATCTAGAAGACTGGCACGACTTCACTTATATTCCAGTTCCCACCAACGAACACCAAGCATAGAGAAATATCGTCAAACTAACAGCTTTATGCCTGCGTATCCTGTGTGCGGCCGTATTTTCCAGCAGATTCAGCGAGAGTAGCACCTTAACACAAAATTAGCCAAGAGCTACAAAATTTCAAATCAGCCAACAGCCCAAATAAAGGGCTGGTAGCGAGCCGAGGGCACAAATAAGATCTGGCTCGCAAGCCAAGAGCCAAAGTTATGTACCAAAAGTACTTTTTTATGCCAAAAAATCATTTTGTTGCCCCAAAAGCACTTTTCTCTTGCACAAAGTACTTTTATTTTGTCCCAGGGTACTTTTTTTGTACCAAAAATTACTTTTAATGTAATCTTCGGCACAAACTACTTTTTTGTATCAACCAAAGTACTTTTTTGTGCCAAGATGCACTTTTATTGGCCTAAAAACACTTTTCTGTCGCACAAAGTACTTTTTTTTTGTACCAAAGTACTTTTTAGTACCAAAAAGTATTTTTTTTTTGTACTTTTTGGTTCATAGTACTTTTATTGTACCAGAGTACTTTTTTGTACCAAAAAGTAATTTTTTCATAAAAAAGTACTTTGTACCAAAAGGTACTATTGTAGTGTAAGGTAAAGGTACTATTGTAGTAAAAGTGTTATATGCAACAGAAAAGTGTTTTGGGCCATTAAAAGTACTTTTTGGCATAAAAAAGTACTTTGGTACAAAAAAAGTACTTTGTGAGGAAAAGTACATTAAAATTACTTATTGGTACAAAAAAGGACTCTGGTGCAAAAAAAGTACTTTCTGCAACAGAAAAGTGCTTCTGGCCAATACAAGTACTTTTTGGCATAATAAAGTACTTCTGGTACATAACTTTGGTACTTCGCACGCCAGCCGAAAGTTCACATGAATTTTTGTGACTTCAGGCTTGCTAGCTGGGAGCTCATTTGAAATTTTGTGACTCTTGGCTCGCGAGCTAAGAGCCATTTTCAGGAAAGCTAAAACTGCGAGCTAAACCGAATCCTGTTTGGAAGAAAACATTTTTTTATTGTTCATTCCACAAAAAATACACTAAACGTAGTGAATTCCGTTTTTGTTTGTGTTCGAAGTTCAGTACGTTATCGTAGCGTATGTGTTCGTCTTTTAACAATCGTAGCGTACGGTATTCTGGTTGTGTGCACATACACAAACTTAACAAAGTGTCGTAGTGTATTTCGTACTTCTTGCAAGGTATGTGTTTGCGTACTGTACTCAATGAAATTTCGTACAGAACGTTAAGAGAAAAAGCTGATATGCCTTATGTCTATGGCTTTCTGTAAAGTTATTAGAATTAGCCGACCGTTGCATGGTGGTTTGAACACGCGACTGTCATGCGGGCGACCTGGATTTGAGCCCACAGTTACTGAATTTTTTTGGTTGATGTTATCGACAGCAACTTCTGAATATCAGGTTCTAGTCAAAGTTTCTCACAAATCGGATGTTAAAATTCGTCGTAGTCCCGTTATATGTGTCTAAAAATCTAAGCGTTTTAATTCACTCCAATGTGCGAAGCTCTCCCATATCTCAGTTATAATATGCAAAGGAAATTGTATTTTTATCTTCATTTAAATATTTATTTTCCTTCTTTCCTAATTTGTTCTCCCTCACACTGTATTTACATTGATTACATTCGAATGTTTACACGAACTTTTGGAAATTTTCGTTCAACCAGTTGTGTTGTGTTGTGTGTGGTGTGTTTTTGGTTAAAAGTTAAAATTATCACATCATTTTGTTTATTTCAAATATTGCATTGTATTTTCTTTTAATTATATAGTTTTAAAAGAAATTTTTCATTAACAAGGAAAACTTGTCTCCTCGCACCGACCAGCACGAATCCACCCACCGCTTTGTGGCCGTGTAGTTTTTTTTATTTCTTTCGGCACGTTAATCTTTAGAAAGAAAAAAAGAAAGAAAGTGTTGACAGTGACCCAAATTCAAATGTCTATGATAGCAATGACGACATCTCACAGTTGTTATTGGAATACATTTTCAAAATATTATACGTTTTTAATATTGCGATGAATGTTCTCAAAAAAAAAAAAAATAGAAGAAAAGGAATGCTAGTCAATCCTGTCATTATGTTAGGAAGAATTATTTGAGCATATAATTTATTTCGACATCGAATTGTGTTCATAAAGTTAATTTGTTGCCTATTGTGTACATTTCTTTTGTTCGCACTTTGTTGCTTGTTATAATTCATAACAGAAACAGAAGAGTAGTAACAAAGTAACACTGTTTATTGCAAAGGATTTGGTATATGATTTTAAATGTTTTTGTTGCTGTGTTCCTAAAATTCGAAACAGGGGTTTATATCGATAGCTAAAAATGAAAAAGACGTATCTTAATTTTTTAAACATAACAGGAGGAGAAAAAAACTAAATTAAATCGAAACAATTTTATACGTAATTTGAGAGTTAGGGCTGTTTTTAATGTCTATAAATTCTTTATTTATTAACATAAGAAATTTTTTTTGTACAAAACATGTATTTACATTTTTCCTACAATAACATGCAAAAAACGCGATTTGGTAAAAAAACAACATACGCCCTTTTCATATTAAGCCATCGATATGTTGATTGAAGTGTGTAAATTGGTCCCTTACGCAGTATAACTAACGCTCGTATATTTTTTTTGGACAAAAACAGTACATTTCACTAAAATTTTTTAAAAAAAACAGTACATCGATTTGGAAAAACAGTACTTTTCGCAGTACATATTTACATAGCTTATATACTTTATTCAATATGTAAAAAAATTAACAATCATTTCCAGAAACAACTTTTGTGGTTGTTTTGTATTTGTCGTTTTAAGCAATCTGAATAAGCAATGCCGTCTTCGTTTTGAGGTAATTGTAGAAATCAACGCATTTGTACTTCATATTACATTTGAAGGTCAGAATCGCCTTCAATGTTTTCACATCTAATCCGATTTTGTCTGATGTCCAAGTTTTGTTCACTGCAGAGAAGATTCGCTCCACTGATGCTGAAGTTCCTGGCAAACATTGATTCAGTTGTTGAGCAAAAAACGTGAATAATAGGAAAAATTTACATTTTTGCGATTTTTAAGGCGCTGGATGAATTTTTTTTTTGGATAGGTTTGTTCCATATTTTTTTCTCCTATTTAATATCTACAACTTTGCTTCAAAAACAAAATAAATATTCCGTACGGTATACCGAAATATAACCGAGTTAAAATATAGAAGTGTCAAAAATCCACCTTGAGAAAGAAAAACTTGTATGGCCATTAAATTTAACCTTTTTTTTTTAAAATAACATTTATATTTCTCTCATAACATCCAAAAGGGAAACTGCAGTATATTTTAATTTTGTCATATTAATAACTTTATAAAAGTATGTAAACCCACAGAAAACCGAAACCTTTGCCACACCCCTTCTGGAACCTTACATACCAATGACCGAATTCATCCTCATAGTCTAACATACATATCTTTTTTGTAAGTAGACTGAATTGTGTGAAATTTTGCGTAAGTATCCGTAGATTTACATACACATATTTTAAGTACGCACACTGAATTAAGTCATAGTATGCGTAAGATGCACGCTTATGAAAGTTTGACTTTGGAATGAATATGGACTATAACGGCCGACCCCTTCTGGTACCTTCTCCCATGACATCCAAACGGACTTCTGGAGGATATTTGAAATAGGTCAGTTTAATTATTTTGTAATAGTACCCAAACCAACAGAAAACCGAAACATCTGTTAACATCCATACAAATGACCGAATTCACCCATATACATTTGGGTTAGTCACTTTTTTTTGCCAAAATTGCTCTTACAATATGGTGTAGGTCATAGAAAAATATGACGAACAGCGTTTATACTTTTTTGATATGTCGATTTTTTCATTTTGAATTTTTTGTGATCTCAAAAATTTTATTATAAATTTTTTTTTCGCAGTTGGTCCTTTAAATGGCTACTTAAATATTGCATTTGATACATTTGGTCCATTTATTGAGTCGATATTCGATTTTTTCCGTACAAAAATTATCCAAAAATTTTAAATTGTGTAAACTTAAATATGTTTGTATATCAATTTTTCAATTTTTAAACTTTCAACTTTTTAATGTATATAAAATGTTTGTTTGAAGCTTAATGGGTGTTACATAATTTAACCGATTTCGTGAGGTGTGGCCCACCCATTCCATCCCTTAACAAAAACGAAATCTGACTTACTCTCACAATAAGTGACTTTACATCAGGTGTGAATGCAATATGATCAGATCAAAAACTGGCGACATATGATTATTTTAGGCGTGGCCCCGCCCATAGGAACTATTTTGGTAAAGTGCGTCACCCAAAGTACCAGATAGTAGGAATGGCCCCGCCCATATGACCTAATTTGTAAAAGTGTGATATCTGAAGTACTAGCGCACACATAATATCAAAATAAAAAATATGTATAAACATGTCAAATCATAATGAGGGATGAGTTTATGTTGCATGTTTACGTGTAAAAGACCCACTGATTAACATATGTACACTCCGTTGGTTTTTAAATTACTATCTTGTCTTGTGATTGTAGAATGCCCAAAAAACTTCTGCAGCCACCTTCAACTTTACATGATATTGCATTTTTTAGAAACAATGTCGGTGCCCAATAGGGAAGCGCTGGTGTTGTATGGAGATCCTTAGTCACCAGATTTGAATATGGTTCACTCCCTAATTTTGTGTGGCTGGGGAAAAAAATTCAAGAGCCAAAAATGGGGAAGTTGGTTTGGGTCAAATTACTGCGCATCGTGGTCAAACAAGGTGGGGAAGGGAAAAAATCAACAACAAGCCCCGCAACTGCAATGAAGTCGTCCCTAGAGGTTTAAAATGTATGAACGACCCCCAGTCAGTTTCCCTCCTAACATTTTTGCCATACATACCTACCCCCCATTTTCACACCCTAAGGGGGATCCCATACAAAAATCTAATGTTTATAACATTTGCTTCCACCGCCCTAACTGGCCCAAACGTGCCCTAGATGAGTCGAGTGTATTACCGACCCCCAATATTTTTCCAACCCCAACAGGTTCTCAAAACAGATCTACCCTCTTTATTAATTTTTATTTAAAAAAAAAAAATTAGCTTTTGCCGCTATTTAACAACTTTTGTCAGAATATTGTGTACCTTGTCATTCCGAAACGGAATGACATATTATTGTTACTATTGTTATTAGTTTTGTTATTTTTTGCATTATAATTAAATTTTTGTTATGAAAACAACTGAAAATAAATATATGAAATGAAATATAGGAAGACGTAAAAAGGCCAAAAATAGTTATTTAAAAAAAAAAAAAAATTTTTATAACTCAAGTTAAAATTAAACATATTGTTTAGCCCAAACGATAGTGAAATATTAAATACATTAACCTTTTCATGTTCTGCTGAAGGAAATGAGCAATGTCCAAAATATGAAAATAGTTGCAAATTCCACAATAAAAAAATATAAATACAAATTTAAAAATTTTGTTGTTTAGAATTGTAGATTAATCGGGTTTATACTAAAAAAATGGAAACAAAAATATTTTTTCCTAAATGCTATTAATTAAACGCCTCTGGATCAGCCTTTTCGCCCATTGTGCGACGTGAGGATTTTCAGAGCCCAAACATGAGATAAATTGGTTTATGATTGTTAATTTTAGTCGAACGTGTTTTTATATATTAAATTTACGTTAAAGTGTATCAAATGATACATCAAATTCGGCTTACGATCAGAAAAGTGTTTTTTTATTTTATTGTTTAAATATTTTTGGTCAAATTCAGTGTGTCACTCACTAGGATGACGCGTTTCGAACTCCATGACGAGTTCATCTTCAGACCCCTTTGTGATTGTGGTTTATTAATATAGAAATAACAGGGGTTCAAGTTCCAAATTATATATGGCCCAGGCTTTTCTTATTGCACAGATCGTTTCCAATATTCCATTAACAACACTAACAAATAAAAATTTGTGAAAAAAGAAGCAACAAACGCTTAACAAGTCACTAGTCATTAACACGTGATATATCTTTTTTGTACCCATCTCGTGACAAATACGCCATATGTAATAGCAACTCATTTACTCATAAGGCGCCCAATATAACACTTTCCATTCCCGTTTCTTACTTACATAAAAATTCGATGTTATACTTGTAATCGATGTTCAAACGGGCCACACATTTCTTGCGAATCTCCACATACAAAGTATCCATTTTGTTGGACGTTAATTTCCTCTAATTAAAACACTAATTTTTTCCGTTTCGTTTTGTATTTTCTTCAACAGCAGATGTGTTCTGCTTTTGCACAAATAATGACTTAATTACCTTATTTGTATCAACAAACTGAGCAAGCTGAAGGAAGCAGCGGCTGGCTGGGCTAATATTATTGACTTGGTGTCATACGAAAAAAAAGGAAAACATGTAACCTTTTCCGCCTCCTACCTCTCGTTATAGGTTTGTCCTACTGTCTAAACAATTGCTGTCGATAAAAATTTGATAATGTATTGCAGAAAATCTAAAACAAATGATTGGCAATTGCCACGAAATAAACTGCAAATGCAATTACAATTACGCAAGCGAGAATTGGTTGCCTTTCTTTTTCTGTTTTTTAAGGGGGATTCGACGAAAAAAAAAAAATTATTTGATATTATGCTATTTTTGTTAAGAGAAAGTTTCATTGTCGCCCCAATTTGTGGGCGAAGTGCGTTGCTATTTGGGTCGCTTTTACAATTAGTTATATCTTTGTTTGCCCCAATTTTATTACATACGTGTATATGGGTTTTTTCAGCTTACCTTGTGACAAAAACCATTCATCCAAAAAATCCATTCCCATTTTTCGTACTACGGTTTGAAATTATCAACTTGCGTGTTTAGTTTGCTGTGCTTTTTTTAATATTTTCTGTTTTGTTTCTTACTAGTAAGTGTCAACAATTTTGTGATAGTCTTAAAATTGCAACACTGAAAATCACACATTTCCAAAAAAAATTTAAAAAAAAAACCATACGAATTTTTCTTTAACTTTGTTTTTATGTCTTAATTGTCACATCTCTGATTTTCCCATCCGATACTTTTAAGCGATTTGAAAGAATACGTTAAAGTATTTGTCGATCTGCCTGATTGTCTGCCTTTCTGTTTTTTTCTTCGCCACGTCTCATGTTTCGTTTCTTGTTTATGCGTTTTTTTTTTATTCTTTGCAAACTTATTTCTCTTTTCTATTGCATTTGACATTTATCGAACAAGTGGCAGAAAGATAATGGTTAGCAAAATATAGAAGAATATCGTCGATTTGTATATCGCAGCGATCGATTAAATGTATCTTAATTGAAGACATTAGAGCTGCTATCTAAGAGATTATATTGTTCATTCAATGATATCAAGAAGAAAATTTTGGGAATATTCACAAACTTTCATTTAAGTTGGAAACATCGATTAAGAATTTGGCTTCTATACAAATAGGCCCAGTCTAATCGAGCGTATTCTACTTACTTTTATGCAAAAACTTTATGCAAATTTATTTCTGAAACCATCATTATGCCTTTGGCAATTTCCCTCCTTAAAAAACAATTCAATTTTATTATTGCTAATAATTATAAAAAAATCTGTATATTTCCAAAAACGAAATCACTGTTTATGCGAGTTATGACTACTTTCGTAATTCATATATGAGTTCCCTAAGCGAGATCTTACTAAAAGTAAACGTATTTATATTATATATTATTACATTATATAGTTAGGTAGTATTAAGTTAATTAAATGAATTGAACTAATGTTTATAGAATGAATGGCTACTCTCAATTGACTTCATTGGCAGTACTATTGGGCTGGGGGCTAAAATGAGCCCACGTTGATATTTCATCGAAGAGCCGGGTGCCAGGACACTCGGTGTCACGCACTTGACGATGACCCATCAACTTGAATTGAGGATGAATGTAACCTTTGGCAACGCCAAATGCAATTAAATCCTTAACAGCTTTCAACATTTGAGGTGGTGGTAATTCAGCTGAAGGAAGAAGGAAAAATATGATATTAATATAATCATAATCATAGGCAGACCCTTAATTTCTACTTACTTCTCCAGTCACCGATTAAACAAATGCCAACACTTTTGTCATTGTATTTGGGTGCATGCGCGCCGACCACATTAAAACCGCGGCCAATATAAATCATGCCATCACCGCCAACGGCAAAGCTATAGCCAATATCATTCCAACCATGTTCCAACTGATGATAATCCTGCATGGAACGCATAGCTTGACGACAGTCCTCATTTGAATAACAGGCAGCCGGTTGATACGAATGATGGATGATGACAAATGGGGCGGGACCTTGGAAATTTTCAATAGACTTGGCACTACGTGCGCCCCATTCGGCGCGAGTAACCATTTGTGAGTGTTGCGGTTGCATTTGGTGGCCTAAACCTGTAAGGGACAAAAGAAGAACAAAATTTGTTGTTATTAATATTTTAAAAGGAATTTGTTTACAATTTGAAATGGGAAGAAAATATTTTATACTTATTTTTTTGTCAGCCTGTGTAATACTCTACAAAAGCGAAATTATACATAAAAATCATCTGTTTCGATTGATAACTACTCGAAACATGATCGATGGTAATAAAACGTGCAATGATCTTTTAAAACATAAAAAAAAACTAACTCAGGGGAAAGACAAATGCAAATTTGCTAATGACTAATCTAAACAATAGTTCAACGTCTGCCTACAGACGAGGAAGCTTTAAGCCAAGGTAACAACTTAAATGTTTATGGTGGTAACACAATATAGCGCAAAATTAAAAAATAAACAGTTGACACAATAACAAATTTGCTAATTCAAACGCCATGATGTTGCAAAATAAAATAAAATTGGGTTTTAAACGGTGCTAAAAATAAACTGATTTGAAACAGAGAGAATAAGTAGTACCAAAAAAAGTTAATATAAATTTTGGGTATTGTTAAGAGGAAAAAAAGTATATAATAAATAACTATAAAAATAAAAATATAAAAATATATAAATATAAAAAATATAAAGATATAAAAATATAATAAATATAAATGTATAAAAATATAATAATAAAAAAATATAAAAATATAAAAATATAAAAATATAAAATATAAAAATATAAAAATATAAAAATATAAAAATATAAAAATATAGAAATATAAAAATATAAAAATATAAAGATATAAAAATATAGAAATATAAAACTATGAAATATTAAAATATAAAAATATAAAAATACAAAAATCTTAAAATATAAAAGCATTAAAATATAAAAATATAAAAAAATAAAAATATAAAAATATAAAAATACAAAAATATAAATATAAAATATAAAAATATAAATATTTAAGAATATAAAATATAAAAAAATATAAACATTTAAGAATATAAAAATATAAAAATATAATAATATAATAATATAAAAATATAAAAATATAAAAATATAAAAATATTACAATATTACAATATAAAAATATAAAAATATAAAAATATAAAAATATAAAAATATAAAAATATAAAAATATAAAAATATAAAAATATAAAAATATAAAAATATAAAAAAATATAAAAATATAAAAATATAAAAATATAAAAAAATAAAAATATAAAAATATAAAAATATAAAAATATAAAAATATAAAAATATAAAAATATAAAAATATAAAAATATAAAAATATAAAAATATAAAAATATAAAAATATAAAAATATAAAAATATAAAAATATAAAAATATAAAAATATACAAATATAAAAATATAAAATAATAAAATATAATATAATTAGTATAAAAAATATAATAAAAATCTTAAATTACACTATGTCACAAAATTTCAAAAGTTTCTGTATCCGGGACATTTAATAATACATTTTAATGTAAAATTTCACGCTGATATGTGGAAAGTGCTCTCAGATATGTGGAAAGTAGAACAGCTTTTGAGATATGGTCAAATTTACATTTTAAGTGTTTTGAAAAAATGTTGGTCTAATAAAATGCCATTTTCTCTGGTTTTAGTTCACCGATGTTTGCAAACTGTGACGAAAATAAAAGATAATAAAATTATTTCTTTAAACAACGATAGCTGTTTAAAATCCAATCATAAATGACAATGTAATGGCACTTCAAAGTTGGATTTTTGTAGAAATTTTAATGATTTTTTAAGTTTTCGCTGCCTTTAATTTAGTTTTTTTCCGTGTTTCCGTAAAAATTGCTCCGGTTTCAGACTATTACATGATAGAATAATATGTAACAAAAATTTTTTGCCCTTGTTCACGGAAAAAAACTTAATTAAAGGCAGCGAAAACTTGAAAAATCATTAAAATTTTTACAAAAATCCAACTATGAAGTACAATAACTTCGTCATTTATGATTGGATTTTAATCAGCTACTGTTTTCATAAGAAATAATTGTATTATCTTTTATTTTCGGCATTTTAGTAGACCTACCTTTTTTCAAAACACTAAAAATGCAAAATCAACTAATTTGAAGCCGGGATCAAAAATTTGTTGCATTGTGTTATTAAAATATACAAATATAACAACACCGACGTTCGAACTATTGCAATGAAAAGAAGTAAGAAAATAATAAAATGGACCCCCCCAAAATGTTGACTACCACCGCAAACGAATTAAGGGCCATGATTTAAGGATATGCACCTGGAATGTTAGAACACTGTATAGATTAGGTGCCTCCATCGAACTGGCGGAAGTCCATGAAGAATACAAGGCTGACATAACCGCTTTACAGGAAATCCGGTGGACGGGACACGGGTGCTCGCGCATGAAGACGTGCGACATCTACTATAGTGGCCATGCGGACAAGCACGAGTTTGGATGTGGATTTGTGATTGGCAAGAGACTGCGACAGCTAGTCTCAAGGTTCAACCCGGTGTGTGAACGTATAGCCACCATAAGAGTCAAAAGAAAGTTTTTCCACGTAACACTTATATGTGCCCATGCTCCGACAGAAGAGAAATGCGATGAGGACAAAGACGAGTTCTAAGAGAGACTAGAAAATGTATATGGCCGTAGCCCGAGCCATGACATTAAAATTGTACAAGGCGATTTTAATGCTAAAATAGGCAGGGAAACTGCATTAGAGCCTACCATCGGAAAATTCAGTCTGCACACCGAAACGTCGAACAATGGCATCAGACTGATTGATTTCTCTGCGGCAAGAAATATGGTTGTTAGTAGCACTAGATTTGACCAGAAAAATATTCATAAGGCAACATGGTTATCTCCAGATCAATTGACGAGGAATCAGATATATCACGTGATAGTCGATTGAATGCACGCATCGAGTGTTCGGGAAGTACGAGTGATCAGGTGTGCGAACATTGACTCCGATCACTACCTTACCGCAGTTAAGATACGCACAAGACTAAGCATAGCGAATTACAACGAAAGCTGGACATCGGTTTACTGCGGACCACAGAGGTAGCGGACGCCTACTCCAACCATCTAACTCAACTGCTGCGGAATGCTCCAACCCCTGATAATATAGCCTCGCAGTGGCAAAATATAGCCGGCTCCTTAGAACGGGCTGCGTGAAGCGTACTTGGGTACTCAAAGCCGTCTCAAGAAGATGCCTGGTACGATGATGCATGTCAGAATGCCACGAGAGAGACGGTTGCTGCATACAGGGCGATACTGCAGCCAATGGCAACGCGAGTGTTCTTGAACGGCACTGCCAGAAGAGACGAGAGGAAACTCGTCTTTTTAGACGAAAAAAAAAGGAGTTGAAGAAGACGCAGTATGAGTGCACAGAGTTGCTCCGAAGTAGAGGGGAAGCCCGAAAATTCTACAAGAGAGTTAAGGCGAGAATGCGTGGAACAGGGTTGCCCTCCTGCAAGGACAGCGATGGTCAGCTAGTGACGGACCCGGATAACGTTCTGAAGATATGGAGAGATCACTTTAGAAATTTACTGGATACTGACACCACTCCAGAAGACCCCGCTCCAATCCATGACGATGGTATTAACTGTCCACCTCCGAGCCAGAGCGAGATACGAATGGCCATCTCCCGCCTTAAAAACAACAAAGCTGCTGGAGCCGATGGTCTCCCTGCTGAATTGTTTAAGGCTGGCGGGGAGGAGCTGATTAGGAGCATGCATCAGCTCATGGAGAACATCTGGCAATAGGAGAGCATGCCCGGGGATTGGAGTCTCAGTCTGTTATGTCCCATATACAAGAAAGGAGATCGTAGTGAATGTAAGAACTACCGTGGAATAAGCCTATTACCAATTGCGTACAAGGTCCTTTCAAGCATATTGTGTGAACGTCTAAAGCCAATTGTAGAAAAACTAATTGGACCATATCAGTGCGGCTTTAGACCTGGCAAATCTACGACGGATCAAATATTCAACTTACGACAAATCCTGGAAAAAACCCATGAAAAGCAGATCGACACCTACCACCTCTTTGTCGACTACAAAGCTGCCTTCGACTCTCCGATAAGGAATAGGCTTTATGAGGCCATGTCTGAGTTTGGTATTCCTGCAAAGCTGATTCGACTTTGCAAATGTACTTTAGACAACACCAAATCCTCGGTTAAGATTGGTAAGGATCAGTCTGAACCATTCAACACGGAAAGAGGTCTCAGGCAGGGCGATAGCCTGTCCTGTACACTATTTAATATAGTTATGGAGAAGGTGATGAGAAAGGCTGGTGTCAACATGTCTGGCACCATATTCCACAAGAGCCACATGCCACTAGCCTATGCCTATAAAATATACATCATTGGCCGAAATCTGCGGGATGTTATTGCAGTTTTCTCATCACTAGAAATGGAGTCAGCAAAAATGGGTTTAGCGGTCAACGAGGACAAAAACAAAAAAAAACAAAGAGTCCTCTCGATGGGGACGCATGGTGAACGTTGATAATTATTATTTTGAGGTAGTCGATGAGTTTACCCACCTCGGATCTTTCGTCAACATGAAAAATAATGTCAGCCCAGAAATTAAGCGGAGAATAATGTTAGGCAATAGATGTTTCTACGGACTTCGGCAGCACTTTAGTAATATCACCTTACCTCGGAATACTAAGAAACAGCTATACCAGATGCTAATTTTACCTGTACTTTTGTATGCTGCCGAATGGTGGGTGCATTCGACAACGGGCATACAAAACCTGGGAGTATTCGAGAGAAAAGTACTTTGAAAAATATATGGACCTATCTGTGTCGACGGCTAGTTTCGCCATCAGATGAACCATGAGCTGTATGAGCTTTACCACGACATCGACATAGCTAAAAGAGTCAGAATCCAACGACTTCGATGGCTGGGAGATGTTGCCAGGATGAATGTAAATGCTCCAGCGAGAAAGGTGTTTAAAGGCGAACCTGAAGGACGGCGCTGAGCAGAGATACCCAAACTCCGTTGGAAGGACCAAGTGGTAGGCGACGTGTCCATCTGCTGGGACTAACTGGAGAACACACACAGAAGACCGAAGCGTGTGGAATTCTTTATTACTTCAGGCCTCAAATTTATGAACCACGTTCGTAAGCTTTAATTGGCCACTTAAGTAAGTCAGTAATATTTCATTATTTTATATGTTTATATTTGTAAATACTCCCTAACATATTCGTCTTATGCCAAATCTAAGCCTTTCCTCTGGTTTGTCACACTTTATATCTCATAAATGCTCGTAAAAAACTAACACTATAAAATCTTCTGCGCATGCGCATTGATGACCATATAATGTGTCAATAAAAGTTGTTGCCAACTGCCATTTTTATTGATTTTTCGCCTCTACCGCTTGAGATAAGTCCATAATAGTTTTGCGGTAAATTTGTTATATTTCTACAATATTTGTTATTAATGAATTAAACCCATAAGATGCCATCATTTGATTAGCAAAATGACCAATTTAGCGCCATATCAAAAACCAACTGGATGACAAATGTTCATCGATTACTTAGCACTTTATGCGTGCGTGTGTGTGTGCATGGTTTGTCATCTACGCTTTCTTGACTATGTGGTATTCACTTTTCTCCAGATGTTTACCAGAACTGGACAATTTGAAGCTATGACAAGTTAAGGAAATGCTTTGGAAATATTTTCTACCTAAATTTTTTTTTATTTTGAACTTTTGTCTTCTCTCCCTCTCTGCGTTAACATTCATTAAGACATGTTACGGCATTTGTTGTTTAAATAAATTATTAGTTGTTGACACGATATATTGACAAATGTTCGCTGAGGTTAATAACTTGATTTAATCATTAGTAATAATTAAATTGTTTAATATTTCTCAGCGATTTTCCTTGGGGGAGTTTCGGTGGAAATTGTTGTGGTTAGAGGGAATTTTATAATTGTACTTTAGTGTTATAGAAGGGCAGAGAAAATTGGCTACATGTGTTGTTAACATTTAACATATGAAAACAAAGGACGATATTAATTAGGTATAATGTGAAGTTAAGTGTCAAAGAACCGTTATTTTTTTTCTTGCAGAGTTGGATAAAACATTTTCAAACGTTTGAAAGAAGTTGAACAATCTTTTAATTAAATCTAGAGAGCTTCTATTAGACGTATTATATACAGTCGAACTTCTCTATAGCGAACTTCTTTATAGCGAATTTCGCCCTATATCGTTTTTTTTACACAGCTTTTTCCTAACGTTTTACCTCTCTATAACGTAGAAATCGGCAATCCCCAGTGACTACGTTATAGAGAAGTTTGACTGTACATGTATGTATTAATTAAACCTAAAAATTTGCTTCGCAATTATTTACTCAATATATTGACTTTTTCTGCAGCTGTTACCATATCAGACTGCTTTTAAAAAAAGTGAACCATTTCCATGGAAAAAACTTGGTGGTTTGCCATAAATGCCTTACTGCCCTCCGTCAACTTTTGATTGATTTAATATTTTGCCAACTTTTTAAATTCTAAGAATTGAAGCGCAGGCAATGTTTAACAAGGTAACAAGATTTTAGTTGCTTAACCACAACTTTCTTCACTTTATTGTTTCCTAGAATTCTTTAATGCCAATAAAATCACATTTGTGCCAAGAAGGATTTATAGTAAGACCATAGTAGTAATTCAACGGCTGCTACAAGTTTCTTTTGTATAGTCTGATGCCAAGTCTTTGAGTTAAGGGGAATAACCATCGCGAACTTGCACTTGAAATCCAAGAAATCATCACAATCACTTAAGGGGATCTTTTAAAAAATTACAAGCTAATACATAATATGCATTGTTGTTGTGCTTGTATTATTGATATTAACTAATTAGTCTTTAGATGCGGTCACTTGACGAAATGTGCATATTTTGCAAATTCACCTTGTCAATGTATTCTAAACAATTTTTTATTTTGTGACATTTTTTTGTATACTTCTGAACATGAAATTTTAATTTATTTAACATTAGGGGGAACTTTTTTTTGGCAATTTAATATAATAATGATAATGGAAAATTTTTGAATTTTTAGCTATATTAAAGAAAACCAGTATTAAGCAAAATTAAATAAAAAAATTTAACTCTTGAAACGTTTGATATAAATGTCATCTATAGAAAATACCCCTGCTGTTTGAAATAATAATCTTGAAACCTTAGTCTACATGCTAGCCATCATTACACTACAATCATTGGAATAGTTTAAAAGATTGTTAAGTAAGTTAAGTTAAAAGATATGGTTTTACAGACAGTCATATATCCTTGAATGGATTAGAAAGCCACATATTATGTAATGTGATATATGACTGGCTGTAGGTGAAATCATTCCAAAAAAATATTTTTTACTATAAAAGAAAATTAAGAACAAAAGTTGTGAGTAACACTATATAAATATTACTTTATGTTTCAGAGATTTTCCGAATTTTAGAATTTTTAATAAAATGTTATTTCTTACTTTAATGATTGTACACTTCACTTACGATTAAAGACGTTATTAAATTGTTCCCATTTTTATATTACACCGATTTTGAAAATGTATTCCTTATCTAAAATACCAAACATTTATCTTGCCCCGAGTTAGCTTTATTAGTGACATTGAAGAAAGTGTTCAACTTTGAAATTGATACCGACAATTGTGGTGAACTTTTGGCCCTCACTATTATCAAATTTTGTTCTATTTTAAGAGTGTTATGTTCAACAGACACACGTGGTTTGTATGTTGAAGGTCATGATTAACAGAAAAAATTTGTTACACAATTATGAGATAAGCCAGTCAGGTGTTTGTCTAGCGGAAATGCGAAAAACTAGCATGAAAGTGTTAGCAATTATGTCGGCTGGGCTTTGTTGGTAATGCTGGCTCAAATTGTGAATTGTCGCATGTTGATAAAAAAAATGTAATTAAAATTCTAAGTTATAAAACAAAATTATTTTCTGAACAATGAAATTTGTTTTTTTTTAAAACCTTTTCCAGCTATAGCTTTACAAAATACAGAATTTGAGGACGATTGCGTTAGTATATTAATATTATTGCTCGATTTCTAAAGCTGGTGGAATAGTACATTTGTATGGAAAAACATCCAAAACTTTATCCTTTAATAGGATTACTAAATACAGATTGATATTATTACTCTGATATCATTATTGGGCGGAATGGTACATTTAAATGCGAGGTACCAGAAGGGGCGTGGTCATGTAGCCCATATGCAATCCCGTAAGTAGTTTTGGGGAAATATTAAATCAAGCAAAGTATCAAAACATTTGTATAAGTCTTCCGAAAGTTATCGTGCGTATCAGGCGGACGGAAATGCAGACAGACGGACATGGATCAAACGACCTAAAAAGTCATGAATCGAATTTGGTTCTAAGAAACCTAGGGTCTTAAGTGACTCCTTCTATGTGCTACACTTTTGGGTCGTATCAAACGATATATACCCTCATACACGTAAGATGAGGGTATAAAAAGTACTATTATTTTGCTAAAAAGTACGGTTTTTGCGCTAAAAAATTTTTTTATTGTACAAGCGAGGACTAATTTTATTGTACCACAAAGCAAAATACCTGAAATAACTTTTAATGCAAAAATAAGTGCTTTTACGTACCAGCAAATAATTTTAATGTACCAATGAGTACTTTTGTTTTACCAAAAAGTACTTGTATTGTACAAAAATAATTTTTATTGTACCGAAAAGTAGTTTTATATTAACAAAATGTACATTTTATTATATCATTATTTAACAACAAATTATTTTATTGTACCTAAAAGTACTTTTATTTCAATAAGTCTTTTGTTGTACCAACAGGTACTTTTATTTTACCAAAGAGCTTTTTTAATCTCATAAGTATCTTTATTTTTCTAAAAAGTAACTTTTTGTATGAAAAACTACTTTTGTTGTACCAAAAAATACTTTCATTGTACCAAAGAGTTTTTTTTGTTGTATCAGCAAGTGCTTTTATTGTATTAACAAGTACTTTTCTTGTATCAAATAGTATATTTATTGTATCGAAAAGTATATTTGTTGTACCAAAAAGTACTTTTATTATATCAAAAAGTACTTTTATTATACTCAAAGGTATTTTATTGCATCAAAAAATAAATTTACCGCATCAAAAATTAAATTAACTCCTCCAAAAATTACATTTATTGTACCAACGAGTACTTTTATTGTACCAAAAAGTACTTTATTATACCAAAAAGTACCTTTATTGTAGCAAAATCTATTTTCGTTGTACCAAAAAGTATTTTTATTGTACCAAAAAGTACTTTTATTGTACTAAAATCGTTGTACCAAATAGTACTTTTAATGTACCAAAATCTATTTCGTTGTAAAAAAATTACTTTTATTATACCAAAAAGTACATTTATTGTACCAAAAAGTAGTTTAATTCTACCAAAAAGTACTTTTACTGTACCAAAATGTTCTTTTATTGTACCAAAACCTATTGCCCAAAAAGTACATTTATTGTACCAAAAATTACTTTTATTGCACCAAATAGTATTTTTATTGCACCAAAAAGTACTTTTATTGTACTAAAATCTATTTTAGTTGTACCAAAAAGTACTTTTATTGTACCAAAAAGTAATTTTATTGTAGCAAAATCCATTTTCGTTTTACAAAAACTACTTTTTTTGTACCAAAATCCATTTTCGTTTTACCAAAAATTTCTTTCATTGTGCCAAAAAATACTTTTCCAAAAATCTATTTTCGTTGTACCAAATAGTACTTTAAATGTACCAAAATCTATTTCGTTGTAAAAAAAAGTACTTTTATTATACCAAAAAGTACTTTTATTGTACCAAAAAGTAGTTTAATTCTACCAAAAAGTACTTTTACTGTACCAAAAAGTACTTTTATTGTACCAAAAATTACTTATATTGCACAAAATAGTATTTTTATTGTACCTAAAAGTAATTTTATTGTACCAAAAAGTACTTTTATTGTACCAGAATCTATTTTCGTTTTACCAAAAATTACTTTTATTGTACCAAAAAGTAGTTTAAATGTACCAAAAAGTACTTGTATTGTAACAAAAAGTACTTTAATTGTACCAAAAGTACTTGTATTGTACTAAAATCTTTTTTCGTTGCACCAAAAATTGTTGTACCAAAAGAACTTTTTTTGTAGCGAAATCTATTTTCATTGCACCAAAAAGTAATTTTTTGGACCAAGAAGTAATTTTATTGTACCAAAAAGTACTATTATTATACCAAAAATTACTTTTATTGTACCAAAATCTATTTTCGTTGTACCAAAAAGTACATTTATTGTACCAAAATCTTTTTTCGTTTCACCTAACAGATTTATTTTGCAATATCAAATGTGCAAATGTATTTGTTGTACCAAAAATTTCTTTTATTGTACCAAATAATGCTTTTGTTGTGTCAAACCACACATAAGCGGTACCAAAAATTACTTTCTTATGTCAAAAAGTACATTAATAGTCCAAATTGTACCAAAAAGCATTTTTGTTTTACCAAAAACACAGTAATTTTTTCAAAAAGTTCCTATATTGTAACAAAAAGTACTTTAATCGTACAAAATGGCTATAGCCATTTGTAAAAATGTGAAAAATTCTGACAACGCTGAATCGATTCATATAGAGTTTTTAAATGGTATTAAATAATGAATGCGCAGAACTGCTAATGTTTTTTTTTGCTAACTTCAAACGATTTTAAAACATAAGAGAATGACACAAGAAACATAACTTAAAACCTTCTTTTCTTGTCACATTTTCACACATTTCACGAATTCAGAAGAAAAACTCAACTATCAAATTTGAAGCACATTTTAGCACTCTGCAAATTTAGGTGAAAAATAAACTTCCTAGTTCCTATGACAAGCCTAGGTAAAAATCAATGGCGAGTCACCTGAAGTAATTCTTTTTTTACTACTTTTATGTAATTTCTTTGCTTGGGTTGTAACCCTTATGTTAAATCTTGATTGCAATATTCCGACATTCAGTCTGAATTTCACTAGGTGAAAAAAGTCAATATCTTTTGTAAAGAATCTCAAAAATTTCTTTAGTTTTGTATGGACATAAATTTTAAATCAAATTAAAAATATCGACACTAATTTGTAATAACTTAACGCCAATTAACTGTAAGGTATTATTATAATTATTTATTTGGAGTATTGAATGTATTTGAAGTGTGATTTTTATTTTATATTGGGGATTTTTTTCATTTGTTTGCTTGTTCGTTCAGTAATAATCGACATTAACCAGTTTTTAATAACTCTGTATTATTAATAAATAAATACGTGTAATGGTTTCGATGTTTTATTTTATTGTCATAGTGTTACACAGCAGTATGAACTGATTTTTTATTAATGTTTCATTATTAAAAAAAAGTCAGGGTTTCTTAATGTGGCGCCAATTGATACCGGTTTAACTTTACCCATTAATTGCTGGCATTCTGGGGAAAAGGTTCTACAACAGTACAATTAACGCACTATAGGTGGCGCAAGATATTGATTGGAAAAAATTTAAAATTATTACTTTATTTTGCTTTCTTTTATTGCTAGAGTAAAATTGAGCGATTTTGTATTTTAAAGTTCATTTATAGCACAATAAATTAGCAAGTATTTATAGGCACTGGTCGCTACCAGTTTTGATATAAGCAGTGCTGTTTCAAATGATCCTGCCGTTATTTATTAAATGTCACCGCACAATACTAGTAACTTAAGTTTAAAGTGAGTTATTTAAATGCTTCACATTTCCTTTGCTGTCTTATTGATATTGAGTGGTGTGCAGTATGCAAAAGAAACCTGTTATGAAAATAAAAGTCCCTTAGGGGATTTTTTTCACCATCACTGATATTATAAGTAGAAGTAAATATGCGTTGATGGACGGCTCTTATATGTATTTAAAAATCTGTATCACTTTTAAAAGGCCTTATTGTGATAGCAACTTAAATGATCGCCTTCGTGGCACTTTTTGTGTTTGACACTACTTTGACGCAAAGAGTTAACAGTTTAAAAACCGAAAGAGAAATTGCAAATAGCGGAGTTAAATGCTAAGCGCCATCGAAATATCATATCACTACTTAGTCGAATGATAGGTGAAAAGAATCTGGGGTTTTATGTGACTGAAATGAGGGAGTTTTTTTTTGGCAAACTTATTACTTCAGCGTTGCACTTTTGATAAGACACAAAGTTTGTAACCTTAGCACAGCGATATTTTTTAATTTTCCAAGTTTATAAAAAAGAAAAGTCTTCCTAAAAGTAGAACTTTTCTGTTGCACAAAGTACTTTTTTCGTACCAGAGTACTTTTTTGTACCAAAAAGTACTTTTAGTGTACTTTTTTTTGTACCAAATTACTTTTTTATGCCAAAAAGTACTTTGATTGGCCCAAAAACATTTTCCTGTTTTGTACCGGTGTACTTTTTTGTACCAAAAAGTACTTTTATTGTACTTTTTGTTTCATAGTACTATTATTGTAGTTTTTGGTACAAAGTACTTTCTTTTGTTCCAAAGTACTTTTCTTTTATTGTCCCAAAAGCTCTTTTCTGTTGCACAAAGTACGTTTTTTGTACCAGAGTACTTTTTTGTAACAAAAAGTACTTTTAATGGCCCATAAGCACTTTTCCGTTGAACAAACACTTCTTTTGTACGAGAGTACTTTTTTGTACCAGAAGGTACTTTTCGCTACAAAGTACTTTTTTATGTCAAAAATTACTTTTATTGGCAATAAAGCACTTTTCTGTTACACAAAGTACTGTTTTTTTGTACCAGTGTACTTTTTTGTAACAAGAAGAACTTTTTTTGTACTTTAGGGGCAAATAAGTATAAAAGTATTTGGGGCTCCTCGATTTTATTGTTTCAGAAAAAAGTACTATTGTACCGGAAACTACTTTTATTGTACTAAAAAGTACTTTTTATTACACCAAAAAGTAATTTTATTATACCAAAAATTACTTTTATTGTACCAGAATTTACTTTGATTGTACCAAAAAGTACTTATTAACTTACTTAAAAGTATTTTAGCTATAGCGAAAAGAATTTAAGTGTTACTAACAAATTTTTTTATTGTATCAAAAAATACTTTTATTAAAACAAGTACATATATTGTAACAAAAAGTACCTTTATGCATCGAAAGGTACTTTTATTGTACTTAAAAGTACTTTTTATTACACCAAAAAGTAATTTTATTATACCAAAAAGTACTTTTATTGTACCAAAATAAAATACTTTGATTGTACCAAAAAGTACCTTTTAATGCACTTAAAAGTACTTTAGCTATAGCGAAAAAAATTTAAGTGTTACTAACAAATTCTTTAATTGTATCAAAAAGTACTTTTATTAAAACAAGTACATATATTGTAACAAACAGTACCATTATGCATCGAAAGGTACTTTTATTGTACCAAATGGGAGTTTTATTGTACCAACATGTTAATTTATTGTATTAAAAACTACTTTTGTTGTACAACAAAGTACTTTTAATCTTCCAAAAAGTACTTTTTTACTGTACCAAAAAGTATTTACTGAAAAGCATTTTAGTGTTACCAACAAATTTTGTTGTTGTATGAAAAAGTACTTATATTGTAACAAACAGTACTTTTATGTATCAAAGGTACTTTTATTGTACCAAGTTAATTTTTTTGTAACAAAAACTGCTCTTGTTGTATAAGGAAGTACTTCTAAGGTTCAAAAATACATTTTTATTGTACCAGAAAGTACCAGCGTACTTTTATTGTACCAACAAGATCATATATTGTACTAAAAAGTATGTACGCTCTTTGTACCAAAAGTATTTTTTATTTTGCCAAAAAGTAAGCCAAGTACTTTTATTGCACCCAAAGTAATTTTATTGTTGCAAAAAGTACTTTAGCTGTACTGAGAAGCATTGCAACAACAACTTCTTTCATTGCACCAAAACGTATCGTTTTTTTGTACGAAGTACTTTTAAAAAATTTTCCTAATAAAGATATTGCATACCAAACATCGCAATATTCACCACAACAACTTGATCAGATCTTGTTAATTTCACTGAAACACCAATGATTTTAACATTGGGTTGTCATTGGAGGGAAGTACTAGCAAGTTGACTGTACAAAACTTACGGAGAAGTTATCGATCGATATGGTCAATATTGCGTATTTCCGATAACAATACAATTCACAATGTCAAATTTGGAGATTATTCATAAAGATATACAAAAATTGCCATGTTAACCAACCAGCGAGACAGACAAACATTGATTAATCGATCTATATCCGCCATATCGTTAACTCAGCTATCGGTTTTGTGTAAAAGATTTACTTAAATATTGACGAAAGATTTGAAATTCTATATTTAAATAAAACAATTCACAAATTTCTGATGGAACTTGTTTCTATAGGTATATGAACAATTTTATAAACTTTTCGCTCTACCAATGAATTTGTATAATTTGTTTCGCCAAGTTAACCGCTGCTTAATAAATTAAGAAACTGTTTTACGTATGATGAAGGATTTCTATCACAGCTTTCATTTTTAAAACTTATATTGTCTCAATTGTATATATGTAGCTCAAAAATTGTCTAAACTTATCGTCCTGCCTCCCTCCACACATGCATCATTACCTCACACGTTACTTTCTGGATTTACATGACTTTAATTAAATGGTTGTTGCTGTTATTGTATTACAGCATTGTCAATATGTTTTAGCAATTAACTCACAAATATTTTGATGAAATCACTGAGAGTGCAATTGAATTGAAACACAACCGGTTGCGTGATAAGAAGCGCAAGCTCTCACCACCGCCGTTTACTTACGAAGCCCACAATCGAAGCTCACAAACGTCGATGCAGTCAGTAAACGATCTTGTCTTGTTAGCAGAGATCCTCGTCTATATAACAGTTAGAGAGAGTAGTGAGTGTAATACAGCAGCAGCAGGTTATCGTATCGTACGGACAAATCACACACACCGAATACGAAAAAGTGAAACAAACCGTAAATTTATAGTGCGGCTTTTGTTTTGTTAACGTGACTACTGTGGCAGCAGTTGTTATAAAAATGAATGAATTGCGTATGCCAATAATGATGATTTTCCTATCGATCGATCGATACGTATAGGAACGGCAGGTGGTTGAGGGGAAGGACATGTGTTAGACCATAGGTACATATATACTCCTACATATGGACAAATGTTATTTTTGTTCGATAATTAATATGATTTATGGTTGTTTGACATTTGTTTTGGCCTGATTATTAATATGCCGGTATAAACATTAATATTTCTTTGGATGATAAGAGAAAAAAAGTCCCCACGATGAAAAACATAAAATGCCATTTGGGATTGCATTAGTCACTCATGTGGTGGTGAACACTAACTAGAATTAGGATTACTTGCAAATGACATTGATGGCTAAGACTTTTGCGACATTGTTCTACAAGAACATACAAGGTTAAATTGTTTTAATATCAGGCTTTACGAAATTTTGCTGGCAAGTAGCGAAATTGGGTATTTTTCCTTTTCAATGGAATTATAACTTAAATGACGGTTGTAATATTAGAATTTGTGGTTTTTTTGTAAGTAATTATTTAAACAAAACTTTCTACCTTGTCATTCAATTTGTACCAAAAAGTACTTTAACTGTACTGAAAAGCATTTTAGTGTTACTCACTAAGTCTTTTATTGTATCAAAAAGTAATTTCATTGAAACAAGTACTTATATTCTAAAAACCAGCGCTTTTATGTAACAAAAGGTACTTTTATTGCTTCAAAAGGTAATTTTTTTGTGCCAACATTTTAATTTATTGTACTAAAAACTTCATTTGTTGTATAGCAAAGTACTTTTAATGTTTTATTGTACCAAAAAGTACCAAGGAGTACTTTTATTTTACCAATGAGATCATTTATTGTATTAAAAAGTATGTACGCTTTTTGTACCTAAAAGTACTTTTATTGAATCAACAAGTACTTTTAATGTACCAAGTAGTTTTATTGTACCCGAAGTAATTTTATTGTACTGAAAAGCATTTTTATGTTGCTAAAAGTACTTTAATTGCAACAACAACTTAATTTATTGTACCTACCAAAATGTATTTGTACTGCAACAAAATCTTTTTTATTGCACCAAAACTTATCGTTGTTCTCAGTAAAGACATTGCATAGAAAAGCAGACCTTATTCCAGGTGTGCAGGGAAAGGACATATAAGAAAGCCTGGAATCGCATGAAAAATAAGTTACTATGAAATGAGGGTGTATATATATTAAGGCATTAAAGAAGAAGATGGCCGATTGAGCCATGTCCGTCTGTCTGGTTGGTGGACTCGATAACTCGAGTTAAACTTCACTGATCCTTATGAAAACTTACCAGCGTTGATAGATTTTTGAAAAAACTATGCGATAGTTAATAGGTGAAATGACCCACCCCTTCTGTTAACTCCACTACAAAATGATCTACTTTTGGAAAATTTATATTTCTCTTATAACTTCCAAACGAAAATCTGCTGGATTTTTAAACTTTGTCTGATTAAAAACCTTATAAAATAAGGCAAAAATGAAATATTTGCCATACCCCTTCTGGTACTTCCCATACAAATACAAATTTTACGTACATATCTTTGTTGTTAACACGCTGCATTTAGTCATATTTTGCATAAATGCACGTTTATAAAAATTTGACTCAGTAATTAAAATGAACTATATCGACTATATCGCAAACAGACATATTTTTTGAAAAATAATATTTTTCTGCCGTAACATCTAAATGACCAACTGGAGGATATTTGAATTTGAGCAGTATAATTAAAGTAGATAAATACTCAACAGACTTAAACTTTAGTGACATCCCTTCTGGTCCCTCTCATACAAGAGATTTGGCCGTATAACAATTTAGGGAACTTTTTTTTAAAAATTTCTTAAGAATTCCACTATTAGCAACATAATAGAAAAATTTTTTAGTTTTTTTTTACATTTAAAAAAAAAACTTAAAATTATTTTTTTCTAAAAAATTTTCTATCATCAAATTTGGGTGGGAACGTTGACTTACGAATAAAAATCGGAAATGTTGTGCTGTCTCAACTGATAACTTCTATACAAAATTACCAATTTCCCGAAAATTTATATTTTCCAATAATTTCCATAAGAAAACCCTGAAAAAGTTGAAAAATATTTGACATTTAATATTTGTATTTTAAGGTGAAACCTAAAATACCGGAAGGTTTAACCCACACATTAGGTTTAATGATTTTATTCAAGATTTTGTGCGAATTAATTAGAGAATTTTTTCCTTGAAAATCTCAGTTGGCACCGTAAAATAGCCTTTCGGCACCGCCATTAAAAATGACCATATGCCTTGAGATATTCAATTAAACCCTTTATATTTGTTGGCTGTAAATTTTCAAGAGTTTTATTATATGTCTTGTCTGGCTATATGATCGAAAGTTCTATCTCCAACCGTTTACGCTTCACAAGCAGGCAACTTATAATATAGAAGTTATTTAATTTATTTATATTTTTTTATTTTATTTTATTTTTATTTATTTTGTTTTATTTTATTTTATTTTATTTTATTTTATTTTATTTTATTTTATTTTATTTTATTTTATTTTATTTTATTTTATTTTATTTTATTTTATTTTATTTTATTTTATTTTATTTTATTTTATTTTATTTTATTTTATTTTATTTTATTTTATATTATTTTATTTTATTTTATTTTATTTTATTTTATTTAAGTTTATTTTATTTTATTTTATTTTATTTTATTTTATTTTATTTTATTTTATTTTATTTTATTTTATTTTATTTTATTTTATTTTATTTTATTTTATTTTATTTTATTTTATTTTATTTTATTTTATTTTATTTTATTTTATTTTATTTTATTTTATTTTATTTTATTTTATTTTATTTTATTTTATTTTATTTTATTTTATTTTATTTTATTTTATTTTATTTTATTTTATTTTATTTTATTTTATTTTATTTTATTTTATTTTATTTTATTTTATTTAAGTTTATTTTAATTTTATTCATGCTTCAAAACTTTTCTCAGCCCCCTACGTATGTATGTACATATGTCCACTTGCCATAGCAGTAAATGATATGAATATCGTTTGTATTATACCATAACAAAATGTTTTGATTTGAATTAAACCATCCTAGTTAACAATATCAATTTACACAAAGATAAGATATTTAAAAAAAACAAATATAAAGAATGCAATTAAAACGGGTATTGTCAAAAACAAAACAAATATCCACATCATGGCCTTCTCTTAGCCGTTGAGAGATATGGAGAGAGAGAGAGAGATAGAGAGCAATCGTTTACTTGTTTCAGCTATATAACAGTTAAAATAATCGGCAATATTGAAACGATTTGTTTTGTCTTTGTTAATTAATTAACAATCAATGTACTTCATAATATTGTTTTTTGTTTTGTTTTTGCTACTAGATGAGAGTGCAAGTTTTGTGTACTTTTTTGTTGTGTCAATGTGAGTAGCACTGAGCAACAGAGATGTTAGGATTTTCGATAAAAAAAAAATACAAAACTTCTCTATGTATAAGATAAAATAAAGGAAATAATAGGATACAAACTACAGAGTTGTATATTACAATTTTATAATTAACAATATTCGCAATTTATTATATAAGTGAAAATACTCTATTTTTACTAATAGAGTTTGTTTTAAAAGAGTTGTGTGAAATGGATTAGAAGAATGTCTCGAAAATGTGTCATTATATTTATATATAACAGCTTTTTGACATACTTTATAGCTATTGTCACAGTTCGAACTTTTAAAAAATTGTATATTTCCTTGTAACCAATAATGTTTATTTTAGAAAAAAGTTATGTTTGATCAATATTATAGGTACCAATAAATTTCTGTCATAACATGACAAAACTCACGTTTTTTTTTCATCAGACTCTACTTATGACTATCAAAATAAATACTTCGCCGAAGTCTTTTGCAGCGATCTCTTTACATTCGCTAATTAGTGTTATTTATTTTTAATCACCTCGAAAGTGAACAGTGAAATTTCACGCAATTTAGGTACAAAGTCGTGACAAATTATTTGCTTCTTATGGCCTCATTAAAATAAGTGATTGCTTTGAAGCTGATATTTGTACATTGATTTTTTGATATTTGTACATTGTATTTAAATATTTATGAGTTAGGTAATAACTTTGATATTGCCTAATTTATGTATAGCCTAATTTGCAGACTACAGAAATTGTTGTATGTATCCATTACCTTCCTCAATTTGTAGCTAGTAGACATACAAATAATTGTGTTAAACTGTTTCAGACCAATTCGCTTTTAAAGTTATGATGGTTTAGAAGTCTTAGTGATTTAAGTTTAACGCAATACTTTCATTTAAAAAATGGGATTCCAAATGTGAGAATTAATATTGTAACATAATATCTGTAGTTATATGTTATATATAAAATGCTTGCGTGACTGACTGATCTCTCACCAGCCTAAAGGGCTAAATCTGACTCTTAATTTTTGGAAAGGGTTTTTTTGGAAATTCGGATTGCAAGGGGGTTAAAATGGTGTGGCACCGCCTCACACAGCTCTAAATTTCAAATAACTGTATCTCATAAACCATTATAAGTACGAAATCGAGATTTGGTACATATGTTGTTCGTACAATTCGTACAAGAACTCATAAGATATGACCAATTCCAATTCCGGCCTGTGTGGCTTCCATACAAAAATATTTTTTTTATAAAAATTGTTCCTAACTGCCCTAAAGGTGTCCCTAGAGGAGTCAAATGTATGACCAACATTTGATACAATATTTTTGCAACCCCAACAGTTTCTTAGATCATACTATCTTTCTTCAACCCTCCATGTGGTTCCCATACTTTTTTTTTGTATTTTTATGATTTTTTTATGAAATCAGCTCCTGTCGATCCCATAGTGCCACACCCTAAGGTGGCTACCATACAAAAATATTCTAAATTATTAAAAAATTCTTGACAAATTTTAACGAAAATGTTATTTTGTGAAGAATTTCGTTGTTTTCATCGTTTTAAGTGCATTCTATAGTGAAACCCCCTTAGGGGTTTGAAGATAGGTCGTATGTGTGTTCACAATTTGACTCCAGATTCGATATGAGCAAACCCAAAAACCCTCTTAGGCACAATATCACATAAATTAAACATTTAAAAAAAAATTGTCCGGCCTATCGTAACCTCTATTTGGTTTTTTCGAAATTTTACTCCGGATTCGAAATCAGCGACTCTAAAAAACCCCATACTACCAATTGCTATGCACTTTCGAAGTTTCTTCATACTTACTTACTTACTTCAGTGGCCAATAACAACTTACGAACATGGTTCATAAATTTTAGGCCTGAAGTAATAAAGAATACCACACGCTTCGATCTTCTGCGTGTGTTCTCCAGTAAGTCCTACCATATGATGACACGTCGCCTACCACTTGGTTCTTCCAACGGAGTTTGGGTCTCATCCTGGCAACATGTCCCAGCCATCGAAGTCGTTGGATTCTGACTCTTTTAGCTACGTCGATGTCGTGGTAGAGCTTATACAGCTTATGGTTCATCCGATGGCGAAACTCGCCGTCGACACAGATAGGTTCATATATTTTTCGATGTACTTTTATCTCAAATACTCCCAGGTTTTGTATATCCGTTGTAGTAAGCACCCATGATTCGGCAGCATACAACAGAACGGGTAAGATTAGCACCTGGTAGAGCTGTTTCTTAGTATTCCGAGATAAGGTGGTGTTACTAAAGTGCTGCCGAAGTCCGTAGAAACATCTATTGGCTAGCACGCTTAGTTTCTTGGCTGACATTATTTTTCTTGTTGACGGAAGATCCGAGGTAGGTAAACTCATCGACTACCTCAAAACAATAATTGTCAACGTTCACGGTGCGTCGCCATCGAGAGGACTCTTTGTTCGTCGAAATCATTATTTTTGTTTTGTCCTCTTTGACCGCTAAACCCATTTTTGCTGACTCCTTTTCTAGTTATGAGAAAACTGCAGTAAAATCCCGCAGATTTCGGCCTATGATGTCTATATCATCGGCATAGGCTAGTGGCATGTGGCTCTTGTGGAATATAGTGCCAGACATGTTGACACCAGCCTTTCTCATCACCTTCTTCATAACTATATTAAATAGTATACAGGACAGGCTATCTGCCTGAGACCTCTTTCCGTGTTAAATGGTTCAGACTAATTTTTACCAATCTTAACCGAGGATTTGGTGTTGTCCAAGGTACATCTGCAAAGTCGAATCAGCTTTGCAGGAATACCAAACTCTGACATGGCCTCATATAGCATATTCCTTATTCCAGCCGCCTTTTTATTTTTAAGTCGGGATATTGCCACACGTATCTCTCTCTGGCTCGGAGGTGGACAATAAATACCATCGTCATGAATTTTTAAAATGATCTCTCCATATCTTCAGAACGTTATCCGAACGTCTCCTTCATATTAAGGCCAAATTATCTCAAATCCAACCATAGTGCAGTGGTTATGATTGACATATTTATAAAAACATATCAACTCTTGTAAAACAAACAAAACATATTTTTAATAATTTATACCAATAAAGTTTTATCTATTTGTTTATTTTTTAATTTTTCAGATTTGTTGTTAATGTAAAGAAGACTTTAATATTGGACCACATTATATTTGGCGAGCAGAATAGTCACTGTTAAAGTGTGTGCAAGGAAATCAGGTAAATTCACACTTTTCTTATACTTTATATGGGCAATTCCATAGTCACATATGCATATGTGACTATCGTACGTTTGAAAGTGAGAAACAAAGAAAAAACTTATTTTTATTAATTCGTTATCTTTTTGTGTAACACTTAAGAAACTCTATGTTTAGGTAGAGAGACGATCCTCTGCACTGATAGTCCTAAAATATTACCAAATAAAGAGGGTAACGTTACGTGACAAAAATAGAAGTCAGTTGTTTCTTTTTCACAAAACACAAACCAGTGCGAATTGAGTCGAAATCTTTTTGTTAAACCTTTTTCAATATGATTTGAAACACTGTAAGACAAATTTAAACTTTTGGCCTCACCCATGATCAAACTGAACAGATTCTGAAAATATAGCTAAAAAAAAATATACGTATCTCCCAGCTCATTTAAGTTTTTTACGAGCAATTCAATTTTTGAAGCGAAGATCCCTTTCAGCGACTTCTTCCTGTTCGCAGAACTCTGCGAGTTGTTAACAGATTTTGATGATTTTTTTAATGTTTTTCAAATGGCCAAGAGAGGGTTCTGACGAAGTCCAAATTTAAAATTTGTCACAAATCAAATTTGTCAAAAATTTAATTTGTCAACAGATTTTGATTAACTTTTTTTTAATATTTTTAAAATAGCTAGGAGCGGGTTCTGACGAAGTCCAAATTTAAAATTGTCACAAATTTTCAAAAATTAAAATTGTCACAAGTTTAATTTGTCATCAGAATTTGATAAACTTTATTTAATATTTTTCAAATGGCTAGGAGCATGTTCTGACCAGCAGTATTTAGCCAGAATATACCTATATATGTTTAATGACTTGGCAACCCTACACATGAAAAAAATTAATGTTATAATTTTTCTGACAATTGCTTTGACATTGGATAATTTTATGAAGATTTTAATTTTTGACAAACCCGCTCATGGCCATTTGAAAAATACTAAAAAATGTTAATCAAAATCTGATGACAAAATAAATATGTGACAATTTTAATTTTTGACAATTTGTAACAATTTTGATTTTTGACAAATTTTTAATTTGAAATTCGTCAGAACCCGCTCCTAGCTATTTATAAAAAAAAATATTAAAAAAAAGTTCATTAACATCTGTTGACAAATTACATTTGTGACAAATTTTAATTTTAGACTTCGTCAGAACCCACTCCTAGCCATTTGAAAAACATTAAAAAAAATTCGTCAAAATCTGTTAACAACTCGCAGAGTTCTGCGAACAGTAAGAAGTCGCTGTATGGGATCTTCGCTCCAAAAAATGAATTGGTCGTAAAAAACTTAAATGAGCTGATCTAGAAAAACTGGGAGATACGTATATTTTGTTTTGAGCTATATTTTCAGAATCTGGTCAGTTTGATCATGGGTGAAAAATCGTGTCGTACAGTGAAATATTATAAATTTGATTTACAATTTTCTGAACTTCAAACACTTATTTAATTTTTTTTATAACATCACCAAATTCTATTAAAAAAAATTTATTTGCGGTATTAGGAAATATTATACAGTTTATATATTTTGCAGCTAACTAACAATTGTTTCTTATTATTAGAGTTATTTACTGTTACAACAAATATTTTACTATATTTTTTTTGGTCACTTTGGACCTTTCTGTGGAAATGCCTATAGGTATGTGCTTAAAAATCAGAACTAAAAACAAATTTATAAAAAATTTTTGAAGCAACTTTTATAAATATTTTTCCCTGGATATAAATTGCTTTGAAATCGCCAAAATGAGTAGATTTTGTTATTATATTATATTTAGGTCACAAAATACTTTGCAATAATTATGTTTTAAACATGTTGCAATATTTTTTTGTTCTTTATGAAAAAAGTTAGGTGCCAAAATGTTTTCCTTTATAATCACTCCTTCTATATATCCAATGGTTGTAGACCAGTGTAAAATTTCCAATCACACGCACTTTGTCAATGAGTGGCATCATAATTCATTTTCATGTGATAACACAGAAATTATAACAACACTTACCCATCATTGATAACAGCACTAAACCGAGAGCTGTCATATTTTCGAAATGTCACTGTGTTGGTGGTATTTCTTTTTGCTGTTTTTTATGCCAGATAATATGTTGCTGTTCTCAATGTTGTTGTTACTATTCTGTTGCTGGCAAATCGTGTTACTAAAAAACTTCACGATCTTATGAATAAAATTGTAGTGCTCAAGTGAATTGTAATGAAAAAAGTGTCCACACGTGTCAATAATTTCTAATCGCTGCTAAGTAACACTAAGCGCATAAGCGAGACGAAGTGTTGTTGGCCTTCTGAACGTTGTAGTTGCAAGTGAATGAGAATTGTATGTAGCGACGACTTTGCATTAGATGCGGAGCGGCATTACTTTTTATGTAGGACTAAATTTTTGTATTGTTGATAACGTGTTTGTTTTTTTCTTCTTCTTAGATTGTGATTGCTGCTGAGGTTAGAAGTTTAGGAACTTTGTTTATTTTTTTTATTTTAATACATTTAATGGCAAGAGATAATTTGTACTATTTTTTTTTTGTTGATTTAATTTTTTTTTTATCTAAGGCAGGATTTTTTTTAATAGTTTCTTTTACATTTGTTGTTTTGTTATCCTTTGGTTTGTTTTTTTTTTATTATTTATTTGGTTTTTTGTTATTTAGAATTTATTTTGTGCCGTTTACTTTAGTGTTTTTTATAAACCAACCCGAACCAGTCCCCCCAATGACGACGGACCGTTTGAAACTGAAACTGTTAGCTTGTGAATTCGGAAGTTAAATGTTTGATACGACTCGGAAATTCAAATATTTATAAAAAAAATATTGTAGTATATTTAGTGCCGTTGTGGTGTTATCGCGCGCTAAATGTGGTGGGCAATTGATTGCTTTGGTTGTTGGCTGAGTGGCGCTGGGGCTGGCTGGCTTGACTTGACTTTGGTTGGCTAGCTAGCTAGCTAGTTGACTGACTGGCTGGTTGCCTGGTTGGTTGGTGGTGGTGCGATGCGGATGATGATGACGACAATGATGGTTCACTCACCGATCGTGTTGCCGTTTTTTTGCGCTTGCAATTGTTGTTGTGCTAAATTCTTGTTATAGTTTTATGTAGTATAATTACTGATTTAGTTTTTTTTCACCCTCCCCCGCCCCCCAGTTTAATATCTTCTTGCTCAAATAAACAAAACAACAAACATTGATACCGCCTAGTAATTTTGTTTGTTAACGCATAATTACTTTTGTTAAGGGCTTTGATAGGTGTTAATAGCTTAATTTTTCTTTCCATTTTGTCGGGAAGTTGTTGTACTCACTCGTTATATGTTACGCCGTTTACTCTTAACTCGTTCAATTGATGACTTTTTTTGTTATGACATATAAATGGTGTCCATGAGCGTATGTTTGTACGTAGTCACTGAACACACATTGTTTTTAAATAAAATTAACAAATTCATATCATATCACGAATGCCATTCGTAGACAAAGTAGACTAAGTCGTAAGGTGGAAAATATACACGCAGTTGGGGTATATTCGCTGGAGGTTGTTCGTTAGTTGTCGCTGAATGCTTTAGTAATATTGTGCTGTTTTTTAAAAAGCGTTACTTTTGCCAGTATACTCTCAAAGAATTTAGTTCGTTCTTAAAAAAATATTTTTTTTTAAATTTAGTAAAAAAAATTTCCAGAATTTATTTCTTAAATTAACATCGAATGTTTATTTTTAATTCAAATTTTAAAAGATGTTATAACATAAATTTTTACTACTTTAAGTTAAAAAAATATTGTTTTTAATAATATGGGCAATTCCATAGTCACATATGTGACAAGTCGTACGTTTTAATGAGATGAGAAACAATCAAAAACTTGATTTTTTTTTTATTATTTCTTAATTTTTTTGTGTAATACTTAAAAAAACTCTATATTTAGTAATAGAGACAAAATCCTATGTACTGATGGCCCTAAAATATTAGCGAATAAAGAGGGTGACGTTACGTGACAAAAATAGAAATCAATTTTTTATTCTTTCACACAAACTAGTGCGAATTAAGTCGGACTGAGTCGAACATTTTTAATATGATTTGGTATATTATAAATTTGTTAAACAATTTGCCAAACTTCAAAAACTTTTTTTTAATTCTTTGTACATCCTATTTTGTGAAAAGTGACGTGAAGTCGCGTGATGTGACATAAATTTCCATTTCCATAAATCACAAAATATTTTTTTTTATTTACGATATTAGGCATATTATAAAGTTTATATACTAAAAATTGTTGATCACGAATGTTAAAACGTCAACAAAATAAATCCAAAATTTTGCAGCCAACTGATCAGTTTTTAGTATTATTGCAGTTATTTACTTTTGTAACAAATATTTTATGTTAAGAATGGACTTGCATCATCAGTAAAACGTTATTATTCAAAGAGGTGACCAGATTATTAATGCAATCATTTTATCATAAATGAAAATAAGATAAGCTTTGGGCATTTTATTTAAATAAAATTTAAGTATTTGTCTTGTCAAGTCAGAAATAAATTATTTCCAAATTTTTTTTCGATCACGGTGGACCTTTCTGTGGAAATTATAAAATTAAATTATATTTTTTTAAATTTAAAAAAATGTTTTCTTTTGATGAAATCATAAACATATTTATTCTATTTTATCCAATAAATTATTATATTTTTTTTTTAAGAAATGAAAAATGAATTATTTTTTTTAATTATGTTTTTAATAATATATAAATTATATAATTTTTTAATTAAAAAATAATATTTTTTGCTACAAAAATTATGTTTTCTTTTGGTGAAAACATAAAATATATAGTTATATTATCTAATAAATTTTTCTTATATGTTTTATTATTATTTTTTTTAATGAAATGAAAAATAAATTAGTTTTATTTTCTATGTTCAAAATTATATTTTTAATTTTTGATTTTGTTATTATTTTTTATTCGGCCGTTTTACAAATTGATAATATTTTCAAATAATCAAGCTCGAGGTCATGTTTTTTCGTATTTTATATTATTTTTATTCGATTTTTCTTCAGGAATCAAAATTTATAAATACATCTCAACGGTGACAGACGGTGACGATGATCTATCGCTCATCTTTTATGTTTTATGTAGTTATAAATTTTGATTCCTGATGATCCTCCAAGAGGATCGAAATATCGAATAAAAATAATATAAAATACGAAAAAACGTAATGTTCGAGCTTGATTATTTGAAAATATTATCAATTTTTAATTTTTGTTTAAACTTTATTTTTAATAATGTATAAATTATAAATTTATACATAAATTTTTAATTAAAAAAAAAAAAAATTTTATTAATAAAATCATGTTTTCTTTTGATGAAAACATATCTATATAATCTATATTATCCAATATATTGTTAAAATAATGTTATTTATTTTTGTGTGTCTTTTTTTTAATAAAATGATTAATAAATAAGTTTAATTTTAAAGTTCAAAATAATATTTTTTATTTTTTTAAATATTGTTTTTATACATACATAAATTATACTTTTTTTTAAATTGAAAAAATTATATTTTCTTTTGATAAAAACATTCTTTAATTACCAACATATTTTTATAATAATATTTTTTATTTTTTTGTATTTTTTTTTTTAATAAATTTAACAAAAAGTAGTTTTTTTTCTAAGTTCAAAATAATATTTTTTAATTAAAAAGTTATTTTATATGCATAATAATTATATTATTTGGACCTAGAAATTCCAGAAAATACATATATGTGTTTTTATATATAATATTCACCATTATTAAAGTATAAACAAAAAGTTTAATAAATATAAAAAAAATTAAAATATAAAAATTTTAATGCGCCATTTTTGTTTTTCTCTCTGTTGAAAAAACACAGTGTTTGCTTTTCTTCTACATTTTTTCTTTTTACATTTTTTCCGAACATACCTTTCACCTATCTTGACTCTCATACAAAATTCAAAATGTTATGAAATTTGTTCCCACTACTCTTACTCCCCTAAAGAAGTCAAATGTTTGACCGACAACCAAATTTTTTTGCATCCCCAACAGTTTCTCAGAACATATCTACCCTCTTTCTTCAACTTTAAAGTTGGCCCCCATAATATTTTTTTTAATTTTTATAATGTTTTTATAAAATTAGCTTTTGATGCTTGTAAGGTGCCTCCTAGATGGGTACAATGTTTGACCGACCCCTATCTTCACCACTTAAGGGGACTTATACAAAGTTGCTCATACCGCTCTAACTGCCCCAAAGCTGCCCCTTGAGTTTTGAATTTTTTCCTTCTAACATTTTTCCTGAAACTAACTACTCTTTATCTTCACTCCCTAAGGGGACACTCATACAAAAGTCAAAATGTTATAAAATTTGTTTCCACTACTCTCACTGCCCCTAAAGTTGTCAAATGTATGACCGACGCCCAACATTTTTGAAACCTCAACAGTTTTTCAGAACATATCTACCCTCTTTCTTATGTTGGTCCACACAATTTTTTTTTATTTATAATTTTTTTGTGAAATCAGCTTTTGATGCTCGCAAGATGCCTCCTAGATGGGTACAATGTATGACCGACCTCCATGTTCACCACTTAAGGGGACTCTTATACAAAAATCAAAATGTTATAAAATTTGATACCTCCGCTCTAACTGCGGAGAGGAATCAAATGGGATAACACAACTAAACATAGTTTTGACAGCGAACAATCATTTGGCAGTACTGTTATGGTTTCGCAAATGTTAAATTTAGCAGCATTTGTACAGTACCGATTGTTTGGAAGTACTGCACCCAGTTTAGAATGTTTTGTTGGCCTACTCGTTCCGGTATTTACTGTGTACTAAATTTTATCTTTCTGTGAATAAACAAAATATTTTCGCCACGCCTTATCTGCCTACTAATCTAAAATAAAAATATCATCTGCAAATTTGATCCTGTAGTGCCGAGTACTATCTGTATACTAAATTGTATTTCTCCAGGGCAGAATAACAGTTTCGTACGCATATTAATAATTGTGTAGCAGTGTACGGTCAGGATATTAAATTTTATGTTTTTAAGGCTAAAATACAGTTTTGCCATGCACCCACCGCCAAATGATTGAAAATAAAAATTTCGATTGCAAATTTGAACCAGAAGAGTACCAAGTCTGTGTATCAAATTTGCCGAGCACTACCTGTAATCCAAATTGTATCCCTGTAGGGCCAAAATAAAGTTTGGCCACGCCTGTACCATCCACTTATCAATCATTTGTAATCGTTGTGCCGATCTACTAACACTGATTGAGATAAAAAATTTCGTCTGCAAATTTCAACCAGAGCTGTCGAGAACTATCTGTGTGCCAAATTTTAATTTTCTAGAGCTAAAATATAGTTTTGTCACGCCTCCACCGCCCACTGATTGAAAATACAAATTTCGTCCGCATACAAATAATTGTGTTGCAGAGTACTATCGGAATATCAATTTGTCTCCCTTTAAGGCTAAAATATAGTTTTGCCATGCCCCCACCGCTCATTGATTGAAATTAAAAATGTCGACTGCAAATTTGAACCTGAAGTGCAGAGTGCTATCAGTGTACCACATCTTATCTTTCTAGCTCCAAAAAAAAAATGTAGCCACGCCCACTCCGCCCATTGCAACAAAATATATAGGCTAGGATAATGTCCATATAGTACATGATAGAGCGGAATCTATATTTTGTTTTAAATATTTAATATTTTTTTTAGTTTGAATATGAATTTAAGCAATTTCGTTTTTTTTAAAAATCTTATTCGAACTTTACGAATATTTTTCTCCCTGACCCTGCCAAACGTTAAAAGATTTGTTAATATTTTTATCCATTTAAGAAAAAATCAACTTTGCGACTTATACTAAAATGTAATTTAACGACTTGTATGTTAATTTTATCATATGGTTGCCAAGTATTGCTTAAAAAGTGCTAACAGAAAGAACACATTTCGCTATGTATTCGTATATGCTTTGTTATGCGCTATGGCTAGAACGCAGCTTTGCGGTTTTTGTAATATTTTGCTAAATATGTAAACTGGTGACCAAAGCTGATGTTAATAGTCATACTAATTTCTGTTTTCATTACATCTATTATATCTGTAATGAAAAAAAAAATTAAAAAATTTGAATTTAATTTCATTCGACGATCTTTACTTTTGCCGAAAATAATTTAAATTTTTAAATTTTTATTCAAAAATTTTCTGTTTTCAAATATAAATTAATTGTATTAATTTCATGGTGTCAAAAAATGTTTCCTGCAAATGCATTTTTTGCTTTAACATAAGTGGCAACTCTTTTTATCATTGATATCTTAACACGAGAGGCACTCAGTGTGAGCACAGCCGATACGTGAGAGTAGTATATCAAGTCAGGGATGACACTTTTGTAGTGAGGGACATTTCCCAGTACGTTTGATTTAAAATTGTTTGAACATTAAAACTGCACAACTTTATGGTTAAGAAAACATTCTAACATAATGTTTGGTTATACGAAAAGGGTTATTGATCTTTGTATACGAGGTAATAGAAAAATGTTTTTAGATTTTTTTGAGGTCCGCTCTACTTTCAGAGTTATGTGAGGCATGAAAAAAATATGGTCCATTTTGGTACTTTTGATGTTAAAATATTACTAAAACGTTTTGTAAAGCCAACAACTAATTCGTTACTAAAAATGAATATAACTGCTGATTTTAATGGTTCGATGGTTTTTTCGAACCTGCTGTAGTTTATGAGATAATGAGTATTTTTTGTGTAACATATTGTTTTAGGTTTCTTACTAATATTCAATTTTATCAAACCTAATTGGTTTTGAAACTTAAATTTTTTAAAATAATTTTTAAGGTTTTTCATTTTATTTATTCTTTAAAAAGTCCCAGAAAATGTACTTAATATGTCACATGTCCCATTAAAGGAACAAGATATGTAAAGAAAATGCTTTTTATTACACATGCAAACGCTAGTATTTCGAAAATAATGTCGTTAGAATTCAAATTTTTTAACAATAAAATTGGGTCCCTTGGTAATCACTTTCAAAAGTACTTTTCTCTTGTTTGCTCCTGGGTACAATTTCATACATCTAATTTTCACCATACAACTCGCAATCAATTAATGGAGTGGAAAAGTTTATTATTTTATAATATGAACAATTTAGATGTAATCGTCTGCTGTTATTTGCAGTGAATTGTCTGTTTTCTAAGCAATTATAATCTTGTTCGTGTGATCGTTCATTCGTACATCCCCAAAAAAAAAAGCGGCACAGTTTTTTTTTTGTAACTCAAGTGTATAGTATACCATGTGAGTGCGAACGATTACAATCGATTATCTGGAGAGGGGCTTAATTTAGTCACCTGAATGTGTGAACATTAATTACACGACAAAAATTACCACCAAATACGGGGAAGTACTTTAGGGTTCACACATGCGTTAATGTGTAGCAGCAGCAGCACCAGCCATAGTGCGAATATTAGCAAGTCAGCCAGCCAGCAATTAAAACAAATAACAATCACAGTTCAATTCTCAAAGGAAAACAAATAAATAAATAACACATTGCCGAAATGTGAATCCCAGGCCAAAGAAAAATTTGCGCATCGCCATTTTTTTTACTTGTGTATGGATGGGAATGGGTTATAGCCTGTATCGTCTGCCCAAGGTTCAACTTGTGTTGAACTTTATTAGCATAGAAATTTATTTTGTCTGTAGTTTCTTTTGATGTTGCTTGTTGTGGTGTTGTGTTCTTGTAGTTGCGTATTTTTAGTTTGCATAGGAATACAGTGATGATGAAAAAAATAGCACATTACTGGAGAAATATTCTTTAAGAAGAACCTTGTTGGTAACATTGTTGAAAGTTCGCGGAAAATGGTGGATTTGTTTATGAAATTACTATTTTATTGGAGGTTGGGTGAAACTTAGGAATCTCAGAATGCAAAGTGAGAAAATGTATTTCTTAAGCCTAGAGAGATACTATTTAATAAACAGAGAGTACTCATTACGATATGTTTACGAAATGTTATTGTCGACTAGTATATGTATTATTTAGTAACAGAGAGATTTATTTATTCAAATGAGCTTAGAGCCAGCTCGATATTAGGGGGAGGTGGCTCGCGAGCCGAGAGTTCATTTGAATTTTCTTTTTAGCTAAGAGCCAATTTTTAGGAAAGGAGCAGCTTTTTTGATACTTTGTTTGTAATGTACTTTACGGTACAAATTTAGGAACCGGTTTGCACTAAGCGAGCTCATTTGAAATTAGGGGCTCTTTTGTAGTTTTGAGGCTCCTGGTTCACTAGCCGGGGGCTGAAATGAGCGAGCCAATACGTACTCTACGTACTTACAAGTTTTTATGTCTGACGAATTCTTGTCAAATTTTTTGACGGCAAATAAATCGGTAAATAAAATATCAAAAGTCACTGTTGTTCTTGCTTTTTGTTACAACGACATAAGTTTTTGAAAAAATTAAAGTAAGTTCTGATACAATAAAATAATTTTTTGGCACATTGTAAGTACTTTTGGTACAATAAATTTACTTTTTCGTTCAAAGTACTTTTTAGTACAATAAAATTACTTTCTTGTGTGCAAAGTAAATACTTTTTGACACATTTTAAGTACTTTTTTGTAGAATTAATTGTACTTAACGTACAATAAAAGTACTTTTGGTACCATGAATTGTACTTTTCGTATAATGAAAACACTTTTTGGCACAATAAATGTAGTTTTTCGTACAATAAAATTACTATTTGGTACAATTAATGTTATATTCGTATAACGAATACATTTTTGGTACAATAAATGAACTTTTGCGTACAATCACAGTACTTCTTGAGTGCAATGAAAATACTTTTTGGTACAACAAATTCACTTTTAGTACAACAAAACTACTTTTTATACAATAAATGTACTTTTTCGTACAATTAATGTAGTTTTTGGTACAATAAATGTACTTATAAGTAAATGTACAATATAAGTACTTTCTGATACAATAAAAGCGCTTTTGGTGTGCATTAAAAATACATGTTGGTACATTTAAAGTACTCTTGAAAGAATAATTTGTACTTTTCCTACAATAAAAGGGGTTTTCGTACCTTAAAAGATCTTTGGGGTACAATAAAAGTAATTTTTTGTAAAATAAAAGTACTTTGCAGTACAATTAATTTACATATTTATGCAATAAAAGTACTTTTACTTTAAAGTACAATAAATTGCAAATTTTGTGTACAAAAAAAGTAATTTTCGGTACATAAAGTACTTTTTTACAATAAATTGCAAATTTTGTGTACAAAAAAAGTAATTTTCGGTACATAAAGTACTTTTTGGTAAAAAAAAGTACCCTTCGTTTCAAAAAAACTTACTTTTTCGCACAATTAATGTACCATCTAGTACAAAATATTGTACTTTTTGGTACAATAATAAAAGTATTCTTTGGTCCAAATATTTTACTTTTTCGTATAATAAGTGTTTTTAGGTCAATAAATGTACTTTTCGTACAATAAAAGTACTAAGTAATTTTTTGTACAATAAATGTACTTTTCGCACAATAAAATTAGTATTGGGTACAATTAATGTAATTTTGAACAATAAAAGTACTTTTTGGAACAATAAATGTCCTTTTCATACCAAAAAGGAATTTTCGTACTATAAAAGTACTTTGTGGTACAATAAATGTAATTTTGTGTAATAAAATTACTATTGGGTACAATTAATGTAATTTTGAACAATAAAAGTACTTTTTAGTGCAATAAGAGTACTTCTTGGTACAATAAATGTCCTTTTCATACAATAAAAGTACTTTTCGTACTATAAATGTACTTTGTGGTACAATAAATTTAATTATTTGTACTATAAACGTACTTTTCGCGCAAAAAGAGTAATTTTTGGTACAATTAATGTAATTTTCGTACAATAAACGTAGTTTTTAGTACAAAAAATGTGATTTTCGTAAAAGTACTTTTTAGTACAATAAACGTACTTTTTCGTACAAAAAAACGTACTTTTTCGTAATATAAATGTACTTTTACTATTAAGTACAATAAATTGTAAATTTTGTGTACAAAAAATGGTTTTTGTGTACAATAAGTACATTTTGGTAAAATAAAAGTACATTTTGGTACAATAAACTTACTTTTTGCGTACAATAAATTGTCCTTTTTCGTACAATAAAGTTGCTTTTTGATACAATGTGTTTTTCATACAATAAAGTACTTTGTGGTACAAAAATTTACTTTATTTTATGAATCAATACAATCAATTTACTTTTTCGTACATGGCCTGTCGGAATCCATTACTTTCAACATTTTAATATTTACTGATAAAATATTTTGTAAACTTTATTGTAAAGAGCAGTTCAAAATGTTGTGTCCGAAACTGTTTAAGACAAGACAGATGTAAACTTGCGAATTTTTCAATTACGCTCGATGGGCGTGGCAAAATTTAATATACAGATAGTACTTGTCACTAAAAATATAAATATACAAAACGAATTTTCCTCTTTAGACTAAGTGAACACGTATCGCACAACTGCTTTATACGATAAAATATCCATCCCAATTTTCGTTCCGTTTAGTCGTTTGGTCTGGGTGATGGCACTAGTGTTATTCCTTTTTGGGCCCTTTTTACCCTTAAAATACGAATTTTGTAAATTCCCTTTGTGCAGATCTCTAATTCTATAGAGAGCATAATTCTGTATAGGTTTTCTCGATTTTAGCTTTAGCCGTTTGTTCTGGGTGATAGTAACTGTTGTATCCGTTTTGCGGCCGTTTTTTATCCCCTAAAGTAAGACCGAATTTTTGTGATTTTAGTTAAAGTCGTGTTGTCTGGGCAGTGATCAGTCAGTCAGTTAATCAATCAATCATTCACACAACAATATTATGAAGTATATAGTTTAAGGATAATTTTACGTTTTTAATGTAAGTGCACAAAACTTTTTTTACCTAAATTTTACACAAATAAAACATATTTTTATTTGAAAGACCTAAGGCACTCTTATACTATTACTTTGACACTATTTCAAGGTCCTTAAGTTAAAAAGAAATATAATTTTTTAGTTGCAGTTTCACTATTTGTCCATTTCAAGGACATTACCCACTTTTCACTTGGAAATGGCTAAGTCGTTACAGCACTGAACGTCTATTTTTTGTCAGATTGTGTAACAGAGTATTTTATTTCCGGTTGCAAGATTTTCATGATTCATTAATTGCAATAATATGTTTGTTGACATTTCATCCATCCACTTATATTTAATTTCCCACAGCTGTGTTTACTTGTTGATATTATATTATTGTTGCCATTCTTGTTTAGTATTGTGTTTGTTTCCTTTTTTTATTATTTGTACTAAATCAATGAAAACACTATGCTACAAAACACAAATGGATCAATATATTAAGGTACCACTGCTTACGATTATTTTCTAGTACTGACGAAAATCACTGCTTTGCGTCATGCTGGATTAGTTTTGACATATACGAAAAGCTTTACAATGTTTATGGGTAATATAAAATTTTATAATTTGGAAGATATAGAATTTTTTGTTATGTTTTGTTCCGGATTTATCAAAAAAGTTGAAGATTTTGTTGTACAGCTAACTTTCGAAACAAAATACAGTATCTTTAAATGTGTGATTTTGTTGTTGATCGCCTGTGAATAAATATTCTTGTTGTCTAGTGTATAATGACATCAGACTACATGAAGCATAACACTACAAACTATGCCACCGACCAGTTAATTCATTTAACGATTTCGTTTATATTTATTTTCCGGGCGCTTAGGGGATTTACCCAAATATTTTATTGTCTCATTTAATTGCTTGTTTATTTTATTGATTCTCGGGAAATCAAAAGATATAACAACAAATAATTAACTTTAAGGGAATTAGAGCTAAACCAATGCAAAAAAAACTACGCTTTCATAGGTCTATTAGCAAATATGTAACTGTTGAACAACTAGACGGGTTAAGAGCAGAATGAACGTTACTTACACGAGACCAGTTACATCCTCCGTATTTTGGTGTATACCTTAAATGCGCAGCTATTCCATAAAATAAATAATATTCATCACAATTTTAGTGATTGCACTTTCAGCCGTTTGGACTTTTGATCCTAAAAATAGGAATTTCGAATAACTCGTTTGTTTAAGATAAATATTAACCTCAATGTTTGTGGTTTTACCTTTCGAATTCATACGAATTCATATCACAACTTTACCCCATATAATAAATATTCACCCCAATTGTCGCGATTCTAACTTAAATTTCACAAACATGCCCTTCTTGATTAAACCCTCAACTGTTTGGTCTGGGTTTTTAGCCCTAAAAGTACGAATTTCGAAAAATCCCTTAGCGCAGCTCTCTAATTTCATAGAGAGCATGTCCATATAGACCTTCGCGATTCTACCTTTAGCTGTTTGATCTTAGGGATGGTACAAGTTCTATCCCTTTTTGGGCCTCTTTTAAGCTAGAAAGATACGAATTTTGAAAAATCAATTCGTAGAGCTCTCTAATTTTATAGGCATCTAAAAACGGGGTAATATTACATAAGAATCAGCCAAGTTCTTTGGGCGGCTAATTTTTTTGCTTTACTTGAACAAAAAAAACAAACTGAACAGGAAGTGTGGAGGGGGAGGTTGACGAGTCCAGAGATAACGGCTGATTCAAAAATCCTAAATCCCAATACTATCACTATTTTCCCAAATAATCCACCATTTTTCGCTTTACTTGAATGATAGTGAAGTTACTGAGACTGAGAGAAGGAGAGTAGGGTTTTTATCATCACTACTCAATAGTTTGAACGTATATCACAATATTTATGATTGAAGTTTCAGTCGTTTGCTGTGGGCACTCGCAACCAGGGTTCATATTGGCTCGCTCGCAAGCTGCTTTTTGGCTCTTAGTTTGCGAGCCAAAGCATTTTAAATCAGAGACCGTGTTAATTCACAATAACGCGAGAAGCCATAACTCATTCATGGAGCGTAAGGGGAAATAAAGTTTTTTTTTGTACCAAAAAGTTCTTTTATTGGCCCAAAAGCACTTTTCTGTTGCACAAAGTACTTTTTTGTACCAGAGTACTTTTTATGTACCTTTCGGTACAAAGTACTTTCCAAAGTATTTTTTTGTATCAAAAAGTATTTTTAATGTACTTTTCAGTACAAAGTACATTTTTTGTACCAAAAAGTACTTTTTTTTGCCCAAAAGTACTTTCCTGTTGCACAAAGTACCTTTTTGTAACAAAAAGTACTTTTAATGTGTTTTTCGGTAAAAATACTTTATTTTGTACCAAAGTACTTTCTTTTATACCAAAGTAAATTTTCGTACCAAAAAGTACTTTTATTGACCCAAAAGTTCAACAAATTTACTTTTTGATACAAAAAAAGTACTTTTATGCAAAAGAAAATACTTTGTACCGAAAATTACATCTAGTACTCTGGTTCCAAAAAAGTACTTTGTACAACAGAAAAGTGCTTTTGGTCCAATTAAAGTACTTTCTGGTACAAAAAAGTACTTAAGTAAAAAAAGTACTTTGTTGCAAAATGTACAATAAAAAAACTTTTTGCATTTTTTTTGCATTTGGATTTTATTTATTGACATAGCTCGCGAGCTGCTCTTTTCCTAACAATTGACTCTTAGCTCGCGAAACAGGAGCCACAAAATTTCAATTAATCTCTCTCATTTGAAAAGTTGTAAATTAAATTGACTCGGCTCCCGAGCAAAGTTTTAAATTAAAGAGGAGCTGGTTCGCGAGTCAAGAGCTCATGTGAAATTTTTTAGCTCTTTATTTGGGCTCTGGACTCGCCAGTCGAGAGCTCATTTGAAATTTTGTGGGTCTTAGTTCGCGAGCCGAGAGCTTATTTGAAATTTGGTGCTCTAGGGTTGCGATCTTGCGGCATCTTGTATCACCTTGAAGGTCTGACCAGATGGTTGGGTGAATCCCACTTGAACTTACTATATTGCCGCTGTTAAGGCGCGCATTCTTGTTCTCGCTTAGGAAGAATAATAGCTTTATTAAGATACAAGCATATACAAATGGCTTCAGGATTTTGTATCCCCCCCCCCCCCCCATAGAACAAAAGCTCTTAACCCAACTGTAGAGACAGTGCTAATTCCCAGTGTTGCTATCTTCCTGCTAGGAACAAAAATCCCCATCTGACTGGCTTCATACATAAGTGTTTCGATCAACCAACTTCAACAGTGTTATTGGACACTACTCCTCCAAACATTACCATTATAAATCACAGCAACATTTAACAAATTCATTACAGTACCAGGTCTGAAGACCGAGCCAATGCCATGCACCACACACTTCAAGTCGAACTTATACTTACTAACAACACCTCGTCTTGTGATTTTTAACACAGACACTGCGTGGCACCTCCGTGGTGGTTACCCAAATGACCAGTCAAGCTGTCTTGGGTAAACCTGGCCTCCCGTATCACCAATTTTAATGGTTGGAGTTTGTTTTTGCGTACGGCCCACCACATGTCCGGTAAAGCATTACACCGGTGGTTCTCAGGTACGCGGGGTAAGATCTTTCCGAAAATCTCTTCTTATCTATGAACAACTCTATAAGCTAATGGGCCACCCCAATTTTTGTAATTGTATTTTTAACCATTTAGTCTGGGCAATGGTACTTGTTTTGCCCATATTCTTTTGTTTTTTATGCTTAACTAGCTTTCCCGGCTCGCGTTGTTTCTCCCGTACTTACAATGCACCTTCTTATGACTTTAAGCAATACAGGTAAAATGCAAACGCTTCATAAGACGAACGAACACCGCATTAATGTGATTGTAGCTTTATCCCATTGGTCTGAGTGATTGTATCGCTTTAGTCCCTTTTTATCCCTAAAAGTACGAATTTTAAAAGATATATTCGTATCACACAACCAAAATGGAATTTTGAAAAACCCCATTTGACAGTTCTCTAATTCTATAGGGAGCAATTCTATATACATTTTCGTAACTCTACTTTAAGGTATTTGATCTGGGTGATATCATCAATTATATGTTTTTCGGTATTTTTACAAAGTATGAATTAGTCGTTTAGTCTGGGCGATAGTAACATTTTTATCCCTTTTTCGATTTTTTTACCCAGAAACATCGGATTTAAAAAAAAATACTTCAATCCTATTTGATCTAAGCATTTCCATATCAATTTTTGCGATTATACCATTAGCCGATTGGTTTAGGTGATGGTACAACTTTTATCCCTTATTGGTAATTTTTAACTCATAAAAGTACGAGTTTTCGAAATTCCATTCTTAGCTGACGTTTACCATCCCAAATTTAATCATCCTATCTACAGACAGTAGACAATTTAAATATATTGATTATGATAAAGTTATTACAATCGTTCCATTAATATGACCGACGTAACATTTGTTTCAAAAGGGGCGTGGCATTGTCCATTTTCCAGCGAGACGTAATGTACCATTTACATATGTAGCAAACCTCATCTTCATACCTTTAATAGCTCGCGAAATATGAACGATTGAAATTTTGGTTTGTGTGGGCGGTGCCACGCCCCTTTGTATGAGTATGTTTTCATGTAGCCTATGATAGAGATCCTACAGATAGTACTACCCAGTGAAAATTTTATTGCAATCAGTTCATTTATTTCGCCCAGATAACGATTTTTTCAAAAGGGGGCGTTGCACCCCCCATTTTCCAGCGAGACGTAATCCTCTTTATATCAGTAACATATGTAGCAAATCTCATCTTCATATCTTTAATGGCTCTTGAGATAAGACCGATTGACATTTAGGTTGTGTTGCGATGCCACGCCCCTTTGTCTAATTATTTTTTCATGTAGCCTATGATAGAGGCCCTTTGGATAGTATCACACATAGAAAATTCAATTTCAGTCGGTCAATTTATTTAGTCAATATTACTATTTTAAAAAAGGGGTGTGGCACCGCCCACTTTCCACAAACAAAGTATTTTTTCTTATACGACCGATATAGGTACCAAATCTCGACTTCGTACCTATAATGGTTCAAAAGATACAGTCATTTTAAAATTCCAGTTGTATGGGGCGGTGCCACGCCCAGTTTACCCCTTTTCAGTTCGAATTTCCAAAAATCCCTTCTTAGTGCGCGCCTACGTCATAAAAGAAACCTACATTCTAAATTTCACGGTTCTAGCTTTAGACGTTAGGGCTGGGGAGTGATCAGTCAGTCACCCAAGCCTTTTATATATCGTTACCTTAATATAGAAAGGCCCCAACTCATAATTTTTTGAAATCGTGTTTTTTGTCGATTCTGACAGAGCACCATCAGATACACCTTCCATAAAAAATTTACGGAGATGCGTTGAAAAATAGCGAAGTTATAAGCTAATAATGTAAAGCCCTAACTCATATCCACACAATATGTACAAAAAAGGCCTAACTCATTTATTACTGCAAAAACACATAGTAGGCATAGATTTTCTGATTTTGTTTTTATTGCTTTTGTGTTATGTATGACTGTGAGCGGTTATTGCTTCATTTGGTTGTGGAATCAACGTAGACATTTCAGTTAAATAAATAGTGAAAAAATAATACATAGAAAAAAATATGGATCTTGTCATTGAAAATTCTGCAGACAAATCAAATGTTGTGGAACGCATTAGAGGAATTGTTCCGAGGCAATCAAAATGGAAGCAAAATGTTAATGAAATGAATCGGATGAAAGGTAAAGAAAGAATATTCTGGAATATCAGGCAATCGTTTCTGCCAAAAGCCTCCAAGACAGCAAGGTGAAACTTGCACATCAAATTTTTGCGAAAGAAGTGCTTTAAGGCATTGTTCGGAGTTGAGTGAGTCTACGCGAAAAGAAATTTTTAAATCGTTTTGGGAGATGTCGTGGGAGCAAAAACGTCAATATGTAATAAGTCGTTTATCTTTGGAGCTGAAAAAACAAATTTTGTCAGAAAATTCCACACGGTCGCAATCCAAAGCATTTTTCTTAAGACAGAATTCTACCCGATTGCAAGTGTGCCGGCCAATGTTTATTTCAACATTATGATTGAAAGAAAAAATGCTTCGAAATTGGATTCGCTCTGGTGAGAAACACGGCACAGTAATCAGTCCAGAGAAGCACTCAATATCTTCCATACAATCCAAAAGATCTTCCGAAAATGGCAAACGCAATATGGAAAGACGAGCATTTCTTCAAAAATGGCTAGATGAGTTGCCGAAAATGGAATCGCATTACTGTAGAAAGAGAACGAAGAAGTTATATTTTGAACAACCATTTACGTCACATCAAGAGATTTATAAGCTTTACGTCGATAAATGTGCATCATGCAATGAAAGTGCTATAAAAAAAGTGTCATATCCAGTTTTTGCAAATATAATGAAAGAATCTAATTACTCAATTTTTAAGCCTAAAAAAGACGAATGTGATATTTGCATATCGTATAAGGCAAAGAATGTGTCTGACGAAAACTACAACAAACACAGAGAAGAAAATGAGAAGATGCGGGAAGAGAAACGGAATGACATAATGAATGAACATTCCGGATTATGTGCAGTCTTCTGAATGGATATGCAAGCAGTTAAACTAGTGCCTCAATTAAATGCAAGCTCTGCATAATATAAAATGAAATTGCAGGTTCATAATTTCACAATGTACAATGTCATTACGCATGCATTATAAAACATTTAAGAAACTTTATTACTTCTTGTCCAGAAATCCACCACATAATCATTTATTCGGATGGCTGCTTCTACCAAAACCGAAATGTTACCTTGTCCAATGCCTTGCTTACCTTTTGTATGGAGACAAATATATCAATAGAGCAGAAGTAAGTGGACACACACAGATGGAATGCGACTCCACACACTCCCTTATTGAGAGAAATGTGCGAAAAAAGCAAATATACTTACATTCTCAATTTTCGGAACTCATAAAAGAGGCTCGACAATCCCCTGCACCTTTAAAAGCACACCAACTGCATTATGACTTTTTTTTGACTTCGAAAGCATTCCCATCAATTCGCCCAGGTTAGCATTACTGTTTAGTAAAATTGTTTGTAATTCAAATTGTTGTTTAAAAATTAGGTAGAAGCAGTGGCGACCCTACTGTTAACAAGCTACGAGCATTGGGTTATGACAACTCAGGATATATATATTACAAAACAGATATATGTGCCGAGTACGAGCTTTTGCCACAAAGACGCGAGACGACTTATAAATCTGCCCAACCTAGTCCACTTTATAGTAACAAAATTGAACTATCCAAAAAAAGTGGGACCATTTGCAAGACTTAAAAAATTTACTACCAAAAGACTGCCATCACTTTTATGAACAATTACCTTATAAAACCTAAGTTTATATTCTCTTAAAATATAAACTGTTTTACGAATTCCAACATTTGCTTTACTTAAATATGAATTGATATGTTATTTTGTTTTCTTTTAAGTTATGCAAGAAAAAGCCCCCTCATTTTTTTTTTCAAAAATTCAAAACCAAAAAGCCCTAAGTCATACAAATTAATTAAAAATGTAAATATTAAAAAAATGTTTATAATTTTGAATTTGTCTGATGTTAATAATAAAAACTGCATTTTAAATGTTTTTGTATCTGGTGTGTTTCTTGTTTTATTAAGTTTTTTCCTCCTCCTGTAAACTTCGTTTTTCATGAGTTAGGGCCTTTGTATATTAAGGTAACGATATATAGATTATGCGAATCTCGAAAGATTACTTTTTATCAAGCATAACGTTTTTACAGAAAACATACTCTATCAAAACACACTCGAAATATATATTTATATATTTATACGGTTAGTATTGACCAAATGTAGGCCAAGCTCACATTTGGTCCAGTCTACTTGTTTCTCATTATTTTTTTCTTCAACATCTTCAACTAGTGTCAGAATAGCCTCCACAACAAAAAATCTGTGGCCTAGTGTTATGTGGCATCAGACTACTACATAAAACATAAAAAGCACAAACTATGTTTGCCACCGCTGGACTAATTTATTAACAATACAGTGTGTGTTTTTTTTTTAATTTTCCACGGAATAGGGGGATTTACTAAAAACTGCTTATTTCTGACGATGTGTTTTCTACCTTGCTTAATTATTTTGTTTTGCATTATTGATTCTCAGGAAATAAAAAGATAAATATATATTAACTGTTAAACCACTACAAAGACTAAGCTTTGATATTTATATTAATAAATAATTATTTGTTAACAATTTAATATCGATCGATATTGTGTTTACTTCCAACTCAGTAGCTGCGAATGCAAGCGATCACGTTTTACTACATCACAATGCGAAAAGCTTCCATCAATACAGCTGCTTTTGTTAGTGCATAGCCAAAGCTTATTGCAATGCTGAAGTAAACTTGTTTTTTTCGCTTTCAACATTAAGAAAGATTTATATGGGAAAGATTTTAGTAAATATATACAATACAAATACACTATCAAAATAAATATCAAGCACCCCTCATAAATTTAGCTTTATCATCTTAAACTGCCGTTCTTTTATTTTGGTTTCTTGTACCATTCATTATATTTCTATGATCTTTGAACTTTTTGTCATAAGTCCGCTTGCTGCTGCGTTATCTTCAAATACTTACGTGATGTCTTCGTTGTATCACCTCTGACGTAGTTAAACTGATGATTTTGTATTAATTAAAAATGTTTTGAACTATATTAAATTAATAAGACACTGATTGGTGGTAGAAGCTTTTATCACAAAACACAGACGCCAGCGCTGCAGCGAGCGTTTTAATGAATGAATACGCTAAACTTGTTATTTTGTTTAGATCTATGAGCCAGAGTTGTTAAACACGAAATCATCTGCTCAATACTGGATGCTGTGACTGCTGATATGATGATGACACATCATTTTATGCCATTTTTGTTGTAGGTGAATGAATGAGAGAGTAACCCACCAGCTAACGGAAGAGATTCTTGTAGTTCCCCCTAAATATAATTGGGGGATTTTTATCTTTGCCATGATGCTGCATATTTGATGTATCTTCCTATAGTGAGTGATTTACTTGGTGGTATTACTTTTAAAAGAGATGTTAAATTTCTAAATCTATAGGCTACTTATGACTTGGGCTAATCATTAAGCATATGATGTTACTGTGTAAATATATTCATTAAAGTGGGTCAATTTGTATGGAGTAAAAAAATGCACCAAGTGGTTATCAAAATCTTAATCTACGATGAATTCTAACAATTTTGAAAAAATTTCATACAAATGTATTAAAATAAAAGAAATTTCTTCGTTCCCGGGAAAACCGGGAATATCTTTGCCCGAGAAATGTGGAGCACTATTAACTACCTTCAATAAAAACGAAAAATTTTAAGCGAAATATTATTTTGTGGAGAAATTTTGTGTTTTGTTCGTTTTGAGTGTATTTTGTATGGGAGCCCCCTTAGGGGCTGAGGATAGGGGGTAGGTATGTCCGGGAAATATGTTAGGAGGGAAATACTAGTGGAGGTCGGTCGTACATTTTACCCCTCTGGAGACACCATGGGAACAGCAGGAGTTGATTCATAAAAAAATTATAAAAATAAAAAAACCAAAATTTGTTGGGATCATCTTAATAGTTGAAGATAGAGAGAAGATATGATCTGAGAAGCTGTTGGGGTTAAAGAAATATTGGGGGCGTGCCATAGATTTGACTCCTCTAGGGTCGACTCCATGGCAGATAGAGCGGGAGTAGGTAGGTTTGGGTAAAATGATAGGAGGAATAAATGACTGGGGTTGGTCATACATTTGAACTCTCTATGGGCGATATCGTGGCAGTTGTGAGCCTTTTTGTGGATTTTTTCCCAGTTCGAAAACTTTCTCTGTAAAATCTGGGGGCTTGATTTTGATATTTGAACCATGGTTTCTTGGGCAAATTTTCTTAGAATTCATTGTAGATTACGGTTCAGAAAATCGCTTGGCCGAGAAAAAAAATTGACCTATTCTTATCTTTATACTAGAAATATTTATAGAAAATATAGGGAACTTCCATAAATACATTTGTCCGCGATGTAGACAATTTAAAATCATGGAAATTTTCTTAAGGACATTTAAAGGGCCTTAAGTCCTTAAATTACAAAAATTTCAGTCCGCAATTGAAAAGACAAAGTTTGTAAATAGTACCTTTGTTTATAAATTATTCAAATATTGCGAGGACATTATTTATCATTTTATTAAATTTTTTAAGACCAGGAGAAGGAGCTAATGTCTTTAAAATACCAAAAAGAACCCGTCTGCCGAAAATAACGTCAAACTTAAAATTCTTTTTCGAAAATTATGCTTATATTCAACTAAGTTTTCGATTATATTCAACTATGTTACTCTTGTTAATAATCTCACATTATAGAAAATTTTTTATGGATATTATATTGAGGGCAACCGGAAATATGCCCTAAAAATCGTGTTATATGCGCTTAAAATATGCCCTCAAAATGACAAAATGTGCTCTTACAATCATAAAATAAGCCCTTAAAATCAACAAAAATATGCTCTAAAAACTTACAGTCACACAATTTTTTTCATATTAATTATAAATATTTGTATGTAAAGTCAAAAAAAACACAGCTTTAAAATTAAAAAAAAAAACAAATAACTTTTTTAACAGATCCATAATGTTTTAAATCCAGTCTTTGTAAGTATTTTTGGTAATTTAACAAACACAAATTTTGAGCAAGTAAAACAAAATAAAAAGTGGTAACAATTGCATTGCATAACTTATCTCTACCTATTCATTTGTTACATTTGAAAAAAAGCAAAGTTGCAAAGACTTCCTTGTTTTTACGAACGAAAAATAAATGTAAAAATTATAAAATATGCTTAAAATTTTGAAAAATATGCCCTAAAAACATGAAATATTGTTAAAAAAAAGATATATTTTTAAAAATATGTTCTTAAAACCAAATTATGCCGAAATATGACTTTATGAGTAAAATATGCGGAAATATGCTCTAACAAATAGGTGTAAAAACACTTGTAGGACCATGACACCTTTAAATACCTTATCCATTTGTACATATATCGTTCTAAAAAAAACATGCATTTGCATATTTCCGGTTGCCCTGGTAATGATCTTTGAATTCGAAAAAAGACAGTCCTTTGCTTGGTTTTTCTTGCAATAATCTACATTGCACGAGTATAGCTTATCTTTGCCATTCCTATCAGTTCTACTGCTGGATTTCTCTTTGGTGCAGCTAAGACATTTGTCAATAACTCAACAATAGAGTCCAGTGTAGACTGGACTGGGACACTTGCTCTCCACTACAGTCGTAAAGATAAACAAGTTTGTTTTCCTCCTATTAAAATAAGTATCTTCGGAATACACTTCGAACGAAAGGTTAAATTCAATATGCAGGTGGTCTGAAAAGGAAGAGGGTCGGTACTTTCCAATCGCAGGCCATATTCGAGTGTCCGTCGTTAAAAAATGTAACACCATGAACTAATCTTCTGTTAGTAACAATAGAAGTGGGTTCAGTGCCCCTATTCGTTACTGTTAGTATGTTTTCTATTACAAACATAAAAAGCTGCTCACCACTTAAAACATCGAAAAGGCCATAATCCTTGAAAACAAAAAAAAATCAGTCTGTCATAGAAAGAATAATTTGAAATCAATATATTACTTTACTATTTATAACGGACTTATTTTGAATTCAACCTAACAAATATAAACCTGTTATAAGTTTATTTTATTAAAGATTTAATGATTTGTTTGTGAAATTCAAACAAAATGTATTGTTTGATTTCCTCTTTCGATTTGTTTGTATAGGATTAACCGGAACAGAAAAACCTACATATTCATAAATATTGAGTTTAGTGAAAATATTTTTAAATACAGTCATCTTGTGATCCACACAATGACACCCAGCACCCATTGATCAATCCATCAACTTAATCTTAATCAGGGATGTTCTTTACGCATCACGTTTAGATGTAAAGCAGGGGATTCCTAAAAATATCGTATACATAATGACTCATTTCACCTATATATAAGTATATTTTGCACTTCCTATCATTATCCGATCGATGAATCTCTGTGATTCCCACGACCTGATCTTCTTGAACAATAACAATAACAAAGCCGCCTTAAGGCCTTAATACAGAGAAGAAGGTTGTGATGATGATGACCTCCGTGTGCATAGAGACATAATACCCGTTTGTGGGGTACTTTCACATATTGTTTTGGTATAAATTCCTCTGTCTGTCGATCGACAGTATTACTAAGTAGTATTTCTTTAAAGAGTGCAGAGTACATTTTGAATTAATTTCGTTTGCAACTACTTCGCTGTGGGTCTATATCGCCATTATCGCTATTCCAAGTGACAAGTATTTGCGGCCGGCACCGACACTCTTAAAGACATTTACGTACTTCCGCCTCAAGTGGCTGATGTGATAAAGCAATTTGCGAGCTAGAAAAGTGCGACCTGTGGTTTTATTTTATCGCACGAGAATAATTTATATCAAGTGGTTTGGCACAATAACGAAAATAGTTGTTGAACTATATAATTTAGTGGGAACCCCCACTAGTTTCAAAAACTTTCTTTCGCCTTATACTGAACTAACTAAATTTGTTATATAACTACTCACACGCAGTAATTAAATCTGTCACAACATTTTTTTAAAAATTAACACCATGAAAACATTTTTGACTTTAGTGTCGCTTTTATATTGTAAGTAGCAGAGCTTTTAAGATCCTTGGTTTTTCTTGTTCAGCCTTATTTCGGAATTTTTTTTTACAGTAATCAATGGCATGTCAGCCATCAGCATAATCTCCAAAACGGAATGGGGTGGTCTCCCAGCCAAGACCGTTGCTCCTTTGGACAAAGGCCTTAGCTACGTAGTCATCCATCATTCAGCTGGTGCCTATTGCACTGCCAAGGATACTTGCTCGGCCCAAATGCGCAACATACAAACGTATCACATGAACACCATGGGTTGGGATGATATTGGTTATAACTATGGCATTGGCGCAGATGGGAACATATACGAGGGTCGTGGTGCTGGTGTAATGGGTGCTCATGCCTATGGCTGGAATAGTAAATCGTATGGTATCATGTTTATTGGCAACTATAATAATTACCCGCCCACTGACATCCAGATTGCCAAAGCTAAAGAGTTAATTGATTGGTTGGTAGCGGAGGGATATGTCGCATCCAATTATATCGTTCACGGTCATCGTCAAGTGGGTGCAACCGAATGTCCGGGCAATCATTTGTATAAGGAAATAGAGACATGGCCCCAATGGAAACCTTAGAACTAAGTAATATTATTTTAGTTAGTGTAAGTTAATTAATAAAGATACATATGATAAGATATTTATAAAACCAAAAAATGAACTTTATCGTCTTGTTTTTAAACGCTAAAATGGAAAAAAATTGCTTATAGAAATAATAAGTAATTTTCGTCTCAGTTGGAGAATTCTAAAATTTCCTTTTACATCCCATGAAAAAAATATGGGTGAGCTTCTCAGATTTGAGTGTTTAACAACGGGACTAATCAGAACGTCTCGTCAACGTCGAAGGGACCGTCGATCAAAGAAATGTACTTCACTGTGACAGGGATCGAACCAAGGTCTTTCGCATGATTGCTAATTTCTATTTAAACTTTTTTGAAATTTGAATAATCAACTTGTTTTTTAAATTTAGTTAACGTTTATTTCAATTCGAGATTGGGACATGTTTACTTTTTATTTCATAAATTATTTATTTTGCATACATTTATACTTACATTTGGCTGGCTGGTTTGCAGACTTCATTTCCGTAGAGGATAAGGTCACTTAGTCCACAGGATTCCAAAGTTCCGAAACAATCCTTCTGGTTGATGATATTATAAAAGTTGACGATTCTGCCGGTGTGCACAGATGCCAGTTTCTCTATGCCACTTTAGAAGTGTTTTTTTAGGGTTTCTTTTCTGCATAGGGCTGGGCAGTCACATATAATATGATCGGTAGATGGTTCACTTCTGCTATTCCCGCAGATATACACTCGCTTTTCGTGACAAATCCCATTCTGTTCGCGTGTCTACCTATGGGTGCATGACCCGTTAGGAATGTAATAATTTTTCTAATCTGTTTCTTTCGAAAGTTATGATGTACGTTTCGAGTTGTATTTAGGGCTCCACGAAAAGCCCCCCAATGAAATAACGCCCAAACGAGAAATGAAATATTCCCCAAATTTTTTTCATACATTTTTGGGTGTTATTTCATATGAAATAACTCCCAATTTTTTTGGGCCGTTTTTCATTTTTCTTTGGGAATTATTTCATTCCTCATTTGGGGTTTTCAAATTATGAAATAATCTCCAATGAAATAACACCCAACAAATTTTTTAAATTTGGGGATTGATTCATATCGTGTATAATTTGGGTGTTATTTCATTTATTATTCGGGGGTTATTTCATTTTTAAAGCTGTTGGTTTTTAGGGGTTATAATTGTATAATTATATAAAAATAGGCCTTTTACAAGAAAACTTTTAGCATGTGAATATATTACAATAACTTTTGAATGTTTACAGATATGTCCATTTGTGTTCATATTGACGGATAGAAAATCAACGAACTGATATCTAAGAATGGAATTTTTTTTAAATTTGTAAGAGTTCTTCAAAAGGAAAAATTCAATAAAAGCAGAGAGTTTGATTTCCTTGCGAACACTGAAGGTGGTTGTGTAAAGGCCAAACGTAAAAGGCAAATTGTCTTCCGAACTGCAAAAGTAGAGCAGGGCTACAACGATCTACGATCCACACGATTCATTTCAATAATTTTGCGACTTCGCTGTTGGTCCATATTGACTTCATGAAATTCTTAGTGAAACTGACTCTTTTATGAATTTTGGGCATAATTTCATTTTTGTTGCTGATGGGGTTTATTTCATTGGGGGTTATTTCATTTTCATCATTGGGTGTTATTTCATATGAAATAACTCCCAAATATTGGGGGTTGTTTCGTTTTCGCTTTGGGGTTAATTTCATTTATTTTTGGATGTTATTTCATTCACTGTTTTTGGGTGTTATTTCCTATATTTTGGGGTTTATTTCATTGGGGGTTATTTCCTGGGCGTTATTTCATTGGGGGGCTTTTCGTGGAGCCGTATTTAGTACATGTCCTCTCAATGTCAGATTTCCAATAGTACTTTTACAGGTAGACATAGGGCAAAGTGCTTTGCATTCCACGTTACTTTCCTGCAGGGCTAAGCCCTGTCAGGTCTCTTCATCCGCTCTGCAGTTTCCCTCAAATCCGCTGTGTCTAGGTATCCACGTAATAACAACTCTCTTATTCTTGGACATCTCATTAAAAGAAGCGAGGAAGGCCATGACCCCCGCTTGACTGTCCCTGAATAGGAAAATATTCTCCTGTAATACTTTCTTCACGTAAATATCGTCCGCGGCCCGTTTAATAGCAAGTATTTCCGCTGGGACCGGCCGTGGCATAGTGGTTAGAACACGCGACTACCATGCGGGAGATCACAGGTTCAACTCCTTGCTCCAGTCATCTTAAAAAAAAAATAAATACATTTTTCTTTCATTGTCGGCTCCCCTCGAATGTTGTCGACAGCAACTTCGCAGTATTAGTGTCGAGTCAATCGGCGTGTCTAGTAAGAGCATCTCAAACAGTGACGTTTGCATTCGTCGATAAACAAGTAGATGCCGTTAGTTGTGAATCTAAAAATAGAAAGCGTGTTAATTCACAACAATGCGAGAAGCTTTTCCATACCTCATTCATGGGGTGTAAAGGGAAATTAAGTTTTTTTTTATTTCCGCTGGGAAAACACTGCACAAGTCTGAAATCCTTGATATTATGTAAAATCTTCCCAATTTTCTATCTGGTTTAGTCAGCAGCTTAAATCTGTTAATTAACACGGTGCTGACTGCTATGTTCCACAGTAGAGACGATAATACTCTCCTATAAAGGGTGTGATTTTTAAGCTTTGAGGTCTTAAGTGGCATGTTCCGAATAAGTTTGCTAATATGTGAGTTGGTCTGTAGGTTGTTGAGCTCTATAGTTATGACGAGGGGGGTTCGTAACTGTGGAAGGCTCCCCCTATTTCCAAAAATACTACCAGAGTCTACTACTTTTCTCTCAAATTATTTCGCTATGGACTACAGTAGTGCGGCGAGTGCGGTTTCTGTCGATTTTTCTTTTATGTGTGGGGGATATAAAAGATACGGTTCGATTGAATTCTTAATGTTATCGTCCATGATTCCTTAAAGAGTTTTCAAAATAAACGATGTAAGACTTCTTGGTCTGTAGTTCACTTTTGTGTGCGATGGTTTTCCCGTCTTTGGAATGAAGAACACCTTAGGCGTACTTCATCATATTGACAGTTAGGACAGTTTTACACAGCCGTTAAAGATAGCCTTCAGCCACTGCCAAACTAGTATCTCCAAGGCCTGTAGAAATTCAGTTTTATAATATCATCTGGGCCGTGGGATTTATAAGGATCAAAGATATTGTTGGCTTCCTTAATCGCGTCTGCTTGATGTCTGGTATTTTATTTTTGTTTATTTTATTTAATTTTGTTTTATTTTATTTTATATTTTACTTAATTTTATTTCTTTTATATAATTTCATTTTATTTTTTTTTTTCATTTGTTTTATTTTCTTTTATTTAAATTTATTTTATTTTATTGTATTTTATTTTTTTTATTTTCTTTTATTTTTTATATTATTTTATATTATTTTATTTTATTTTATTTTGTTTTATTTAAATTTATTTTATTTTATTGTATTTTATTTTTTTTATTTTATTTTAGTTTATTTTGTTTTATTTTATTTTATTTTATTTTTTTTTATTTTATTATATTTTATTTTATTTTACGTTATATTATTTTTTTTATTATATTTTTTATTTATTTTTTTTTTGTATTTTATTTATTTTCTTTATGTTATTTATTTACTTTGTTTGTTATATTTTGCTTCATTTTATTTTTTATGTTATTTTTTTTCCTATTTTTATTTTCATTATTTGTTAATTTTTTTCTCTGAGATGAGGAAAGAATAAAGAATTTGTTCTTTCCTCATCTCACACCCCTAAAGCACCAAAACTTAATTCAACTACAAACTTTGCAAATATATTAGATTTTATTGCCTCACTTACACCCAATTCAAACTTAATACATTAACATTTACTAAGACGTCCAGTTGGGCCATGTTTTAATTTCATTATACAAATTATTACCCGGACATTCTGTCGCTCGTACTTGTCGATGACCGAATACGGTATAGTTGGATGCGACATAACCTTCCGCGACCAACCAGCCAATCAATTCCTTTGCCAGGGCAATTTGGGTGGTGGTGGGAGTATAATTATTGTAGTCGCCAATGAACACGATACCATATGATTTCCGATTCCAGGCGTAGGCATGATCACCCATAATGCCAGCACCGCGACCCTCGTATATGTTATCATCCGCGCCAATGCCATAGTTATAGCCAATATCGTCCCAACTAGGGTGTTCAAAACCGAAACCGAAAAACCGTAAACCGGTTTTTTTATTTAAACCCGTATGCCGGTTCTTGCAAAAACGCCATTTTCGAATAACCGGTTTAACCGAGTTTTTTCCTTCGGGTACTCGGTTTTTTTTAAATTAGTTTGAAATTGAATTTTAAAATTTTACAAAGCTTTTAAAAGCATTCTTGTTTATAAAATGTAAAAGGATTTATCTAAATTAATTTGAAATTGAATTTTAAAATTTTACAAAGCTTCTAAAAACATTCTTGTTTATAAATTGTAAAAAGTTTTTTCTATATTAATTTGAAATTAAATTTTAAAACTTTAAAAAGCTTCTAAAAACATTCTCGTTTACATACATTGAATACCCTTATTATATGTATTAGGACCCGAAAATATCCTACAAGCTAATCCAGTGTAAAGTAGTCTAAAAAGGCGGAAACGATGGAATTTGCTAACGAGCTTTTTAAAAGACTGTATCCTGCAATTTCCACAACAACGGCAGAGGGTAGTAACAGTTCAGATTGTGAGATTGGGGAAGCTCCTAATGGTAGTCTTTGCAACGATTTAAACAGGACAATAAATAACATCCAAAATCCACCAGTGAAGCCTATATGTGACCCGGTAAGTTAAAAGGGACCTATGGGTCGAAAAAATCGATTTTAACTTTTTTGATGATTCTTATAGTAGACAACACGCACTTTCTAATGCAACAAACCACAGCTTTCTAGCTGCATTAGTTTTGGCAGAAATTAGCTTCAAGCCATAAAAGCGTTCAGGCACATCAAAATCAACTTTTTAACTTCAAAGTCGTTTTTTTCCAAAACTTATTTTCTGAGCATAGGTCCCTTTTAACTTACCGGGTCACATATGATGATTTCAACTATTTCGATAAATTTAATAAAAGGACAGAAAAGCTCAACATCCTAAACGCTCTTTTGCCAATATATCCTACTTCCACAATAAGTGAGCGCGTGTTTTCTGTATCAAGCTTTATAAAAACGAAACAGAAGAATTGACTCAAAAGTCAATTTCATAGTATATTGATATCATTACTCGATTTTTAAAGTGGGCGAAGTGGTACATTTGTATGGGAGGTACCAGAAGGGGCGTGGATAGACTTAAAGTTTTTTTCTTCAAAACTTTATCCTGATGTAGCTTTAATAAATACATAATTTGGGCACGATCACGTTGGGAGTATTGGTATTACTACTTCATCTCTAGTGGGCGGAATAGTACATTTGTATGGGAGGTCTCAGAAAGGGCGTGGCTAGACTTAAAAAGTTTATCCTGATTTAGCTTTACTAAATACAGAATTTGGACACGATCACGTTGGGTGTATTAATATAACTACTCCATCTCTGAAGTGGGCGGAATGTTGCATTTGTATGGGAGATACCACCAGTTATGTGGCTAGGCATCCAAATTGGTTCTTTAAAATTGTATCCTGTTTAAGTCACGATCAGGTTGGATCTATTAAGAATATTAATCGATTTCTAAAGTGGGTGGTACCTGATGGGTATGGGAGGTACCAGATGGGGCGTAGCTAGACTTCCAGTTTTTTCTCCAAAACTTTGTCCTGCTATGGTTTTATTAAATGTAGGATTTGGGCACGATCGCATTGGGAGTATTGATATTACATACTAAACAAATGCATTTTTTTAAATCAAATTATTTTTTTTATAAATATTTTTAACTTTTTAGGAAAAAACCGAAAAAACCGGTTAAACCGGTTTTCTTTCAAATGTTGTATTCGAAATCCGATTTTTCTAAAAAATCAAATTTTCGAATAACTCGGAAACCGGGTTTCTAAAAAAAGGAGGTATTTGAACACTCTAGTCCCAACCCAAGGTGTCCATATGATATCGTTGCATGTTACGCATTTGAGCCGAACAAGTGGCCTTGGTAGTACAATAGGCACCAGCTGAATGATGAATGATCACAAAGTTAAGGCCTCTGTCTAATGGATATTCGGTCGTAGCAGGACGACCACGCCATTCCGATTTGGTTATTATAGTGATTGCCGATAAGTCACAGGCAACTGAAGGAAAAATAATGAGAATTCAAACGAAAGTTAAATATTATAGGTTTTCCAACTTACAATTGAAAAGTGTCAATGCAGCCAAAAACGCTTTCATTGTAATTAAGTAGAAAGATGTTGTGATAGTCCCGGAAAGTAGTATGTATTGTAAAATATCTTATTTCTAGATATGTACTAATATGGGTAAAGTGCTTAAATCTGTAACAGATTTGTCCTTGAAAACAAGAGACAACAATTATAATATAATTCAAAAACAATTTTTGTTGTTAATTTTTTTTTTACTAATTTACTTGATTTTTTTAACTATGATACTCGTAAAATCATACGTCAGGTCGCACTTTTCAACTCGCAAATTGTCTTATCACATTAGCCACTTGAGGCGGAATCGCATGTATTTTTGAAGTGTTTAGTAATCACAAATATTTGTCACTTGTTACTGTGATACAATCGCTGCGGATGCACAATTAATTCAAAATATATGCAGTGCTCTCCAGAGGTATAATATTTAATAATACTGGCGATCGGCAGACAAAGTATTTTATATTAAACCTTAGGTTGTAAAAGTAACCCAAGCCTTTATACAGGTCATCGTCATCATCTTCTCGCTACTCACGCCCTAAGACACTTTTATTGCTTAAAATTATCAATTTGAGGTAGAGGGAATCACAGAGTTAAAGATAGATTAATAGAAAAGAGTAGTAAAAAGTATTTATGGGAGAAGTGAATCATTGTGTACAATATATATTTGAAACCTCCCCTCGTATCCCAAAGAGAACCCCTAACCCCCAAAATAGGTATTGAAAATATCATTTCAGTATAATAAAGATGATGGTCGGCGGTCATTGTGTGGCTGAGACGATGACTGTCATTAATATTGTTAAATGCATTGAAAATATTTATTAAACGTTAGTTAACATTTTTTTCAACGGTTGTGTGTCTTTGCAAACAGGTTAAAAAAAACATAATATTCTATCAACGTATTTTTAGAATTCACAAATTTTTTTGAAAACAAAAAAATATAACCAGTTGTGTTGAATTTTTAGTTTTTTGAAATAAATTTTTTATAAAGCTGCCATATGTTAAAAAAATTGATCTAATGACCACAGAAATTTCATTTTATTTATCTAGTTTTTAAGTTTGAAGAAATTTGAAGCCACTATTTTATAAGAACAATCTAATGTTTATTATTTAATTCAGAAAGTGCACGACTCATGGGTAAATCGGATGAAAATCAGTAAGAAAGTTTCAGTCGAAAAACCGACTTACATATACCCTCACTTTTAGTAAAATATAAAATTTTCTAGTATATTAATATTATTACTCGATTTCTAAAGTGGGCAGAGTGGCACATTTGTATGGGAAGTACCAGAAGGGGCTGGGCTAGACTTTCTGTTTTTTTCTCGAAAACTTTATCCTGATTTAGCTTCACTTAATACAGAATTTGGGCACTATCGCGTTGATGTATGGATAGTATTATAAGGTATCAGAAAGAGTCCGGCTAGATTTCAGATTTTTTTCTCCAAAACTTTATCCTGTTATAGTTTAACAAAATACAGAATTTGGGTACAATCGTATAGAGTGTATTGATATTATTACTCGCTTTCTAAAGTGGGAGGAATGGTACATTTGTATGGAAGGTACCAGAAGGGGCGTGGTTGTACTACCCATTTTTATCTCCAAAAATTTATCCTGTTATAGCTTTACTAAATACAGAATTTGGCCAAATTGATGTTATTACTCGATATCTAAAGTGGGCGGTATGGTACATTTGTATGGGAGGTACCAGAAGGGGCGTGGCTAGACTTCCAGTTTTTCGTCCAAAACTTTATTCTGTTATAGCTTTACTTAATACAGAATTTGGCCATTATAACGTTGGTCATTCTGATGTTATTACTCGATATCTAAAGTGGGCGGTACCAGGTGGGTAAGGAAGGTGCCAGAAGGGGCGTGGCTAGACTTCCAGTGTTTTCTCCAAAACATTATCCTTTTATATCTTTACTAAATATGTACAGAATTTTGAAACGATCGCGTTGGTCATATTGATGTTATTACTTGAATTTGGCTGTGATAACGTTGGGTGTATTGATAGTATTACTCGAGACGTACCCGAAGGGGCGTGGCCATGTAGCCCATTTGCAATACCGTAAGCATTTGCGAGTAATGTTGTCCAATAGGCCAGAACCATGCCACACACGTTAGCAACAATTTGCCCAAGTTTTACTGCGATTAGATGAAAATGATACAAGTTTATAACAAACACACAGACAGAAACACAAGGGATAGCATTTTTAACATGAAGTTTTTCTGCCCACCTGGACAAAAACCGAATTTATGTTTCTTTGCTGCTTGACAGCTACAGTATATACCACAATTGTAAAATTAATCACAGTACTGCCCATCACATATCCTGGAAGGCAACAATATGTCAGCAATAGGTGAAAGAGGAATGTAATATGAAATTTTTTAAATAACTCTATCAAGTCCTATATTCATCCGTACTACAATAAATATACGGCCATATTCATAAAAAATTTCTAAAGTAGGTATGAAGCGTTCTCTAGCTAAAGTATTCTTTAGCTCTAACAAACCTTTAATAAGAAATTGTATTCATAAACCTTTTTTATCAGTACTTTAGCTTTATGTGTTCAGGTGGCAACGCCGACTGTTATTGGTCGTTAATGATGTACAAAAACAGCTTTATAATCGGATACAAAAGCTTTATAATCGGATACCAAATATGTATTTGCACTTATAATAACTATAAACATTATTGTAGCACAATTTTTCATTGACTACGATTCTCATGATCATAAGAAAGACGTTAAAATACAAATTATATTAAAAAATTTGATTTTCTTTTCCTCATGTTAAAATTATAATCGGATACCGATTACATTGTTTCTTTGTTTTGATTGTTTATACATCACGAATATTATTTCATTATTTACAAATTATTTTTGAAGAATTTTGGATAAATATTTTTCAAAATGGTATTGATGAATGAAAAGTGTATATTTAGATACTTTTCTATGTGCGCAATGATTAAGAAGAAAATTTCCTACACAATGAATGCATGCAACAACTCTTTTCAATAGGAAAAATGCCGAAAAACTCAAAATAAAGATCTCAAATTCATAAATATGCAATAAATTGTACAAACGTCAAGTTATAGCATGCTTAAAGTAGAGACAACCCTACTTTTACTTATTGAAGATGTGAATCGTTTATGAATATTGTTTTCTCGAAATTGCTTAAAAATGGTTCATAAACCTCTTATAAGTTTTTATGAATAAGGCCGATAGCATTTTAGAAAACTTTCCAAACAAGTCAACAGAAAAGTTGCTGAAGTTTCATTTCGAACGCCCGAACGTAAAAAGAGTCAATATCAAACAAGCAAATTTACACACATCAGGAGTGATTCATTTAGAAGTATTTTTTTCAGTTCTAAATAAAACGCTTATCACATAATTGGATGTCAGAGATTTTACTATGTCCCATAAGAACAATCTCTGGCATTTACTTTTTAAAGAAAATCTCATTTAAATGCTAGCCGCGACTACGGTGGTCTGCACACTTTTTAGCATTTGCGGGTAATATTGTCCAATAGGCCAAAACCATGCCACATACGTTAGCAACATTTTGTTTTAGTTTTACTACAATCGTATGAAAGTGACACAAGTCTAAAGCCAACACACAGACACAAATATAAAAGGCAGCAGATATAACAATTCAATGTTGGAGTTTTGCTGGCAACCTAATTTAAACATAAATTAATGGATTTCTACTGCATAAAATCTACAGAACATGTCACAATTGTAGGAGAGCCATTGCCCTGTCCATCGCATTTCATGAAGGTCAACAATATGTCAGTATTAAGTGCCAGAGGCATTTAATGACATTATTTATTGTATTAATAACTTGCTATTAATGTACATCAACAACAGCTGTACTACAATAAATATAGCATTTAAGACACCTTTTCAAACATGTCAACAAAAACTTGCTCAAATTGCGTTGCTAACACTTGAACGATAAAGCAGTCAGTATCAAACAAACAGACTTACACACATAGAGGGCGATTCATTAAGAAGTTGTTTTTATATTCTAATTAAAACGCTTGTAATATAAAAGGATGTCAGAATCTTTATTAGGGTCCGATAGAACAATCACTGGCATTTACGTTCTTAATGTAATTTCATTCAACTGTTACCCATGACTATTTAAAAAGTGGTCGATTCTTAAGATCCTAACTTCTATCATTCGATGCTTCAATTGAGTAAAGTACTCCAAGTAGTGGTATACGTGAGAGCAAGAAGTTACGAATGGCTTCAAATCGATTGGTCATGATCCTCAGCCGCGTTTAAAAACTGGTCGATTCTAAAGATTCTAATTTCTATCATTCGATGCTTCAATTCAAAAACTAGTTGAACCTGACAAACCTTTAAACAAAGATCCTTTAGTAAAGTACCCCAAGTAGTGGTATACGTGAGAATAAGAAGTTACGAATGGCGTCAAATCGATTGGTCATGATCTTCAGCCGCGTTCTCCGCTTCATTCGCAATATTCCCTATTTAGACTGGAGAGGGTCTTTACGGTTCCGTATGATCCAATAACGTGCACTAAGACTTAAATTTGCGGATTGTATTGGCAACAGTGGGATCGGAAGGAAGATTATGTCCACTTTATGATACGGGAATTGATTTCCATAATGCATCTGAACAATTGTGAGACTTATCAAGACGAATTGTCACCAATACTGAATAAAAATAAGATAAAAACTTGCCTCGAATCACGTGTAACCACAAAAAAATTCCACTGAAAAAAGTAACCTCTAAATGAATCACACTTTATTTCGATATAGTATCATACAGCATATGGATAGATACATTTTTTTACACAATTTGTACAACCATACCACTGGACTTGAAACCAAGCCACATTCTTAAGCAACAACTAAACAAATTTCTATCACAATCGAAAGAAAACTGTACGAGTTTATGATCAACACACAGACACAATTGGTTGTGATAAAATTAAAAAATATAAAAACTATTTTTTGTTAACATTTTCAACTAAAACCCTGATCGCAACTTTCTTTCTCTTCCCATTTCTTATCGACACAGTTTCCCAATGGCTACGAAATCTCAACACCTCCAGGCCATGTTCGCCCGACGACGTGAAATGGAACACTTACACAACGAGCGCACTCAGGCCGTCAATAAGTATTACGATCATTGGGGAAAAGTAACGGCACGTTTCGAAAATTGGACTACACCCGAATACTATAAACAAGCGGACGAGAAGTTCCAACGCAACAAAGAGGAAAAGGAAAAACAAAAAAGTTTGACAGAAAGAAAAGAGAAGCTGACACAATTGCTGGACGCAGAGAAATTACAATACGAGTTGGAAATGAAAGAGAAGCAACGAACGCGCAAAACTCGAACTCTCAGTACAAAGACAATGGAGAAAATAAATGAAAATCTTAAGGACCAACAGAACCTAAGACGCAAATTGGAACTGGAGGCGAAGTTATATGGCAAATGGCGCCACGGCGTGGACGATGAAAATCTAGTGTATGAATCCAAATCGGACAATGAGGTGATAGCCAAACTCAATTGGTTAGACAAACAGGTGGAACAGCAATTGGAAAGGGAAAAAGATGAGGTGGCGGCTAAGGAACGAGATCTAAGAATGCAGGAAGAGCTAAATAAAGCCGAGCAGTTACACAAGGAACGGCAACAGATACGTGAGCATGAGATACGAGAAATACGAGCGTTGCAGGAAATGCATATGGAACAATTGAAAGAGCGCCAAGAGGAAAGTTCTTCTCTCAAGCTACAAGAACAACAGTTACGTGACAATCTGTCCGAGCTGGATAAAGAATTGGATCTCTTAGAGGAAAGTCATTCAGCTCTGCTACAGCCTGTAGACTTTGGTGGGTCATACAATTTAACCCGCATCAAGGTCTTCATGCGCAAACGTTCCGAAGTCTTTCGCAATCAAATTAAACTTTGCATAAGCATACTGGACAGATGTACCAGCTATGCTGAACGAGCAGAGTCCTTGCACCTGTTAAAGGATAAACTTGCCAACCAGCTTGATTCTGAAATGTATCAACTTACCCAAATCGATGCCATGTATGAATCTGAAGCGAAATATAATTTGCAAAAGTGTGAAGAACTCTGGGCTGTGCAAGCAACGCAACGTTACAAAGAGCTTAAGGAGCTGCTGAACAGTGAACACTTGTCGCGCAGAACTTTACTAAATGAAACACTGAGAAAACAAAATGAACTAATCGATATACGAGCCACACATTTGAATGCCATAGAAAACACTAGTGAAAAGTTGAAGCAACTCATCAAGGAGGAAGAGGATTCGCCACGTTCCTATTTGTGTACTCAGCAACAAGGGTCTTCGCCCAGAGACGTTAATGACTGCCAGAAATCAGTTACATTTTCGCCTAGAAATTGCACATACTCTCCTAGGGATAATATTGGCAGTATACCAGAACTAGCGCTATCACACCGTAGCCAACATGTGGATGAAACACAAGAATCTCAACGTGGTCGCGGTCGTGGTCGTGGGCTCTATAATCGCAACGATTCCTCTTCTTCAATATTGCCACAGCAAGTCACAAACACTTTTAACAATTTGAATCTGGATGTATGGGAGAATATTCAGTCGCCTAAGCCCGATATGGATATAGTACGCATGGGTGGCCAACGTTCATTGCAAGTGGTAACCCCAGACACTGCCGAAAGACCGAAATATGGACGCAAGCGTGTGGCATGGACTTGAGAGAAAGAGGAGGATGGGTTGAGGAGACTAGTAAGTGCCTTACACTTGCCTTTTATTTTGAAATTATTATATTTTGAAATTAACCAAACTTTTGCTAATTGTGCAATTTTTGCTAAACCTTAAATTGAAATAAATATTTTATTTGCGAACAAACAAATGTTTAGTTAGGATTTAATTATTTTATTTGAAACATTATTATGGCGTAAGTATTTCCTGTGTGTACGTATATGTACGCGTTGTAGAGGCGAATTTAGCATAATGCGTAGCATACTTTTAGGCCTGGCCAAACAAATTGTTTATCTCGCACCGGGTGTTTCACTTAGAAACTGGAACGAACCATTTGAGAATCAAATGGGAATTGAGGGATAAGCGATTGCTTGTGAAAACCACAGATATAAAGTTGGAAAAGTTGTATCGTTTCGCGTATTGCTGGGTTACGTCTAGGAAACGAAATAAGGACTGAGATCGAAAGAATCTTAACACACGTTTTGCTTCATAACTTCTTTGGGAAGCAATTTTAAAATTTGTTTTGATCTAGTTATCTTTGCAAAGTATGTCAGAGATATTACTTTTAATAACAACCATGTTGATTTGTTGTGAGTTTGATTAAAATGAGTGACGAAAAAAAAGTTCGTACTAAAATTATTAAAAATTTTCAAAAAAAAAAATCAAATTGGACCTACAAAAAATTGGCCAAAGAATAAAAGGTCTGCCGTCAAACTGTTTCCAATGTTATCAAACAGTATCCGGAGAATTTGACCATTGGTAGGAAACCTGGTTCGGAAAGAAATAAAATGTTTACACGATATTAGAAAGGCCAAGAGAATTCAAGTATATTCAAAAGAGCACCAAACACATCTGGTAGGAAAGCAGCGCGGTTAGCTCAGTGCTCTAATTTTTTGGTGCAAAAAGTAAAAGTCAATGCAGGCTTGAAAACATACAAAGTCCAAAAAATTCCAGACAGAATGCTGCAACAAATTTAGAAGCCAAAAATAGGACACGGAAATTAAAATCGAAATTTATACAAAAATACTCATGTTGTATAATGGTCGACGAAACGTATTGTTATGTTGCTAATGCTCGAGGTAATGTCAAAATTCCTGGTATGGCAAGCTTTATGCAGTTGCGGAAAAGAAGCAAGTCATTTGTAACAGTGGGCTCTATAAATACCGAAATATACATCAAAGAATGTTTGCAAAAAAGGCTTTTTCCTTTCATGAGTGCATAATGTGAGTACATATTTTTGGCTTGACTTGGTATCATGTCACTACGGTAAGAAAGCTCTGGAGAACTACCAAAACAATAACATAGTTTTTGCACCAAGAGAGGCCAATCCTCCAAATTGAGATATTGGGCTCTTGTGAAAAGAGAATTGAAAAGCACAAAAAAGGTTTCTCAAAATATCGAAGTTTTCAAAAGAAGATGGACAAACTGTTCCAAAAAAAGTGACTGAAACAACTATAAAATCTCTAATGAAAGAGTTACCAAAAAAAGGTCCACGAGTTCTTAGTAGTAGTTAAAACTATAAAAATAATATTTTTCTATGACCTGTGATATAATATCGGGCGTCGGGAGTGTGATGCAAGGTAAAGCTTCTGATCGGTTTAACTTGGCAAACCCAGAGTGATCCTTGCCAATTGCACTTCAAGTCTACTCACAGAGCTCCGTATTCGTAGTACTACTGCGGACGGAGTACCTCCACGTGGTGACGCCTGGAAGCGTGCCTCTGACACCCGTCAGAGCACGACTAACTGTGAGGGGCGAAACCTAAAACCCAGGCACGTCTGCTCAGAGTGAGCGGTACCCTGGTCAGCGTCTGACCCAGAATGGGCGGCTGTAATAAAATCCTGGCAGGAGGAGAAAACTGCGACGTGGTGCGCTGGGCTTGCAACCCGCCACCGACGTATAAACTATTGCAATGAAAAGAAGTAAGAAAAGAATAAAATGGACCCCCCAAAATGTTGACGACCACCGCAAACGAATTAAGGACCATGATTTAAGGATATGCACCTGGAATGTTAGAACACTGTATAGACCAGGTGCCTCTATCCAACTGGCGGAAGTCCTCGAAGAATACAAGGCTGACATAACCGCTTTACAGGAAATCCGGTGGACGGGACACGGGTGCTCAAGCATGAAGACGTGCGACATCTACTATAGTGGCCATGCGGACAAGCACGAGTTTGGATGTGGATTTGTGGTTGGCAAGAGACTGCGACACCTAGTCTCAAGGTTCAACCCGGTGTGTGAACGTATAGCCACCATAAGAGTCAAAACAAAGTTTTTCCACATAACACTTATATGTGCCCATGCTCCGACAGAAGAGAAAAGCGATGAGGTCAAAGACGATTTCTACGAGAGCCTAGAAAATGTATATGACCGTAGCCCGAGCCATGACATTAAAATTGTACTAGGCGATTTTAATGCTAAAATAGGCAGGGAAACCGCATTAGAGCCTACCATCGGAAAATTCAGTCTGCACACCGAAACGTCGAATAATGGCATCAGACTGATTGATTTCTCTGCGGCAAGAAATATGGTAGTTTGCAGCACTAGATTTGACCATAAAAATATTCATAAGGCAACATGGTTATCTCCAGATCAATTGACAAGGAATCAGATTGATCATGTGGTAGTCGATGGAAGGCACGCATCGAGTGTTCTGGACGTACGAGTGATTAGGGGTGCGAACATTGACTCCGATCACTTCCTTACCGCAGTTAAGGTGCGCACAAGGCTAAGCATGGCGAAAATCGTACGTAACCAGGCACAACGAAAGCTGGACATCGGTAAACTGCGGACCACAGAGGTAGCAAACGCCTACTCCAACCACCTAACTCAACTGCTGCGGAATGCTCCAACCCCTGACAATATAACCTCGCAGTGGCAAAATATAGCCGACTCCTTAGAACGGGCTGCGAGAAGCGTACTTGGGTACTCAAAGCCGTCTCAAGAAGATGCCTGGTACGATGATGAATGTCGCAATGCCACGAGAGAGACGGTTGCTGCATACAGGGCGAAACTGCAGCCAATGGCAACGCGAGCTGTTCGTGAACGGCACAGGGAGAAGAGACGACAGGCAACGCGTCTTTTTAGAAGAAAAAAGAAGGAGCTGAAGAAGAGGCAGGACGAGTGCACTGAGTTGCTCCGAAGTAGAGGGGAAGCCCGAAAATTCTACAAGCGAGTGAAAGCGAGAATGAGTGGAACAGGGTTGCCCTCCTGCAAGGACAGCGATGGTCAGCTAGTGACGGACCCGGATAACGTTCTGAAGATATGGAGAGATCACTTTAGAAATTTACTGGATACTGACACCACTCCAGAAGACCCCGCTCCAATCCATGACGATGGTATTAACTGTCCACCTCCGAGCCAGAGCGAGATACGTATGGCCATCTCCCGCCTTAAAAACAACAAAGCTGCTGGAGCCGATGGTCTCCCTGCTGAATTGTTTAAGGCTGGCGGGGAGGAGCTGATTAGGAGCATGCATCAGCTCATGGAGAACATCTGGCAAGAGGAGAGCATGCCCGGGGATTGGAGTCTCAGTCTGTTATGTCCCATATACAAGAAAGGAGATCGTAGTGAATGTAAGAACTACCGTGGAATAAGCCTATTACCAATTGCGTACAAGGTCCTTTCAAGCATATTGTGTGAACGTCTAAAGCCAATTGTAGAAAAACTAATTGGACCATATCAGTGCGGCTTTAGACCTGGCAAATCTACGACGGATCAAATATTCACCTTACGACAAATCCTGGAAAAAACCCATGAAAAGCAGATCGACACCTACCACCTCTTTGTCGACTACAAAGCTACCTTCGACTGTCCGATAAGGAATAGGCTTTATGAGGCCATGTCTGAGTTTGGTATTCCTGCAAAGCTGATTCGACTTTGCAAATGTACCTTAGACAACACCAAATCCTCGGTTAAGATTGGTAAGGATCAGTCTGAACCATTCAACACGGAAAGAGGTCTCAGGCAGGGCGATAGCCTGTCCTGTACACTATTTAACATAGTTATGGAGAAGGTGATGAGAAAGGCTGGTATCAACATGTCTGGCACCATATTCCACAAAAGCCACATGCCACTAGCATACGCCGATGATATAGATATCATTGGCCGAAATCTGCGGGATGTTACTGCAGTTTTCTCATCGCTAGAAAAGGAGTCAGCAAAAATGGGTTTAGCGGTCAACGAGGACAAAACAAAAATAATGATTTCGACGAACAAAGAGTCCTCTCGATGGGGACGCACCGTGAACGTTGACAATTATTGTTTTGAGGTAGTCGACGAATTTACCTACCTCGGATCTTCCGTCAACAAGATGAATAATGTCAGCCAAGAAATTAAACGGAGAATAGTGCTAGCCAATAGATGTTTCTACGGACTTCGACAGCACTTTAGTAACACCACCTTCTCTCGGAATACTAAGAAACAGCTATACCAGGTGCTTATCTTACCTGTTCTGTTGTATGGTGCCGAATCATGGGTGCTTACTACAACGGACATACAAAACCTGGGAGTATTCGAGAGAAAAGTACTCCGAAAAATATATGGACCTATCTGTGTCGAAGGCCAGTTTCGCCATCGGATGAACCATGAGCTGTATGAGCTTTACCACGACATCGACGTAGCTAAAAGAGTCAGAATCCAAAGACTTCGATGGCTGGGACATGTTGCCAGGATGGATGTAAATGCTCCAGCGAGAAAGGTGTTTGAAGGCGAACCTGAAGGACGGCGCAGAGCAGGGAGACCCAAACTCCGTTGGAAGGACCAAGTGGTAGGCGATGTGCCATCATCTGGTAGGACTAACTGGAGAACACACGCAGAAGACCGAAGCGTGTGGAATTCTTTATTACTTCAGGCCTCAAATTTATGAACTACGTTTCGTAAATTGTAATTGGCCACTTAAGTAAGTAAGTAAGTGATATAATATCGACCAACTAAAAGGAAAAATAAAACTCTAACATCAACCTTTGCCAAATTATTGAACTTCATATTAAGATTTTTTTGATCTCACTCCTTATATCGATTTGAAGTTAGTAAATATCATATAGGGTAATTTGTCACGTTTGGGGGTATTATTATTTTTAAAATTGCACCTAATTTGCTTCAATTTGTCTCTGATATATTACTGATAACAGTGTTGAATTATATTATGTTATCTCAAAGGACACGCCCACCTCCCAATTATTGTAAAATGGAAAAAACTTATATTTTTCAAAATTGTTGTTGGTATTGAACCAAATTTGGCTCGATTTATCGCCTGGACCCGTAAAACTTAAACTTATTTTCCCTTTACACCCCATATATGAGGTATAGGATGCTTCTCGCGTTCATGTGAATTAACACGCTTTCTATTTTAGATTCACAACAAACGCCACCTACTTGTTTGTCGACAAATGCGAATGTCACTGTTTGAAATGCTTTTACTAGACATGCCGATTGACTCGACACTTATAATGCGAAGTTGCTGTCGACAACATCGAGAGGTCCGGCAATGAAAAAAAATTAAATATCTGGAGCAGGGAATCGAACCACGGATCTCCCTCATGGTAGTAGCTAGTTCCTTGATTCCTTGACGTATAACTTTTTTTAACCGATATAAGTTTTCTTGGTATTCAGAACCCTGCCGATATTGGCTGTCGTCTAGTGTTATTATACGGTGACAATTAGTTAGTGATTTTTTTTGTATCAGAGGACATTTTTGATGCAATAAAAGTACCCTTACATGCACTTACAATAATTTTTGACACAATTTAAGTACTTTTTGGTACAACAAATGTAATTTTTAGTACAATAAAAGTACTTTTTGGTACAATAAATAGAACTTTTACGTACAACAAATTTTACATTTTGGTACAATAAATTGTACTTTTTGGTACTTGAAATTGCACTTTATTGTTTTGCACTTTATCTTTAGTTTGACATAACTCGAGAGCCACTAGTCCGATTTAGTTGAAACAAATTTAAAAAAAAATTGAGTATTACAATTCCTTTAATCTGTTCATATACCGTTGGAACCGGCCGTGGCATAGTGGTAAGAACACGCGACTACCATGCAGGAGATCATAGGTTCAACTCCTGGCTCCAGTCATCTTAAGAGAAAAAAAAAGAAATAATTTTTTCTTTCATTGTCGGCTCCCCTCGAATGTTGTCGACAGCAACTTCGCAGTATTAGTGTCGAGTCAATCGGCGTGTCTAGTAAGAGCTTCTCAAACAGTGACGTTTGCATTCGTCGATAAACAAGTAGATGCCGTTAGTTGTGAATCTAAAAATAGAAAGCGTGTTAATTCACAACAACGCGAGAAGCTATCCCATACCTCATTCATGGGGTGTAAAGGGAAATTAAGTTAAGTTTTTTTTATAACGTTTCCCTATATAAGCAACAGTTTCACTTTTCCATTCATCAAATGATTTTGAACTGGGTTTATTTTGTAGCAGTTACAATAAAACTGTTGTACTCTAAGGCGTACGTTTTACGTGGAATATTACTTATGATAATCATACACCACCATATGACATTATAACAAAAGAGCCTAAAATGTGACAAATTCCCCTGTACGATACTTACTAACTTCAAAACTATATTAAATTCATATGGCATGTAACTCGACAAAACGAATGATGCAGAACTTCTTCTTGTTGGGGCTACTTTCACGTGCAGTTCTCAGAATAGCGTCCCAATCATGAGTTGTACTTTGTCATTATGACAAAAGTTGAAATGTCCAATTTACATAAATTTATATAACATAAGTATTATACATAGTATTTTAACAGACTTTCATTTATCTCAGTCTTATTTCCCTTTGCCAACTTACCCTTTAAGTCTTTAAAGGCATATTAAATAAAAAAAACTGACATAATAACTTTTGCCATGACGGTACAAAACTGTGGAGTTTTCACAAAAATTAAAACCAATATTAAAAATCTAATTTTTTTAAAAAAATTTCTAAAAAATAAATCTCAAGTAGATTTTGTTCACTAATAAATATATAAAAACTTAAATAATGTGTTTCTTTAAAAGTTATTACTTTTATAAAATTTGAAAAAGATGTCAAGACAGTCAAAACCTTCAACACCAAAATTTTTTTTGTCTACAATAAAAAAAATATACATACATCGTCGGTATCCTACAATAATGTCCTCAAGTCCGCTTTTTTTTATAAAATTTACTTAATGATGGAAAAGTGTCCCAAAAGTCATAGTCTAACCAAGTAAAAAAATTCCATGTCTATTTAAAGTAGTTTTGAATAACTCAGAACACACAAAATGTGGACTTGAGACCTTTTTGCAGGATACTGACGACGATATATTCAAAATCAAATAAAATTTGTATTTAAAAGTTATTATTTGTAAAAGATGTCAAAATATCAAGATTCCATTCCTTTATCAAAAAATGTTAAAATTTTTTTTTGAAAAATTATATAAAATAAAAGTTTATAATGGTTGTTTCTCTAAACGATTGTCTTAAATACGAGTCTTACCTTTCACACTTTGCCCCACATACAAATACTTTTACAGCCAATTTGATTATTGATTTTTTTTTTATTTAAAATGGTTTTATTATTTCTTTTCAATTTTTTCTTTGTTTCATGGGACGACATAAAATGTTTGATGTATGTATGTTTATGTTATGTTGTATATATATATATAATGTGTTGTGAGTGTCTGAGTGTTTTAGTATATTTTTTAAACAATTTTACTATTTCATGTTGTAGTTTTGTTTAGTTAATTATATAATTAATGCTATTACAATTATTTGTTATTATCATTATTGGGGGAAAAAAATATTTTGCGAAATTAGCAAATATTAACATAATTAAGTTATAAAAACAAAATATCAACAAAATATGGTTATTCACAATTAAGGAGTAGTACATTTGTAGAAAATTGAGTGGTGTTGAAATTAAATTGAAAATAATTATGTATCCAAACATGAAGTCCTGTGTTGTTTTTAGTTTTTTTTTCTTCTCACTTTACAATTTTTTAAATTTAATTGAAATGTTATCTTTTTTTTGGTTTTGGATTTTTGTAAATATATAATTTGTGTTGTTAATTTTTTTTTGTTTGGTTTTGGTTTGTAATTATTGTTATGTTTATTATTATTATTAATAATATTGTTTCAAATAATTATTAAATATATTTCATATATATATGTCGTAATTATATATATAAGTTAATATCTAATATATGTATTTATAAATCACTAGCAATTGATATTTTCTCTCATTTTAATTATATTTTGAATTTTTTGTTTTACGTTTTTATTTATGTTTAACTTATATACTATGTATATAACTTAGTATTTCTTTCATAAACACATTCTGTTTTTGTTGCCTTTTTTGAATATTTTTTTTTTTTTATATTTTTTTGGTTTGCGGTTTTTGTTACTAATAAAACGTTGAAATCGAAAAATTAGTTTTTGGAAAACTTTAGATATTTTGAGAATAAATTTTGTAATGCGTAAGCAAAACTTTTGAAAACTTTGGTGTTTGGATTATACAATTTTAGATATTTTTTGTTAAATCCTATTTAATTTTCAAAGTGTCGTTTATTCTATGATCGAGTGTAGACATCTGGTTGTGATACTGTTTATTCGAAATGACCGCTTTATTAACACAGTACAACACATGATTTTGGGACTCAATTCTGATAACTGTACGTGAAAGTAGTCCCAAAAAGAAGCAGTTCTGCATCATTCGTTTTATCAAGTTACATGCCGTATTAATTTAAATCGATTTGAAGTTAGTAAGTATCGTATAGGGGAATGTGTCACGTTTTAGGCTCTTTTGTTTGACATAACATAATTACTATATGGTGGCGTATGATTATCAGAAGTAATATTCCACGTTAATCATACGCCACTGCTGCAAAATAAACTCAGTTCAAAATCATTTGGAAGTGAAAAGTGAAACTGTTGCTTATATAGGGAAACGTTATATGAACAGATTAAAGAAATTGTAACTCTTAATTTTTATTAAATTTGTTTCTCGAGTTATGTCAAACAAAAGAGCCTAAAACGTGAAAAATTCCCCTATACGATACTTACTAACTTCAAATCGTTACTAAATTATTATGGCATGTAACTTGACAACTCGAATAATGCAGAACTTCTTCTTTTTGGGGCTACTTTCAAGTGCAGTTCTCAGAATTCAGTCCCATATCAATGAGCTGAAAAATGTTGTACTGTGTAGAATTAATTCAAATATGTTTTTGTTTAAAAAAATTTTGAATAATTTCCAAAAATACTGTGACATTTTTTATTATTTTACATTTTTAAAAACTGAAACAATGTTAATTATTTTTTTTTTTTAATTTTTTTTTTCGTTTATAAATATTGAACGAAATTCAAGAATTAAATTTAAAAAAATTTTGATATGAAAAATTTTAAAATATTTTTCCAAAATACCATTGTTTTACAATAATTTTTACTTTAATTTACTTTTATTTGTATGTAACTATTGACAAAGTTCAAATTTACGTTCTTGAAATATTTTAAAAATTTTGTTCAATATTCTCTTCATTTTGAAATATTTTCATAAATTTTGAAATTTTTCATAATTTTTTAAATATGTTTTCATAATTTTTTAAATATGTTTTCATAATTTTTTAATATAGTATTGGATAATAACAAATTTAAAAAACAATCTTTGCAAAAACTTTAATTTAAGTTATTAAATTTAAAAAAAAAATGTAATATTAAAGGATTTTTTTTTCCAAAATTAAGAAATGTTATTGTTATAAAAAAATTTCAAAATTACTCTGAAATTTATTGAACTTTTTTTATTTCAATTTATTTTATATTTGAATTTTTTAGTGCAATCTTAAAAAAAAATTTTATCTGCTCTTAAAATTTTTTAAATGTTTTAAAAAAAATTTAAATTTTTTTAAAAAAACCATTGTTTTACAATAATATTTACTTAATTTGTACATAACTGTTGACAAAGTTCAAATTTACGTTCTTGATATATTTTATGAATTTTGTTCAATATTTTTTAATTTTTTAAATATTTTCAAAAAAAATCTCTTTCGTAATTTTTTAATGTAGTATTGGATAATAACTTTAATTTAAAAAATTATCGTTGGAAAACATACATTTAAGTTATTAAAAATTGTATGCTTAATTTTTTTAAAATAATATTAGAAAAAAACTAAACTAATAAGTTTTTTTTTTAAAAATCCAGAAATGTTTTTGTTATAAAAAATTTTCAAAATATATTTATTGATCTTTTTTGAATTTCATTAATTTTAAATTTGAATTATTTAATGCAATCATTGAAAAATTTTTAATCTGTTAGTATAATTTTTTAAAAAAATACTCTTTGTGAAAATTTTAATAGTATTACATAAAAGGTTTTAAATTTAAATTGGAATTTTTTAAAAAAAATTAACTTATGTGGTTGTATACAACAATTTTATATTAAAAAAAATAATGTTATTAAAATACTGCGTGCACATTTAACAATTTTCAATTTAAAATATATTTAAATAAATAAAATTTCAAATAAACCTTAAAATCTTAAATTTAAGGTTTAAAATATTTCAAGATTTTTTGTCAATTTCGATTACAATATTGAATTTTAATTCATTAAAATTGTTGTTGGAAATAAAATAAAATTTAAAAAGAAATAAAATTTAAGTACTGAAAATATTTTGTAAAAGACAAATTTGAACTATTTTTATAAAATTAAAATTATTTTTTTAATAATTTATTTTGGGTTTTTTTTTAGAACATTTCATAGAAATTTTTTTTTTAAAAAATTTGTTAAGCTAATTTTTTTTTTGTATCAGAATTTAACAATTTTTCCAATTTTTTTTTTCAAGAAGTACCAAGAAAATTGTTTTTAACATTTTAAAATTATCATAATTCCTTTGTCAATATTTGATGGCAATAATTCACATTTATTACATTAGATATTAATATCAAAAATATTAAAAACTTCAAAAATAATATTAAATAATATGTGAAATATCTAAAAAAATTCAGATATAAAAAAAATATTACAATATTTTAAATAAATAAAATATTTTATATTTTGTGCTAATCCGATCAAATTATTAGATTGTTGTTTTTTTTTAATTTAAATGTGAAAATATAAGAAATATATCCAATACTTATTTTGTGGCAATAATGTCTAAATTTTTTTTATTTCGTGATTAATTAAGCAGTCCAAATCTCACTAAAAACATTCAATCCTTATCATTAAGCCTATAAGGCAAAAAAGCAGTACAACATGAAAGTACACAGTCAGATGCTATACTGATCTGCAGGGCCGACAAATGACATGAGAAATAATTTCGACAGCCAGCGAGAGCCATCCATCAATGTGTGTTACAATCTATTGAATGACTTACATTTTTTATAGTAACCCAGCAAACCATTTGAGTTGTGTTGTTTCGACTTGATAAAATGCAGTATGGAAAACGTATTACTAAAGTAGAAAAATTAATTTTAAATAATTATAATTGTTACTTTTTTATAATTTTATTAAAGGAATTATAAATAATTCAATAGTTGTTTTGTTTTCATTAATAATTAATAAGTTTTTTTCACTTAATTTTTTTTTTTTGTTTTACTTAAAAAGAATAGTTTAGTTTAGTTGGTAGTTGTTGTTGTTGTTATGTAATGTTGATTTACAATAAAAAATACAATGCAATACAAGACGTTGTTTTTGCTGTTAATGTATTTTTTGGATCTTTGTTGTTGTTGTTAATTTGTTTTGATGTTGTTTCTGATCAATTAAATTCATACTTTAAATATTAAATTTACTTAATTAATAATTTGCTTGTGTTTCTTAATAATGTTGTCTTGTTTGTTTTTTGTTGTTGTTTTTTTTTTCATGTATAAATTTATCAGTAATTGTAATTCTTAATAATCATTAATTATTTTTCGTTTTTTGTTTGTAATTTTAATTATTAATTTTGTTAGTATTATTAGTTTTTGTTTTTTTTTTTTGTTGTGTTTATTTATATTATTTATATTTATATATATATATATAGTAAGTTTAAATTTAAGTTTAATTAATTATTATACTCTTTTTTCATTTGTTGTTGTTGCTGTTTTACCACCGCACGATTCCTGCCTACGATTTAGTTGTTGTTGTTGTTTGTTTGTTTGTTCACATATAAATATATCCTTTTTTTACTAAAACATAAAGTATCCTTTTCTTTTGTTGTTGTTGTTGTTTGTTCTTCTTGTTAAAACTTTGGTTGTTATTTAAAAAATTACACAAAACTATAGATACATGCTAAACAAATATGGTTTAAAAAAAAAAATATGGGGTTTGTTACTAATGAAACTTTCCTTTTTGTTTTAAATATTTAAACAATTTTTATGAATTTTGTCGCATTTAATATTTTTAACGGTTTGTCTTGTCTAGAGATCTAGTGAAATTGCATAAAATCATTATGTGCATATAATTTGGTTGTAGTTGTTGTTATTTTGTAAGAGGAGTTTATAATAATTTTTTTTTAAACAAATTAACTTAATGAAAATATAAAAAAATATATATATATTTTGTATTCATGTATGTAGTTATTTTTGTGTGGGAGGAAATAAAATGCAAGCAAAAATTTGGTCGGCAAGGAAGTCAGCTGAAGTTATTTTATTGTCTTGACTGAGACAATGAGTTTGAGAGGAAAGAGAATAATTATGTGTCTATCTTATTAAATTTTTTTCTCTCTGCGTATTGTAGATAAAAATGGTGGGGAAGGGAAAAAACTCACAAAAATTGCACGGAGAAGGGTAAAATGTATGGCCGACCTCCAATAATTTTCCCTCCTCACATGTTTTCCAAACAATGCCACCCACCATCTTCACCGCTAAAAAATTAATTTTTTTTTTATAGAATTTGCCCTCTAACTGCCCCAAATAAGCCCATAGAGGAGTCAATTGTATGGCCGACCCCAATATTATCTATCCAATATCTACAACACTTAAGGTGATCCCCATACAATTTTTTTATGAAATCATCTCCTGCCGCTCCATTGGTGCCTCCGTGAGGGGTCAAATTTATAACCGACCTCCACTAATATTTTCCTCCTAACATTATTGCCATTATACTCCAACATATCTTCAACCGCTTATGGGGTTACCATACAAAAATTGTCTTAATTTTGCAAAATATGTTGGCAAGATTGAGACAATTGCAGAAGCTTTTTCATACAATTAGGCAAAACTTTGGTAGGTATGCGAGCCTTTTCCCCAATATATGTATAATGCATTTTCGAAAGGCAAGGTTTGCGCTTGCATAGACAGTTAAATTTACCTCACGTACATATATATAAAACAAAACTCGCAGAATTTGGAGATTAGAATGAAATTTCGATCTAGTTATTTGGTGTTTTATCACGACGCATTCCTACCGATATATTAACTTATTAAAAACTTACGCTTTAAAATAAAATGACGTCTTCATTCATGTACGCCTAAGTGAGATAAGCAAAAATTCCCTGTTCCATAACATCCTTAAAAAATCGTACATGGAGGTACAAATTAAGCATGGGGGGCTACCTTTCAATAAGGAGATCAGCATAATGCTATAATCTAATTTTTTGCCTAAGTCGACTTAACAACTTTCCTTTTCACGTCAGATATTGTCGTTATCTTGCAAAAAGGTCCCAAGTCCACTTAATGATGCAAAAGTGTCCCAAAGCTCACAGTCTAGGACTTGTCATTAACTTTATCAGCAATAACTCTGAAACACAAGAAGTGAATTTAGACATTTTTGCAGGATTTCGAGGATATATTATGGAGATCCTAGCGGAGATTAACAGGTTTACGATTTGAAATGGGAAATAGTGTCAATTTCGACCAGGAATTCGCAATGTTAATTCTTAGTTGTGGTAGTGAGCAAGAGAGAGAGAACTGCACTGGGAAAAAGTTGGGCAAATTAGAAAATTAAGTTAAAATACTAATAGGGGCCCATAATATGGTAGCGCATTTCATAGCCCAACTGAACTTAGTGTACATTAGCATTTTTATAGCATCAAAAAGTAAATTTACTGTAGCAAAGTGTACATTTACTGTACCAAACATTACAACTTTTGGTACCTAAAGTACAAAAGAAGAATTTATTGCACCAACTGTGCCAAAAAAGTAAAGTTTATTGTACCAAAAACTACAATTTATTGCACCGAAAAGTACGCAAATTACATTTACAGTACCAAAAAGTAAAATTTATTGTACCAACAATTATTTTTATTGTACCAAAAAGAACACTTAATTATACTAAAAAGTACTTTTACTATACAATACAATTTATTGCACCAAAAAGTACGAAAATTATATTTAAAGTACCAAAAGTTACTATATATTGTACCAAAAAGTACTTTTCTAGTACCAAAAAGTATTTTTAATGTACCAAAAAGAATTTTTATAGTTCTAAAAAGTACATATATAATACAAAAAAAACCTTTATTGTATCAAAATGTACATTTACTGTACCAAAAAGTACTTTTATTGTACCAAAAAGTGTATTTATTGGAAAAAAAGGAAAACTTATTGTACCAAAAAGTACTTTTATACTACCAAAAAGTACAATTTATTGCACCAAAAAGTAAAGTTTACCGTACCAAAAACTAGATTTATTGTATCAAAATGAACATTTACTGTACCAAATTAAAAAGTACATTAACTGCACTAAAAAGTATCTTATTGTAACAAAAAGTACTTTTATAGTGCCAAAGAGTACTCTTAATCGTAACAAAAAGTACATTTATTACACTAAAAAGTACTTTCATAGTACCAAAAAAAACATTTACAAAAATTATTTTAATTATACCAAAAAGTAAAGTTTACTGTACCACAAAGTACTTTTTTTTGCACTAATTTATTTTATTGTACCTAAAAGTACATTTACTGTAAAATTTATTGCACCGAAAAGTAACTAAAAAATATCCGAATTATTTTGGCACGCTTCTCAAAATTTATTGAGGTTCCAGTCTAAGCTGCATAAAATATTCAAGATTTAATATATCGTTCCTAAATTGGGAGCTGGCTCGCAAGCCAAGAGCCAGCACAAGAGTCCATTTGGAATTTTGAGGCTCTTTGCATGCGAGCTAATTTGATTTTTGTTGCAACCAGAGTCCTTTTTTGTACCAAAAATTACTTTTATTGTACTTTAAAAAGTATTAAAAGCATTAAAAGTATTTTCGGTACTAAGTACTTCATTTTGTACCATAATACTTTTTTGTACCAAAAAGTACTTTTATTGAACTTTGGGGCATTAAAAGTATTTTTGGGTCAAAAAAAGTACTTTGGTACAAAAGAAAGTACTTTGTACCGAAAAAAAGGTACAAAAAAGTATTCTGGTACCAAAAAAAATACTTTGTGCAACAGAAAAGTGCTTTTTGATAAAAAGTATTTTGGAATAAAAGAAAGTACCAAAAAGTACTTTTAACGCACTTATCGGTAGAAGAAAGTACTCTGTTACAAAAAAGTACTTTGTGCAACAGAAAAGTGCTTTTGGGTCAATAAAAGTGATTTTTGGTACAAAAAAGTACATTAAAAGTACATTGGTAAAAAAAAGTACATTGTGCAACAGAAAAGTGCTTTTGGGCCAATAAATGTACTTTTTGGTACAAAAAAGGTACTTTGGTACAAAAAAGGTACTTTGGTACAAAATTGTACTTTGGTACAAAATTGTACTTTGCACCGAAAATTAAAAGTACTTTTTGGTACAAAAAAGTACTCTGGTACAAAAAAAGTACTTTGTGCAACAGAAAAGTGCTTTTGGGCCAATAAAAGTACTTTCTGGTACAAAAAAGTAATTATAAATAAATACATACAAATACAAATACAAAATAAAGTACTTTGTATCAAAATGTACAATAAAATTACTTTTTGACTTTTTCTTGCACTTGGATTTTTTATTAAATCGACTCGCGTGCTGCTCTTTTCCTAAAAATGTACTCTTAGCTCGTGAGCCATACAATTTCAAATGAGCTAGGGCTCGCAATTTTCAACTTTTGAGCTGGCTTGCTAGCCAAGAGCTACAAAATATCTTGGCTCACGAGTCGAAAGCTCATTTGAAATTTGGTGGCTTTTGGCTTTTGTTTTACACGGATTTTAGGCTATGCTAACTCATAACTTTAAAGGGAAGTGTCATATTGGATCTTTACTCATATTATCACGTAGGTAATAGAAATCGTTCGGAATAATTTTAATTAAATTCATATCTGCTAGCTATTGAACACTCGTATATTTAACAGAATCGACGATATTAATGTTTCTCTCTTCTCTTACTTTCTGTATTTTCGCTTAGAAGTATTCCTCAGATCTGTAAATTTTTGGTTGCATTTTGTGTTGTTCTTTTTGAAGAAAAATGATTAATAAATGAATTTAAAAATGATAACATTATTAGATTTGTTGTTTTGTGTAAAGATAATGAATGAGCTGCTTAGTGCTGAGTAGTTGGTTTGTCCAAAATACTGTGTGTGTGTTTGAGTGTGTTTTGAAGAAATCTTTCAAGATATTCCCATAGTTTAATGTTGGTTGTTATTGTTAATGCATGTAGTTGTCTTATTAAATAAAAATAAATGGAAAACAATTGTTTGCTTGGAACACAAATTGCATTGAGTTGTCGTAGTTGATGTTGATTTGTTATATGTACTTTAAAATAAAATAAATTTTTTAGTGTATAGTAGAAAATATCATATTAGAAAAAAAACTTCAAAAATAAGTAACATTAATAAAAAATAAAATACACATTTCATTGAGGCAGATTAACATGCTTGTTCCGTGCTGAAAATAATTAAAAATTATAGTCCAACATGTGAGAGTAAAAGTAACCCATTTCTCTAGTAAGAAACTACCACAGCTGTGGTTAGAAATATTATGAATTTGTTTCTTTACTAATAAAGCGATTAAATGGCCTTTTAAGAGTCTAAGATATGTTAAGTCATGTGTTATTTTATAGCAAAGCTTGAAATAACTTTTAAGCAACAAATTCAAAGCAAATGTTTAAAATTATTTAAAAATCCTTGATATATTCTTAACTTCAAAAAAACAAATCGAATATGATGAAACCACTTAGGTATTGATTGGTGAGTTAAATTTTAATTATAATCAATTTTTTAATTTTCTTTAAATTGTGTCGAGTGTCGTTTAAAGGGAGTATTAAAGATAAAGATTTTAAATATTCCTCGAGAAATGGGTTCCTATAACGAAAAAAGATATAAAATCAAGAGTATGTAGAAAAAAACACAATTGACAAAAAAAACTTTATTATATAATAACTTTTATTTAGAGAACAAAAACAAAAAAGTTGTAATAATATTATTAATAAAACTTGTACATAATATCTCATTATAGAGAGCAAAAAGGACAGAAAGGTGTTGTTGAGAGAGAGATTGAGGGATAAAGTAAGACATATATTAACTAAAACTATTAGATTCTGAAAAAGAAATTAACCAATTTGTTACATATTAAAATAAAAAAAAAATATTTCCATTTTTTTAGAATTTAAATATTAATGTAAAAAAATGCATATAACATAAATTAGATATTAAAAAAAAATTAACACCCACAATGGTTGCGGGAGTGTATAATAATTTGTTTTTACAAAAAAATACAGACATATAAATTAATAAATAAAAACATTTATAATAATGATATGTTTTCCGTTTGAGGGGATTTGTTTATTAAACAAGTTGTTAAAGTTAAGTTAAACAAATAGTAGTTGCCAAAAGTTCGGAGTATACGGTTGGTATAAAGAGTTGCCCTTTTTCAAAGGAAGTCAATAGGAGGGAATAGTTAAAGTAGAAAAAAAAATTTTAAAATTATAAAAAAAATAATACAAGAATAAAAATAAAAAAATAAATATACAAATTAAAAACAAATCAATAAAAAAAGTAAAATACAATTAAATTAACAATAATTTAACAAAAATAAAATGAACTAAAATATAAAAAAGACAAACAAAATAAAATTTTTAAAAAATTAACTAAAATTTAAAAAATACTACAAAATAGACAAAGAAAAAAATAAAAAATTAAGACGTAATAACAAAATTTCAAATAATAATACAAAATTAAAAATAATACAAAATTAAAAAATCAAAAATTTAAAATAATACAAAATTAAAAAAATATATAAAAATAATACAAAGTTTAAAAAAAGAACACAGTACAACACATGATTTTTGGACTAAATTCTAAGAACTGCACGTGATAGTAGCCCTAAAAAGAAAAAGTTTTGCATCATTCGTTTTGCCAAGTTACATGCCATTATAATTTAATATCGATTTAAAGTTAGTAGTATTATTAGTATATAAGAATTTGTCACGTTTTAGGCTCTTTTGTTATGTTGTTATAAGGTGACGTATGATTATCATAAGTAATATTCCACGTAAATCATACGCTACGGTGTACAACAGTTTTATTGTAACTACTACAAAATAAACAAAGTTGAAAATCATTTGATGAATGGAAAAGTGAAACTGTTGCTTATGTAGGGAAACGTTATATGAACACATTTAAGGAATTGCAATTCTTAATTTTACTTAAATTTGTTTCAGCTAAATCGGACTAGTGGTTTTCGACAGCGTTTGAAAAAAACTCACAAATGTGCACAAAATGTATGCAAAACTCTTTTCATGAGAGTGTTTGAGAGGTAAATGTGACACAAACTCTGTACCGTTGAGCATGTTAACATGCAAACACATCTCGCTAAGTGTCGGAAAACGATGTTGCTCTTTTTTCTGACTCCCGTCGTGTGTGCGATAAAGATGACACAACTCATATGTGCACTGAGAAACGAAAATACCCAAACACGGAGTAACACATGAATATTCATATAGAGAAAAAAAACACATACATACATATATTTACACATATACAGCTATATTTCTTCTTCTTCTCTACCAATCTTTTAGTGTCGCTCGTTTATGTGAGCACACCATCTTTGAGTGCTCAGGAAAAAATTGTACAAAAGAGTTTTGTTATGTGTTGACTCTGTGTGCGGAGCATCTTCGATCATTAAACTCTTGTGTTTTGAGTTCGCCTGCGCTCATTACCGACGTTTAAAATGTGTTGAGCAGAGTGTTTTGGAGTCTTTTCAATCTCTGGTTTTCGAGTTATGTCAAACAAAAGAGCCTAAAACGTCACAAATTTACCTATACGATACTACTAACTTCAAATCGATTTTAAATTATTATGGCATGTAACTTGACAAAACGTATGATGGAGGACCTCTTCTTTTTGGGGCTACTTTCACGTACAGTTCACAGAATTGAGTCCCAAAACAAAAAAAAATTGCAAAATAAAAAATTTAAAATTATATAAAAATAATGAAAAATAAATATAAGAAAAAATTCTAACAAAACAATAAATACATAATACCGAAATTTAAAAAAAAAAATTAGAAAACGTTATGAACTGAAATTTAAAAAATGGACAAAAAATAATTCAAAATGAAAAATTATACAAAATTAAAAAAATAATTAAAAATTAAAAACTAAATAATAAAAAGTTTATAAACAAAAATACAAAATTAGAAAAATTAAAAAAAATAATACAAATTAAAAAAGAGTAATACAAAAGTTAAAGAGGTTAATTTCCAAACAATTTATTTTTTAAATTATTATTTTATCCAATTTTGTATTATTCTTTCACGAAATAAAAATTAGACAAAATTAATTGTTAATTCAAAAAAATTCAATACAATAGTATTAAAAACAATACAAAAATATGAATAACATAAAATATAAAAAAAAATATACTATATGAAAAAAAATTAAACAAAAGAAAATCTCACATGTTATATTACAAACTAAATCTGTTTTTTTTAATAATTAAAACATTTAAAGAGACTTTAACGGCGTAGAACAAGTAGTGTTTTTTTTTGTTTTTTTTTTTTGTAATAAATTAAATTATAAACAATAATTATAAATATATAGAAGAACAAGTTTATGTTTTTTTTTCATTTCTTTCAAACTAACATTTTGAATAAAAAACGAAACGAAAGATTTTGAGATTCTAAAATTTTGAGTACTTTAGATTGTGAAAAAAATATATAAATACAAAAAATTAAGTGCGTTATATTTGTGTGTGTGTGTTAAAGGGTATGGAAGCCAACAAATAATTTTATTATATTAAATGCAATAAAGGCTATGTTTTAAAATCAAAAATCATGTTAATGTGGAATCATGTTGGTGGATTAAGGCTTTCTTTTAAGAAACTTACATAATTCACAAACGGGAAAGAGTTTTTTGTAGCAAATTTGTCTTAAAAAGATAAAATTTTAATAAAATACTGGTAACTTTATTTAATTTTAAGAAACAAACTTATACATGTCATTCACATGGTAAGAGAAACTGTAAAAGTCGGCTAAAAGAATAGTTTCGTTACTGTTTCTTTACTTGGTTAAAAAAAAAACTTTAACACCAAAGAGTTGTAAAGTCACATCAATCTCTCTGAAGTTATTACAAATCCTTTCCTTGTATTAAATCCACAAAATTTCTGCATTTTTTTCAAAAAACTCTTTTCAATTTGCATTAAACATATAATCATGATTTTCGAATTTAAAAAACAACTCCTTTAAAAAAAAAAAACATTGTTTCCACAGTTTCCAATTAATCTAAATGTTTGAACTTAAAACTGGTGTAGGGTGGGGGGGAGTGGTGATAGAGACCGCAATATACACGGTTTTTTTTTGTGTTCATTATCAAAATATTTTCACTTTTATCAATGGAAAGGGTGGTAGGGTGATGATCTTTACTTTTTGATTTGATTTGTGTGGTCGTGTTGTTGTTGTTTTCGTCGCTTGGTACATTCATACAATTTGTAAGTTTTTATTACAACAATAATAAAATTATTAAAAAATAATGAACATTTCTTTTGTTTTGTTAAATACTTTTGGTTTACTTTGATTATGAGGTTATAATTTTGTTTACATATTATTTTCGTTACTTTTATGACATTTTGTGTTATTTATGTATATAAGGTGAGGCGGGGTGGGGGAAGAAAGGAAATAAGCCACAAAAGGATGCCAATGAGAATTGATTGGCAAAAAAAAGAAGTATAAGAAAAAAACAGTGACTTAAATCTCGTTTAGACATTTAGCTTTTATATAAATGGGTGTTTTGTGTTCCCAAATTGAATGACGAGTTTCTTTTTAGCAAATGTTTTTGTTTCTAATGGAGAGATTTTTAAAATTTCTAATAATTTTACAATTACATATACATACACACATACTACACGTACGATTAAGTAATTTTCTATTAGCCAAATATTCAGTTGCTTTTATGCTTTTGTGTAAAAAGAGCTTGAGAGAGGGAGCGAGAGAAGAGAGTGATTTTTAGCGTTTCTGGAAATTTGTGATTAATTAAACAAATTTCTTTACGAAAAGAAGATACAGTAAAGTAATCTTAAAAAACATGTTAGATTTGTTAACTGAAGTCAAAAATTCAAACAAGGGCTTACATTTTACAAAACTGCAATTTTTTATTAACACATTTAAATATAATTCAAAATCTGTTTGAACGGAGACATTGTAACAAGCTATTTAAGAGTAATAAGAACACACTTGTAGAGGATTCATAAAATGACTTTTAAAAATAGTAACTGTCGATCGTCCTTTGCAACATTTAAGTCATTCGGAAAAGATCTAAATATAAAATTTTATGAAAACTGGTAATCAGACATTTCGAAAATGTTTATCCAGATATTATTTTGTAGACTAAAGGGCATACATTTAAATTATTAAAAAAAAATTTCAAAACTTGCTTGTATGCTTGAGAAAATTCATGTACATAAATGCGAAGACACTCGCAATCGTATCTTCCCAGTTCAAAAGGACTTTTTTAAACTAGAACTTTAAATGTCTAAACCAGTTCAATCAATACTTATACAAAAAGGACATTTCCCCCTTGCCAAGGAAGTATCCGTTTTAAATGAGACAGTTGTTTGCACTGTCAACAGTTTTCAACATTTTGAGTTTAAGCATTGCTAGATTCATTCCACAAGGGTAATAAGGCTTTCACAGTTTCCTGAAAAGGTCACCCTTGAAGCTTTAAAATAAATTTTGTAACATTTACGGAAGAGTCTTTGACTATATTTGTAGAATGTTTACACAAAATTTATTACAGTAAACTTAACTACTTTTGGATTTAAGTTTAACAAACAATTGCAAAATATTCCTTTAAAATAGTTAAAATCGTTCTGCAATATACAAGAATATAAAGACAAGCTGAGTGTCTTTTTGCGGGGTAATATAATTTTTAGGCTGTCTTTTAAAATTCGTAATACTAAGTCGAAGATCTTTCATTAGGAAAAACAGGATATAGAACAAATATTTACAACTTTTAATAAAAGGACAATTAAAGTCAACTACAACAAATTTTTTCTGATCTTGCAACCTTCTTCACTGCTAGAAATATATGGATGTCTGCCGCCAGATGGCACAACTATTCCAACCGTAAATTGTCCAAAGATTTTGGATGGCGCATTCGACAACTTATTTAAGCCGTCAGCACACACCACAGCTATCTGCGACAAGCTGCAAAGCAAGAAACTAGATCAAGTCGCTGGCCGGCAGCACTTGAAGAACAAATAATGTACTCGCTGTTTATGCCGCTGCGGTAACAAACTGCTTGGATATTTTTGTGCCTTTTTTTATATTGTTTTCTCTTACCGGGATAGTTTGCCACCGCATCAAAAAACCATGAACCAAAAAATTAATCTTTGTTGTGTGAGCTTTTTCTATGGTGGTGATTAAGCACGACGACGAAGAAACACAAACAAAAATATTACGAAGAAGAATACGACGTCGGTACGATCGCCACCAACATACTAACCGCGTCGCTGTCGATTTGTTAGGTTTTTTTTTTTTGCTTATGTTTTGGCGACAAATTTTAAAACAAGTTCATTAGGCCGACAGATTTCCAACAGAAACAAAAGAGTTTTAAAATGTCAGATCATACATTTGTTTTAGACAAAACTATTGAACTTTTTCTTGCATTTTCCTGATCTATAAAGAATGTCTCCAAAAAATAAGCAAAAAAGAAAACGGTACAAATCCGCAGCGAGGCGGTTAGTATGTTGGTGGCGATCGCACCGACGTCGTATTCTTCTTCGTAATATTTTTGTTTGTGTTTCTTCGTTCTTGTGCTAAACCACCACCATAAAACAAGCACACACAACAAAGCGTTATTTTTTTGTTTTTGTTTTTTTTGATGCGATGCTAAACTATTGCAACAAAAAAAGTAAACACAAGAAAGAGCTTTACTCCACCGCATCAGTTTTCGTTCGATATTTCGAACACTTGCGTATAAAAAATTCTAAGTTCGGACGCGGTGCACCGGCTGTTGCGGTCTATCGGTTCCGATCTCTGATATGTATATACATTTATTTAGTTACAACAACAACAATAAAATGTGTCCTCATTAAATCCAATTAAATCGCCCATATTCCCGTTGTCGTCGTCGACACAAAACGACGTCGTCTTTTGACGACTGTGTAAAATCGGTATTCTCATAGTCGTTTTCGATAACTATCGACGACTGTTGACACAAATTTGGTATTCTGTAAGGAAATATGACGACGACGTTGAATCGAAACGACTCTGAATATGTCGTCACAGCTTTTGGTAACGACTTGAAACAATTTGAAGGAATAATTTTAGTTTTTGTTCGAAGGTTTTGTTTAATGACGTCAAGACTGAGAGATAGAGTTGAGTGTCAAAGAGGGGCTGGGTTGTAAAAAAAATCCCTCATTGGTAAAAGAATTTCGGAGAGTAACAGTTCCATACAATTTTAAGGGGCAATGTGTGAAAATCGGGCAACAAATTAATTACTTTGGACCACCTTTAAGGAATACTAAAAAATCCTTTGCGATAGTAATAACGATTCTGGTCTTCTTAATTTGGAGCGAAAATTTTAATTTGGGTTCCATCGAGACATTCAAAAACTCCATGAAAAACTGATTTGTTTAAAAAATCTAGTTTTCTCCAGATTTTTCACCTTCTGTTATTTCCAATTTTATCCGTTCAGGACAAATTACCTTTCTAATGCATTAAGTGTTCCGGCCAGAATCTTGCAACTTCTGCCTGCGACAGTCAAATTTAAAATGCATTGCCTACACTTAATAACTAGTCGAAGTATTTTCCTTTTCATTATAAGATTAATCATGCTTCCCTCATCGCTTGAAACTGAGTCGGACACATAAATATTTTTTTTATAAAACACAAATGTTACATCAGCTGTTGTTATTTATTTCATGTTATCGATAAGCAGTAGACGTCGTCTCATGGTAGTTACATAATACCGAAATAGCATTGATGTTACGACAACGTTGAATCGAAGTGATGTTGACGACGATATCGACGACGACAACGGGAATAGGGGTGAATATGTTTTCTTAGATTCTTAAAACAAGTCTAATTAAACGTCTTTGAATAAAGACAAATCTAGTTTCGGTATTCGCAGTTTTAAAATCCTATGGGTATATTTAAAAATTTACTATATTGGTGCATTCTTAAGAAAAATGAAAGGCAATAAGGCTTTTGCAGGCAAAAATTACCAATTACGTTCAGTAGTTTTTTTGTAAATTAAAAAAATCTGTTCTTGATTTTGTAGTTGGTCTCCGAAGACCTCTGCCAATAGCAATCGCATTTTTTATGATAGTAAGCATACGAAAACTTTTTATCAAAACAGAAAAAAAATATGATGTCATGATACATTTCAGAGTTACGATTGCAAGTTGTTGGCATACAAAAGGGTATACTAATACTACTAAATATCTGTTGCAATTAAAAAATCTCTGGCACAATAAAGGAGTGGTTGTTTTAAATGTCTAAGACTAAATTCTAAACAACAGGAATCATGCAAAATCAATTTGTTTACAGGAGCTGATTTTAAAGATATGTTGTAAAAAACATCTCTTGGTAGCATATGGAACTAGAAGATAATAAAGCTGAACTACTACATTCCTTTTCAAATCAAGTCAAGTGGTTTTACTATATAATTTTTTTATTAGCTTCTGTTTTTCCTTTATGAACAGCATTACAGTCATTTAAATTTGTAAAATTGTTTTCTAGAACTGAAAAAAGGTTTCTTTCAATTTGCAAAAGATTTAATTTCAATTGGAATAGGTTTTATTTCAATTGTAAATAGTTTCTTTTCAATTAGGAAAGGTTTCCTTTTATTTGGAATATGTTTTATTTAATCAGGAGATGCTCTATATTCATATTAACTGTAATTACTTTATATACCAACATTCTTAAACGTTGACATAAAATTTGGCGAATTTTCTAAAACCATAACAAAATTTCATTAGGATTATATTAAGCCATATGGAGAACTTTTTTAAAAAATTGTCTTTAAACTCATGAACCCTGACATTATATGAAAAATAATAAAAGTTATATGGCTTTATAAAATATAATTCATACATTGATAATTCATCTAAATTTGATTAGGTTATAAACTATAGACTATCCTTCTTTCGTCCTATAAGTTTTCGCATTTCAAAATCCAGAAACCACTATCTTCTTCAATCAACAAGCTCTACATGTATTCTCTATTTGTATTTAAAAGAAATACAAAAACAATACAAACGCACAAACAATTACTAAGAACTAAGAACAAAAACAATGTATAATATTCATTAAATATCAAGGAGAAATGGCAAAGAAGTTTTATACTTGGGGGGAGTTTCCAAAAAAAATTCTTGTGGGAAAACAAAAATGATTTTGGAAATTGAGTGTGTTTTTAAAAAAAAAACAATGCATGATTGCCAAGGATAAAGGAGAGGTAATTGTTATACATATGTATATAAAGTGTGAAAGTAGAAACGAAGAGGAGGGAGTGTAAAGTGTAGAAAGTTTAAACACAGTATTAGAGGAGTCATAAATTGTTGTAAACCAAACCATACTAATGACAACAACAAAAAAGTAACTAACTATAAAACTTAACATACTAAACAAATCATTTGGGTGCTCTGACCAATTGTATATATGATGTAATTTATATATATATATATAGATGCTGTATGTATGTTGTTTGGTTGGTTGGTGTATATAAGATTCATATACATTTAGCGTATATATATATATTAAATGTTGTTGTTTCATTTCTCTCTATATATATATATATATATATATGTATGCTGCTTGTTGTATATATGCAATTCTAATAATGCCTATGATGTTAAATATGAATGTTATTATGTGTTGTTGTTACTTTCTTCTTCTTCTCAATTAATGCGTTAAGTGATTTTTGTTTTTCATCTCTTGTTTAAACAATTTTGGTTATATGCTGAATGAGATTATATGAGAGGATGTGTGAAAAAAAAGTGAAAACAATATACAATTTTTCTTGTTGGAGGGATTTTAACTGGGTTTGTTAGTTATGGGTGTGTGGGACAGGACGGGACAATACATTTCGGAATGGGATGGCTGGGTTTTGTAGTGTTTGTGTGACAAGGAAGTATTTTTAGTTTAAGGTTATCATTTTTGTAATTTCTTTAGATTCGCGTTAAACACAATCGTTACAAAACAAACACAAGTGTAAATCATCATAATTGTAATAATAAAAAGAATAATAATAATCGTTTAAAAAATTGTTTCGTTTTCAATTCAAAAAGTATACTTATATGTCTAAAGAACGACGTCAGGCAGGTCGTGCGGCCTGGCCTAGGCGCGCATTTGGTTTTCATGTACAATTTTTCTTTCCTTATAGTAGATTTCCTCCGATTCTTTATCGCATAATAAAAGTACAACCGCTCCGAATAGGAATATAGCTGCGCCCCAGCCAACGCCATAGGCCCAACCAAATTCCCAGATTGGTCGATTCGCTGAGAGATTAAACAAAAGGACATTTAATATTAATATCAGAGAAAATAAATGAATTTGCATAGCTAATATCACGTAGCTTACCTAGATTTAATTCACCAGCAAAACACACAGGATAAATAATTAAGGCCGATAATACAGCTAATACTGAAAGTATAATAAAAGATTTTTTTGTTAGAGGAGTATATATTAATTTCAATACAATGACTTATCGCAGGATTAGGAAAATCGATAGGCGACGGCCTATCGTGCGATCTCTTCAACATTGTGATGGAGATGATAATGAGAAAAGCTGCAGTAAACACGAGTGGCACTATATTCAACAAAAGCCACATGCTACTCGCGTACGCTGATGACGTAGACATCATCGGTCGAAAACTGCGGGATGTGACTGCAGCCTTCTCAGGTATTCAGAAGGAATCAGCGAACATGGGCCTAACGGTGAACGAGGACAAAACGAAGTTATTAGTTTCAACGAACAAAGAATCTACTCGTTTGGGAAACTGCTTGAACGTTGACAACTATAATTTCGAGGTGGTAGATAATTTTGTCTACCTAGGCTCCGTCATCAACAAAGAAAATAATGTCAGCCTAGAAATCCGGAGAAGAATCCTGCTTGCAAATAAATGCTACTACGGACTAAGCAAGCGATTCAATGACAGAGCCCTCTCCCGACGAACAAAACTCCAGCTATACCAGATACTGGTTCTACCTGTCCTAATGTATGGCTCAGAATCCTGGGTTATGACACAAGCGGATGAATCGGTTCTGGCGGTATTCGAGAGAAAAATACTCCGTAAAATATATGGGCCCATCATCGTTAACGGAGAGTATCGGCGTCGTATGAATCATGAGCTGTGCGAGCTGTACACTGACATTGACGTGGTCAAACGCATTAAGGTGCAACGGTTGCGTTGGCTAGGTCATGTTGTACGCATGGACGAAAATGCTCCAGCTCGAAAAGTCTTCGACAATGAACTCGATGGACGGCGCAGAAGAGGGCGACCAAAACTCCGTTGGAAAGACCAGGTTACTGAGAACCTTACAGAACTCGGTGTGACTAACTGGAGAAGAAGCGCAGAAGATCGAGGCGCTTATAATATTTTTCTACGTGCGGTATATAATCCACTGGGATTGCATAGAAGTACCAGCTAAGTAAGTAAGTAAGGAAAATGATAACAGAGACGTCTCATCATTCTGTTTTTTTTTTTAATTACAAACTGTCTGCGATTCTTTGTAATCAACAACATTACCAAATTGATAAGAAAAATGTATGTAATGGGTGAACTCCAACACTAATTAGACGATTTCAAAAATTATTTTTTTTAACATCAAAATTCGCCTAATGAAGAGAAAGGTATACATTTTCCCTCTTTGATATTTACTTTGATTTAACTAAATTTATCTAATCCATTTAAGTTTCGGCTATTTAAGAAGAATAATGATTCAGGACTAGGTGAAAGAAACTGATATAGAAGTAAGATAAACGTGCAAGTTCGACCTAGCTCAAAACTTTCTAAACTGGTTCAATACTAGTACAAAAGGGACGATGCCTCCAAGTCTAGGACATGTTCATGTAAAATGAGACAGTTGTTAGTATGAAAGTTAAACTAGTTAACATTCCTGCTAGGTTCTTACAACTTTAAACTGAATTTATCGACAACTTAGCTTAGTGTTATAAAATCCAATTTAGTAAATTTACCAATTTGTTTGTAACCCCAGTAAGACATTAAAGCTACAAAAACTTTTTTTTTAATACTTACATGATAATAACATTACTAATACCGCAATTCTATAAAATTTATATTTTAATGTATGATTTTGGGTTCTTAAACCGAGTCCTGTTAGTATTGTTGCAATAACGTCCGTTATTAGCGTTATAACACATAAAACAGCAGTTGCTTTAATATAAACTGCAAAAAAAAACAAAACAATTAATTAGAGATATAGACAATTTTTAGATGTTTTTTTTTATAATACTTACAAACATTACGACTGGGATAACAGCCTGGAGGATCGATTATATTAAATGGAAGTGGTGGCAATACATCCTCTTCGATACAATGAACAAATAGACCTTGACGCCAGCCTGCTGCCATTAGCCAATCGGTGGATGCCAATGCCATAATCATTAATAGTATAACAATAACGCCACAAATAAATGCAATGACCTATAGATTTTGAAATGAAACATAAAAAACCAACGTATTAGCATTGTAAGGGCAAAAGAAAGAGAGAGAGCGAAAAGAATAAAACATATAAATTTGACTATAATTTATCAACTAACTAGTTTAAGCCGGTTATTTATGGGAAACTCCTTCGAAGCCGAAAAGTTTTGAATAGGTATTGGTCACATAAAATAAAGATTAGAAATAAGAATATTAAGATTTTTGTTCAGGGGACAATTAAACTTATTCAGCCCGATTCTGAATACTCCCCGGGAATTATTTAAAATTCTTAACCAACGGGGAGATATGGAAGAGATAATTTCAATTATTCGAAGTCAGTCGTTTCACGTCAGTTGTGTTGCGTTAGCTATTTTGTTTTGCAAATTATTTTTATGAAGTTTCCAACGTATAAAGCGAACAAAGTAGATATAAATAACAGATACCTACACAAAAAATTTAAAAATTTTCAGTGCTGCGTTTGTGTTTATATCTAAAGTAGAAAACTCTTTGCAATTTCCCCGATTGTGATATTGAATGCAATTCTTCGCTTCCTGGCCGAAGGTGACTGACAGACGGGTGAGAGAATATATTCCGATCTAATATCACCTCTGAGAATTTTTTTAATCGTTATAGAATTTAATATTTTTCGCCTACTTGATAGAGTAGGCAATTTAATTAGAGACAGTCTGCTGACTTTTGGTAGAAGATTGGAGTTAGGATCCCATCGAAGATCCCTGAGACAGAACAGTCGAAATTGCTTTTGACCCGACTGTAACATATTGATATAAACATCATATTGTGGATCCCATACAACCGATCCATACTTATTTTTTTTCTAAAAAACAATGTTATATAGAGACAACCTTTTCTCTTTAAGAAAAAAAAAACAATTTACGTAGAATATTTAAATTGATATTATTATTATTTAAAACTTTACAATTTTTTTATTTTTTATTTTTAGTTTTGATAAAATATTTTTTTAATTTTTTTTTAGTTCTTCAATAACTATTTTTTAATTAACCAGCGAATTTTTTGAACGAATTAATATTTTTTTAAATTAACAAAAAAATTTTTATTTTTCAAAAAAAAAATTATATAGAGACAAACTTTTCTCTTTAAGAAAAAAAAAAAACAATTTACATAGAAAATTTAAATTAATATTATTATTGTGTTAACATTATTATTTTAAACTTTACAATATTTTTTAATTATTTTTAATTTTGGTTAAATTTTTTTACTTTTGTTTAATTTTTTTTAGTTAGTAAAAAATTATTTTTTTAAGTAAAGAATAATATATTTTTAAATTAACCTTAACCAAATATTTTTTTTAATTAGCCAATTAATTTTTATTTTAAATTATCCAATTTATAAAATTTAAATTAATCAATTAATTTTTATTTTAAATTTTTAATTAGTCAATTATTGTTTACAATTTTTTTTGTAAGTGATCAGTTAAATTTTTTTAATTGATTAATTAATTTAATAAAATTATTAATTAATTAACATTTTTATCAGCCGAAAATGTCCAGCACCAAGTATAGTTTGAATTTGACCGTTAATATTTGAACATGAGAAATGGAGGAAATTCTTTCCCCACGATTCCCCTTTTTACCTCAAAGCTTAAGCTTCTTTACAAGGTTTTTTTGTAAAAAGGGGAATCGTGGGGAAAGAATTTGTCCATTTCTCATGTTCGAATATTAACGGTCAAGCTGAATTTGACCAAAAATATCAAACAATAAAAACACTTTTCTGATCGTAGGCCGAATTTGATGTATCATTTGATACACTTAACGTAAATTTAATATATAAAAACACGATCGACTAAAACTAACAAACAAACAGTTTAAAATACACTGGCACGGCACGACCTAAAAACTAAATGCCTTACTTTGACATAGAAAAATTTTAAGTAATCTTAGTTTACCAACAAAAAACCTTGTAAAGAAGCTTAAGCTTTGAGGTAAAAAGGGGAATCGTGGGAAAAGAATTTCCTCCATTTCTCATGTTCGAATATTAACGGTCAAATTCAAACTATAATTGGTGCTGGACATTTTTGGCTGATATCTACTTCGCATGTACATTAGACCGTCTCACTTTTCATTTTTTTTTTCGAAATACCTTCATGAACATCGATTTTCATAATCTACTTTAAAAACCAAGAATTTTGGTGTATAACACTTAAATATTGATGAACGGGAAGTGGACTCTCAAATCGTTTTTTCGTTTTTTTAGGCAAAATGACTTTTTCTCAAAAAATGTAAAAATCTTGCTTTGGTAATTTGCCTCTAACTCAAGCAGTTTTTAACGGATTTGAACCTAATTACATGCATTAGAAAGCTTATTAAATTTGCAAAATGTTTCCTAAAGCAACATTGCCCTTTTTTGCTATGGTTTTTTATTCAAAGCATCGCAAATTTAGATTTTCAAAACTAAATTAGAATTTTTTTTTAATTTTTGCTTACATTTTCGTATATAAAAATTGAACGGGGCAAAATTTTTATATTCTGTAAATGCAGTACGATAGGAAATTTTATAATAAAGATTTTGGTGTAAATATCAGTAGCATTCTGTGAAGAAAAACTGCAGTTGAAGTTAAAATGATGAAATTAATAAAGTTGTTTATTTCCTCGAATTTCATAAATACATTAATATAAAGTAAGAACAGATTGATTTTGGTTTTTTATTTTTTAAAATTTGCTAAGATTGTACTTTTGTTGGAGTTTAGATGCGTTTTGTGAAAATGCACGTCAAAAAAGCACGTCACCAGACATAAGTCTTATCGTGAAATCCAAATCGAAATGGAACTCGCTAGATCTTTCAAAAATTTCGCCTGGCATCAGCAATTCAAGAATAGCCTCTTGCATCGATAATGAAAGTGAAGTACAGCTCAAAAGTATGATAAAAAAAACCAACTTTCTATTAAAAAATCACCAAGGCAAGATTATACAAGGCTTTTGGAGCTGAGACTAATATTCTTGGGCGAAAGAACTTTCAAAAACAAACCAATCAAAGTTCGACTTCCTGGAGCATTGCACCGTGCTAGATTTATGTCCCGCGGTATTTACAGCGTCAAAATTTTTTCATTTCAAAACCAAATTAAACAGACAGGTACATAAAAATTATTTTACAAGCTTCGAAAACAAAATTGAAGTATTTATTTTTTTTGTTTAGATGATAAGTTGCGTGGTCTCACTGAATTCAATATTTTTCTGGTCAAAATTTACGTTGAGCATTGGTTTAAGTCCACGTTTGCAACAAACGCTGCTTCAAACGATATTTTTTTGATACAACAAATTCAGCAATGCAGCAAAATAAATTTTTCTGTGGTGGAGGCTGCTCTGAAAATAATGTCACGCCACTTATGGTATTTAAGTGAAGTAGCGATTGGCTTATCTTTTTTTGATCCAAGACATTCACTAAATACGTTGGACGAAATTTGTTTCGTTATAAGTGTTTTTTCAAAGAAGCTAATCTCAAAATTAGCTTAGGACTTTGCCCAGAGGCTGAAAGTTACTGACTGTCACTCACTTGGGAGTGACCAGAATCGATTCCTTTGCGGCACTGTCCAAGCAGCTAACTACTTCCGGTCTTAGACCAAGTATTCCCTGGGCAATGACTTTAAAGCAACCGCTTTGAAGTTAGCTAGAGTTAGAAGGCGAAACGTTGAGTAACCTAATCGGCATGCTACCACCGATGCGTCTTAGGAATTAGGTAACAGAAGTTACTGAAGCTCAACATAGGCTCTCCTAGTGGCTTTGGCAGCCCCAAGAAACTAGGATCGGGAGCGGTGGCCTAATAAGCCACTCTCCTTAAACAAAATTTATTATGAAAACACGGAGAATAAATATAACAAGAACCCCCCCAAATGTTGACGACCCCCGCAAACGATATAAGGACCATGATTTAAGGATATGCACCTGGAATGTCCGAACTCTTTACAGAGATGGTGCCTCTATCCAACTGGCGGATGTCCTCGACAAATACAAGGCTGACATCACCGCCATACAGGAAATGAGATGGACGGGACAGGGATGCACACGACGAAAGAACTGTGACATCTTTTACAGCTGCCATGCAGAAAGACACGAATTTGGATGTGGTTTCATAGTCGGCAAGAGACTTCGACACCTGGTCTCGCGGTTTAACCCTGTAAGTGACCGTATAGCCACCATTCGCATCCGGGCGAAATATTTTTACATCACGCTGATTTGTGTACACGCCCCGACGGAAGATAAAGACGATGAGATCAAAGATGCATTTTACGAGCGCCTAGAGGAAACATACGACCGCTGCCCTGGCCACGACATTAAAATTGTTCTGGGAGACTTTAATGCAAAAATAGGAAGGGAAGATGTTCTTGGTCCATCGATCGGTAAATTCAGCCTGCATACCGACACGTCAGACAACGGGTTTAGGCTGGTTAGCTTCGCAGCGGGAAGGAACATGGTAGTTAGTGGAACCAGATTCCAGCACAAAGATATCCACAAGGCAACTTGGCTATCCCCCGATCAAAACACCAAAAATCAAATTGATCATGTGGTAATTGATGGCAGGCATGCATCTAGTGTCATGGACGTGCGTGTGATCCGTGGTGCTAATATTGGCTCGGATCATTACCTTGTTGCAGCCAAGGTTCGCACAAGATTGAGCAGAGCGAAAAACGCACGTAACCAAACACAAAGAAAGCTGGACATCGCGAAGCTGCAAACCCCAGAGATAGCTACTGCCTACTCCGACCACCTCTCCCAACTTTTACGACACAACGCCTCTACTTCTGACGTTCCCGATACACAGTGGCAGCATATTGCGCATTCCATGGCAACCGCCGCAACAACCGTGCTAGGATATGAAAAGCGGCGCTCAGACGAATCCTGGTACGATGAAGAATGTCGCATAGCGTCTGAGGAACAGGATGCTGCTTACATGGCAACGCTACAGCCAATTGTAACCCGTGCTGTTAGGGAACGGCATAAGGAGAAAGTAAAACGGGCGAGACAGCTATTTAGGCGAAAAAAACGTCAGATGAAGGAACGGGAGAGCGAGGATATAGAGCGATACAGGGATAGAGGTGAGGCCCGAAAATTTTACCAGAAAGTAAGAGCAAATGGATACGGTAATGGCCTCCCCACCTGTAAGGACAGTGATGGAAATCTGGTCACGGATACGCAGAGTGTGCTGCACATATGGAGAGAACACTTCCAGCAACTGCTGGTTCCAGAAGGCAGCGCACGTGAAGTTATCACGCCAATTGTCGACGACGGCTTAGATTGCCCACCACCAAGTCAAGCCGAGGTAAGAAGAGCAATATCGCGGCTGAAAAACAACAAAGCAGCCGGTGCCGACGGTCTGTCCGCAGAGCTCTTCAAGTCCGGTGGCGAGGAGTTGATAACGAGCATGCACCAGCTCCTGCGCACGGTTTGGCTTAAAGAGTGCATGCCCGACGATTGGAATGTAAGCGTATTATGTCCTGTGCTGAAAAAAGGTGATCCAAGTGTGTGCTCCAACTACCGCGGGATCAGCCTTTTACCCATCGCATATAAGGTCCTGTCGAGTGTGCTATGTGAAAGACTAAAGCCAGTGTTATCCAACCTGATCGGGCCTTATCAGTGTGGCTTTAGACCTGGAAAATCAACAACTGACCAGATTTTCACACTTCGGCAAATCCTGGAAAAGACCCAAGAGAAACAGATCGACACGTACCATCTTTTTGTCGACTATAAAGCTGCCTTCGACAGCCCGATACGGCAGAAATTACTTGAAGCCATGGCTGAGTTTGGTATTCCAGCGAAGCTGATACGTCTTTGCGGAATGACGCTGACTGACACGAAGTCTTCAGTGAAGATTGGCAAGGACCTTACGGAGCCATTCTATACCAGACGAGGCCTAAAACAAGGCGACGGCCTATCGTGCGATCTCTTCAACATTGTGATGGAGATGATAATGAGAAAAGCTGCAGTAAACACGAGTGGCACTTTATTCAACAAAAGCCACATGCTACTCGCGTACGCTGATGACGTAGACATCATCGGTCGAAAACTGCGGGATGTGACTGCAGCCTTCTCAGGTATTCAGAAGGAATCAGCGAAAATGGGCCTAACGGTGAACGAGGACAAAACGAAGTTATTAGTTTCAACGAACAAAGAATCTACTCGTTTGGGAAACTGCGTGAACGTTGACAACTATAATTTCGAGGTGGTAGATAATTTTGTCTACCTAGGCTCCGCCATCAACAAAGAAAATAATGTCAGCCTAGAAATCCGGAGAAGAATCCTGCTTGCAAATAAATGCTACTACGGACTAAGCAAGCGATTCAATGACAGAGCCCTCTCTCGACGAACAAAACTCCAGCTATACCAGATACTGGTTCTACCTGTCCTAATGTATGGCTCAGAATCCTGGGTTATGACACAAGCGGATGAATCGGTTCTGGCGGTATTCGAGAGAAAAATACTCCGTAAAATATATGGGCCCATCATCGTTAACGGAGAGTATCGGCGTCGTATGAATCATGAGCTGTACGAGCTGTACACTGACATTGACGTGGTCAAACGCATTAAGGTGCAACGGTTGCGTTGGCTAGGTCATGTTGTACGCATGGACGAAAATGCTCCAGCTCGAAAAGTCTTCGACAATGAACTCGATGGACGGCGCAGAAGAGGGCGACCTAAACTCCGTTGGAAAGACCAGGTTACTGAGAACCTTACAGAACTCGGTGTGACTAACTGGAGAAGAAGCGCAGAAGATCGAGGCGCTTATAATATTTTTCTACGTGCGGTATATAATCCACTGGGATTGCATAGAAGTACCAGCTAAGTAAGTAAGTAAGTAATCTCAAAATCGGTGTCAGAGAACACAAAAATGTTTTTTGATATTATTGGAATCAATTATGACATTATTCAAAGTCCATCTTCCTGTTGCCGCGAAAATGAAAATTTGCAAAAAATTGAACAGTTTGTAATAAACTTAACAGTAGTTAACGACCCTGCCGAGCGAGCGATTGGGCTTCTAAAAGCCGTCAACAACACACCAGTGATGGAAAACAATGAGCAGAATGATTTGATTCAAGTCATCGAGCATTTTCACAAAACGCATCCAAACTCCAACAAAAGTACAATTTTAGCAAATTTGAAAAAATAAAAAACCAAAATCATTCTGTTCTTACTTTATAATAACGTATTTATGAAATTCGAGGAAATAAACCACTTTAATAATTTCATCATTTTAACTTAAACTGCAGTTTTTCTTCACAGAATGCTACTGTTATTTACACCAAAATCTTTATTATAAAATTTCCTACTATACTGCATTCACAGAATATAAAAATTTAGCCCCGTTCAATTTTTATATACGAAAAGGTAAGCAAAAATAAAAAAAAAATTCTAAATTAGTTTTGAAAATCTAAATTTCCGATGCTATGAATAAAAAACCATAGCAAAAAAGGGCAATGTTGCTTTAGGAAACATTTTGCAAATTTAATAAGCTTTCTAATGCATGTAATTAGGTTCAAATCCGTTAAGAACTGCTTGAGTTAGAGGCAAATTACCAAAGCAAGATTTTTACATTTTTTGAGAAAAAGGCATTTTGCATAAAAAAACGAAAAAACGATTTGAGAGACCACTTCCCGTTCATCAATATTTAAGTGTTATACACCAAAATTCTTGGTTTTTAGAGTAGATTATGAAAATCGATGTTCATGAAGGAATTTCGAAAAAAAATGAAAAGTGAGACGGTCTAATGTACATGTTTGACATAATTGTAGATATATATACAGCTGATGATGTACCATTGTGCATCAGTTCGTCACAAAGGGGTCTGAAGATGAACTCGTCATGGAGTTCGAAACGCGTCATCCTAGTGCGTGACAAGCTGAATTTGACCAAAAATATCAAACAATAAAAAACACTTTTCTGCTCGTAGGCCGAATTTGATGTATCATTTAATACATTTAACGTAAATTTAATATATAAAAACACGATCGACTAAAACTAACAAACAAACAGTTTAAAATAATCAATTTATTATATTTCAAAATTAATCAATTAATTTGTTTTCAAAATGATCAATTTTTTAGTTGGTTGGTTGGTGTGCAGGCGTCTCCTTCTACGAGGAGATCACTTAGGTACCTATGGACCTATTGTGACAACCGTTGGGCATTTACGCCATCCCTTCAACCTATGCTATCAGCGCGTGTGATGTCTGATTGTGTTGCAAGTTGTCGATTGGGAATTCGGAGTTTCGATCAAATAAGTCCAGTTGTTGATCCTTCCGATATCCATGGATGCAAGTTCCTCTATACTATTTAGGAAGGGTTTCCCCAGGGTTTCCAGTCGACTGTATAGGGCTGGGCAATCGCATATAATGTGGTCGGTAGATGGTTCACTGCTGCTATTCCCGCAGTAGTTACATTCGTTTTTCGTTGCGAATCCCATTCTGTTGGCATGTCTGCCTATGGGTCCATGTCCCGTCAGAAAGGTAATAATTTTCCTTATCTGGTCCCTCTCAACATTTCAGGTACGACGTACGCTTCCCCTGGATATCTCGTAAAGAGATTTCCGGCAGGCACTGACCACTTTCGATCTAATGTCGCAGGACTTCAACGAGTTTATCGCCTCTAGACTATCCATGTACAGGAGAATATTCTCCTGTGATATCTTCCTCACGTTGATCACGTCCGCGGCTCGTTTAATAGCAAGTATTTCCGCTTGGAAAACGCTGCAGAAGTCTGGAATCCTTGATCTTATACTAAGGCCTAGATCCGCGGAGTAGATACCATAGCCGACCTTGTTATTCAGTTTGGACCCATCGGTAAAGATGTTTATTGGTTCATACATTGCGTTCTCGTTCTCTGTCCACTCCCTTCTGGAGGGCTTTCTAGTTTCGTAGAGAATGTTCAATTTCCGTGCATTGAGCACGAAGTCAGTTTCAAGTTGAGGATCCTTGAGTGTCCGATTGAAGGATCCCAATGTTCAATCTCGTTAAGTCGAATAGCTGATTTGAGGGCGGAGCATTTGCAGCTCAAATCAGGTGGTAATAGATTAAGTATCGTGTAGAGAGCCTTAGAGGGAGTCGATCTTATACATCCGGTAATTAGGAGACAAGAGGAACGTTAAACACGATTCATTTTACAAAATTTGCTCTTATTTTCGAGCGCGTACTATACTATAGAGGCATATTGTTGTATTGGCTTCACTATAGCATTGTAAATCCAAAGTATTACCTTTGGTTTAAATACCCAGGTTTGCTCTTTAGCTACATTTTTAAATTTTTTAAAAAAATTCTTATTTTAAATCAAACGTATAATTTTTGTCATTTACTTTTTTTATTTTATGTGTGCATTTCCGTAGATTAAACTTTAAAATTCCGGAAAGATCGGAATAGAATGACGGTGCGACTCCTTATGGTGACTCCATTTCTGTCTTTACTGACAGTTTCAAATTGGAACAGGGTACAGGAGCTGGTGTCTACAGCTAAGACCTGCAGTTAAGCCTCTATTTCGGGCTACATAATGAATGCAGCGTTTTTCAGGATGAGGTACGGTACTGGCCATTCATAAAGATGCGGAGGTCATAATGGGATGTGAAATTGATACTAGCAGACGGATAACCATATATGGGGATATCCACAGGCTGCAAAAGCGTTAAATTCTATAGACTAAAGCCTCTGGACTAAATGGTGGACTAAAGCCTTTGAATGTCAGCCTCTGTTGGGTTCCAGGACATTGCGAGATTCCTGGTAACGAATCAGCAGAACTACTGGGCAGAGGTCGGTTTACTATGTCCAATAATGACTTTCTGTAAGATGTTTCCCGTCCATTTGTTACCTTTTTGGTTGGTGCAGGATTGGATGATCCAGCAGTTGTTGGATCTCCAGAGCAGCTGCATAAGTGCAAGATCGCTGTGGCCCGAATATAGCAGATCCCGATCGGCGTATATAGTTGGCCTGTGCAATTCTAACAGGCCATTGCAATATCAGCCACCTGACAGGCAAATAGGATAGATCCAACTGGACTACTGCTGTGTGTGTAAGGACGAGTAGGAGGCTAAGACTCTTAGGGGAGAGTAACATAGAAGACATAGAGTCTCTCTCATCAGTCCCAGTAGGAGATTTAATACGTTTCTTCCAGAGGCTTCCACGGCTAACTGGGCCAAGATAAAAAGACTTTCCCTTCTCTATCCCTTTCCTCTTTCCTTATTTCTCCTCCCCTCCCTTTCTAAAGGGCAATCACAATGGATTAGCAGATCTCGGTGTGTTGTATGATCTGGTTTTTATCTGGAATCACAAACGAACCTAAACTATTTAAAATAAGTAGGCCGGCAATATTTCGCTTTTGCATAGTTGATTTAGCTTTAATAAGATCTCGATCCTAACGAAAGTTTCTCTCAAAATTTTTTTAATTTTTGCTAGCCTCAGTAAGAGAAATGAGATAGCAAAACTTAAAAAAAACATGTCTTCATTAATTTTATACCAAAACTATATAAACTTTAATCTTTATAATTTTTTTCAACTAGAAATATGACTTACCTTTAAAGGTCGGGTGATTGTTATGGTTTCGATAGTCGTTGTGGGCGCCATTTTCGATGGTGATGGACGTCGTGAACTGTGAAAGATTAAAATGAATAGAAAATAAGACCAAAAAAATTACAATAGAATTTAGAGGAAAAAAAAATCAATCCCAATTTAAAGTTAAAAGTTAGCAGTTTTAAAGCCGACAAACACAAGACATTGGACAAGTACTTACCAGTAAGTAACGGAATGTTTGTAGAATTAATTTTAGTTGTGTGTTACGTTAACAACTTTTTCGTTTTTCCGATAATTTTTTATTGGAATACTTTGGATGATTTATATATATATATATGTGTGTGTTTATGAATATATATATATAGTTGGTAGTGTGTTATGATGGTATTTTATTTTTGTTGTTGTTATATATATATGTATATATATATATAGTATATTATTGAATTTTGTAACTTAATTGCTTATTGGGTTTTAAGAGATTTGTATTGATAATTTACAAAAAATGCTTTGACTTTGAAGTATTTCATGTTAAGTTGTTGGTTAGTAAAAAGTCTTTGTTGTTTTTAGTTTTTATTTTCGTTTTTTGTCCAGTTAATTGGGAAGTTTTGTTGTTGTTAAATTGTTTTTTTTTTATTTTTCTTCAGCTTTTATTCATTCGCTTTTGTTGTTAAATAATTACTAGGGGGAATGTAAGGAGTTGTTGGTTGGTTGGTTGTTTGTTAATTTGTATTTTTAGTTTGGGAACTGTTTGTAGTTCTTTCCTTTGTCTTTACTTTTGATAGTTAAAAGTTTTTCTCTTTAGCTGTGCTTGGAAATTGTTTTTTTGAAGACTTTAGTTGATTTTTTCTCATTGTATTTCTCTTATTGAGTTTGGGGTTAAGGTTGATATTGTTAATGCACTTTTGAACACCTTTAGTAATGGAGATTAAAATAATTAGTTGGTTTATGTTTTAGGTTTTGTTTTTTGGTATCAAGTAATATTACGAAATACGTTTGAATCGAACAAAATATAAGACGCAATTTAAATTTTAAATATGAAACAATTATATGCGTTAATTTTTGTATGATTTAATGGTATGTGTTGGTTGGTTGGAGGTGAGTGATTGGAGCATCCAGTAGCAGAGAGAGAGCGGCTTAAACAATTACATTTACAAATGATATATTTTTTTATAATATTACAATATGACAAATTTTAAACATATCGTATTTGGTATCTACATAAACAAAATGTTGTTTTAATTCGGTTAGAGTTTGTGCCTTAGTCTAATTAAAAGACTATAGGTGGCACCCTAAACAATCAATAGTTTTCGTAATTTTCATAAATATACTAAAAGTTTCTGCTGGATTTTAACGTCAAACATAAAAAATCGTCATAAATTTTAGGGGCGCCTTGGGTTCAGTGATGATAAAAAGATATATTTAAAACGAATCTAGTGGTTCAAATTTCAGGGCCCTACGGATACTCTGGATCTTCTTACGCCAAATTAATTTTGGAAATATTTGGTTTTGTTTTTAAATTTTTGTTTTTTTTTAGTTTTAAATGATTTCAAAATCATTATAGTTTAAATATTGCGTTACATTTAACACTTTCCGCTGCCCAAAGTTCTATAATGCGTAAAACAAAAATCATCTCAGACCTATTGTCGCAAAAAAGTCATAGGGACTGATGGAATCTCTTTCCCTAATATTGTTTGCCTTTTATGGTGCCGTTGGAGATGTAAATTGAATCTTGCATCTCAAACCGACTCACAACCTCCTTCGTGGTGGCACCTGGGTAACGTAGTTCATGATAGCCTCCCTTCCTGTAAGGACGAGGATAGAAATCTGTTTCCAGATAAGCAGAGTTTGCTGCATATATGGAGAGAACACTTCCAGCAACTGCTGGTTCCAGAAGGCAGCGCACTTAAAGGTATAACGCCAATTATCGACGACGGCTTGGATTGCCCACCACCGAGTCATGCCGAGGTAAGAAGAGTAATATCGCGGCTGAAGAACAATAAAACAGCCGGAGCCGACGGACTTTCGGCAGAGCTCTTCAAGTCCGTTGGCGAGGAGCTGATAACAAGCATGCACCAGCTCATACACAAAGTTTGGCTTAACGAGTGCATGCCCGATGATTGGAATCTGTGCTAAAAAAAAAGGTGATCCAAGTGTGTGCTCCAGCTACCGCGGGATCAGCCATTTACCGATCACATATAAGGTCCTGTCGAATGTACTATGTGAAAGATTAAAGCCGGTGTTATCCAACCTGATCGGGCCTTGTCAGTGTGGCTTTAGACCTGTTAAATCAACAACTGACCAGATATTTACACTCCGGCAAATTCTGGAAACAAAAACCAAGAGAAATAGATCGACACGTTCCATCTTTTCGTCGGCTAAAAAGCTGCCTTAGACAGCCCGATATGACGGATATTACTCGAATCCATGGCTGAGTTTGGTATTACAGCGAAGCTGATACGTCTTTGCGGAATGACGCTGACTGACACAAAGCCTTCAGTGAAGATTGGCAAGAACGACGACGAGGCCTAAAACAAGGAGCGGCAAGATATTCGACAAAAGCCACGCGCTACTCGCGTACGCAGATGACGTAGACATCATCGGTCGAAAACTGCGGAATGTGATTGCGGCCTTATCATGTATACAGACACAATCAGCGAAAATGGGCCTAATTATGAACGATGACAAAACGAAAATATTAGTTTTAACGAACAAAGAATCTACTCGTTTGGGAAACTGCGGAGAAGAATGGATGTTATTACAGACTTTGCAATTGATTTAATGATAGATACCTTTCTCGACGAACAAAAATCCAGCTATACCAGATACTAGTTCCACATGTCTTCATGTATGTTTCAGAATCCTGGGATTTAACACAAGCGGATGAATCGGTTCTGGTAGTATTCGAGAGAAAAATACACCGTATAATATATGGGCCCTTCATCGTTAACGGAGAGTATCGACGTCGTCTGAATCATGGACTTTACCAGCTGTACACTGACATTGACGTGGTCAGGTCTTCGACAATAAACTCGATGGCCGGCGCAGAAGAGTGCGATCAAAACTCCGTTGGAAAGACAAGGACACTGAGAACCTTGCAGAACTTGGTATGACAAACTGGAGAAGAAGCGCTTATAATATATTTATACGTGCGGTGTATGGCATTGCAAAGAAGTGCCAGCCAGTAAGTGGGTAAGTAAGTATACCGACCAAATTCAAATACTCTGTAGTTACCCATTTGGTCGATGTGGGAGAAATCCTGAGAGAAATCCTTTCCTGCCTATTTGCAATCCCAAAACATATTTTTAGTATTATTAGTGAAAGTTTACTCGTGTTATCCTGCCCACCAGCCATCCACACGGAATTAGCTCAATCGTCATAAAGATTGCTGAAGCAAAATTTATCTTAAGATCATCCCTGTGGTTGAGGAAGGGCTAATATGTATAAGTAACGAATATTAATAAATAAACCAGTTTATATAATGATAGGGTGGATGTATCGTATATATTAGAGTGGGTTAATTTTTTTTATCGAACAAGCGGTTATCAAGATCGTAATCTACTATGAATTCTAAGAAATTAGCCCAAGAAACCATGGGTCAAAAATCACAATCAAGCCCCCCGACTTTTAACAAGAAGCTTTTCGTATTGCGTATTGCGAAGCGACGTAGACTAACGATCCGAATGTGCCGGGTTCGACTTACGGCCGGGGCACTGACCAAATCAACATCGATGACATCATCATCCTAGATGCTTAAACTATAAATACCCAGATTGCGCAAGGACCAAGGAAATGATTAATCAACATCACAAATAAATTAACAAAACCAGCTGGCGCCCTCTTTGGTGGAATTTGGCGATTAAAACTCACAATCCTTGACACAAACCTTGCCATCTACAAAGGAACGAAACAGAGTTGCCAAGAATGATCGTATGATAATCGGATTATACACCTGATCGAGTGCTGATAAATTGAAAACCGGTATAAAGAATTATCATCCCAGCTACTTCAACTAGCTGTTACAACAACAACTGCCTCGGAATCGCACCTATAGCGTTCAAATGTATAACCGACCAGTAGTCATTTTTTTTTCCCAATATTTTTCCCAAACATACCTACTTCCTATCTCCACCCCCTAAGGGAGCTCCTACAAATTTGTTTCTTCTAATTTGCAGGGTCGCCCCTAGATGAGTCAAATGTTTGATCAGCCCCCAATTTTTATTCAACCCCATAATATCTACCCTCTATCTTTAACCCTTAAGGTGGTCCCCATGGAAGTTTTTTATTTTTATAATTTTTTTTATGAAATCAGCTCCAAATCCGATCCCCACCTAACGTGCTTCCCGAAATTTCCGTTAAAATTATTCATTTTTATTGTAATTAATAGTGCACAGTATTTCCCGGGAAACGGTCTTCCCGAACCTATCCCGGATATTGTATGAGCGGTGATCGGTGGGCGTGACTGATTTTGATGAGATTTAATTTTTCTTAATTTGGTCAATACAATGCTCGTTGCCAACATTCACTGTGGAAAGCCGTAATGTAGGCAGTAGATATACGACCACAAATGAAATCGATTACTCTAGTAATAAATATTCTTCTCAAAATTGCGTACGCCAACTAGGAACCCTCCATTAGGAGGGTGGTCTACAATCACTTTGCCTTAAATGCAATGCAAAGCGAATTATTCTTATTTTCGTTTTTTTCAAAAAAATTAATAATACTATTTTAACGCTTTCCCACCAACTGCTCGTTAACAAAAGTGTCGCGTAATATTTAGATAATGAGAGAATTTCCCTAATCACCAATAACGGCCTTAATATAAATCCCATCTCTTTTTAAATCCTCACGATTCTCTAACACACTTAAGCACCACAGATAGCGGCGGCGGCAGCTGTTTCCAATTTCAAAACAATAATTGTTAGCCCTTTGCTCTATACCGACGACTGCTGATGTCAGACAAGTTGGGTGTGAATGGAATGAAATAGAATTCAGAGTGTCGGTCTAACTGTCTGTCTGTCTATTATGGCTAAGATGATGATCAACATAATGGAAAAAGTTTTGAATTTCAAATTTTATTTCAAGAGAGTACCACAAACTGAAGCATCAACTTGCAACATCAACATGCAGTATATGCGGCAGTACAAAACACAATAGCGCAACAGCAATGACAACAACAGCAGCAGCAACAACAGCAACGCTATGAAATGTATTTTCACAAGTAGCCAGCCAACAAAGAACAAGCGAGAAACTATTAACAAATAAAACTAAAAAAACAAAAACAATTCAAATAAATACAATCCAATGGAATATGATGCACCCAACTATAATAACGACAACAACAAACATAAGCAGGGCCAACCAAAACACTTGATATATTTTCGAGGTTTGCCGGGGTGGGGGAGGTAGTTTTGGGGTATTTAGGGTTTTTAATAAACAAAAAACGATGAAAACGAAATATGAATGCATGTGTGACCGCCGATCCGAACATATTTGTTACAGATTCTGGAAATGTTTTGTATTTTTCTGGCTTGTTGGTTATCACTGGAGTGATTGTGGTTCATGCCGGGTGTGACAAGCAGAGCACAAGTGCTCTTGCGTAGTTTTGTGTTTTCATAATTTGTCGTTTTTTTTGTGTGTGTTGTTGTTGTTTTGCTATGGCGAGGGGTTTCGAATTACATCAAGTGGCGCTTTTCAATTTAGTTTTTATTACAAATTTGAACTCATTTTCACTAAGTGTATATTGTGTGTGTGTGTGTGTGTATTGTCAATACACAGCGCACAGTGGGTTTGGAAGAGTTATACGAAAATGGAGCTATGAATGTCTAAAATTATAGTAGAAGAGAAGAAAAAACAAGAACCTTTCTAAATGTTGACGACCCCGCAAACGTTATAAGGACGACGAATTAAGGATAAAAAACCTAATTTCCTACAACCCATGAATGAGGTATGGGATAGCTTCTCGTGAATTAACACGCTTTCTATTTTAGGTTCACAACAAACGACACCTACTTGTTTATCGACGAATGCCAACGTCACTGTGTGAGAATCTTTTACAAGACATGACGTTTGACACGACATTTATACTGCGAAGTAGCTGTCGACAATAATGATTAAAGGATATGCACCTGAAATGTCCAAACTTCATACGGAGATGGTGCCTCTATCCAACTGGCGGATGTTCTCGACAAATACAAGGCTGACATCATCGCCATATAGGAAATGAGATGGACGGGACAGGAATGCACACGAGGAAAGTACAGTGACATCTTTTACATACGAATTTGAATTTGATGTATCAAGTGGGTGTGACCATGCCCATTGGACCCTATTTTTAAAACCGCAATATATAGAGGACTGTTTCTTCAATCGCCTTGAAGATGTATGTTCATGCATTTGACTGCAAAGTTCATGATCCAACAAAAAATAAGCGGGATCAGAACAGTGGGCGTGGTATAAAGCTAAAATGTTTAAAAAGCTGTATCTCATTAACTATAAGAGGTATAAAACTGATATTTGGTATGTATTTGGAAGTGTACTATGCCACGCCCCATTAAAGCGTTATAACAGCTTTAATAATAGTTTGATCTTCCGGTAGATTTCACAGTATAGTAGAGCTATAAACAGGCTATTTGGAACCAATAGTGCAAACGCCCCGACGGTAGACAAAGTCGGAGACATTAAAGATTCATTATACGAGCACCTGGAGGAAATAGATGACCGCTGCCCTGTTCACGACATTAAAATTGTTCTGGGAGATTTTAATGCTAAGATTGGAAGGAAATATAGTATGGGTCCAGCAGTCGGAAATTTTAGTCTACACTTCAACACCACCGACCTTAGCTTCTCGTCGGCAAAATACATGGTAGTTAGTGGCACAGATTCCCGCATAATGATATCTACAAGTCAACCTTGATATGCCCTATTCAAAAGACAACAAACCATATAGTTCACGTGGAAATCGATTAAAGAAATGTCTCAAGCGTTTTAAATGTACGTATAATGCGCGGTGCAAACATTGATTCAGATTACGACCTAGTTGCAGCCAAGGTACGCGCTCGCAACTGAAAATCTGCATAACACCGATATAGCCAATGCCTACTCCAACCAACTCTCTCAATGACTGCAACATTACCAAAGAGTATTTGTTTTATTACTTTTTCCAATACCTATGACCTTTTATGTTCAATTTGTTGGTCTTGTGATCAGATGACACCAAAACCAATAGATACCAATCGGATGGGAAGGTCTGGTATTGACCATTCTTGCTTATTTGCTGCTACGATCAATTGCGTTTCTTGTAATATCGCCTTGAGATCTTCGTAAGACATGGCCCATCCAGCGTCATTTCCGTTTTCTGATTTCAGAATTAACAGGTATTTGCCCACACTCTGCCTATAGTTGTTCGTTTGTGATGGTGTTTGGCCAGAAAATTCTTAGTATGTGACGAAGGCAGCGGTTGATGAATACTTGTACGGCATTTATATGGCATTGGTTTGAATTCCAGTACACACACCCATAAAGTGCTACTGATTTCACATAGCTGTTGAAAATGTTAATTTTGGTGCGCCTAGAGATTAGGGTTGCCAGGCACCGAATTCGAAAAGTCGGGAAAATCAAAACTAAAAAGCCGGAATTTGTCAAACAAACATTTGACAAATGAAAATATCATATTATGTTGGTTTTGACATCTTTATACCATCACCCTTAGGGATGAGGGTTTATATCATTTGATATGAAAAAAGGTGTAACGCATTAAAGGAGGCGAGTTAGACCCAAATTGTCTTAAGACAAAATTCGTTTCAGGACATTTTAAGACGATTAAGCTATGTCCGTCTGGTTGGCTGGCTGGATGGCTGGTCAGCAGGATAACTCGAGTAAACCTTAACGGATCGGTATGAAAATTTACCAGTATTAATCAGAGACCGTAACTGTTATAACTTTTATATATAAAAGTCCCTCTGTAAGAGTTATTTTCTGATTTTTATTTTATCTCTCCGAACATAAGACTTATTTTTGATTTATATTTTAAAAGTCCCAAAATAACAATTATTTCTGATTTATATTTTATCGCTCAGAAATAAGAGTAATTTTTGATTTCTATTTTAAAAGTCCCACAATAATAATTATTGAAGACTTTTTGAAATAGAAATCAAAAATAAAAATCATTCAATGAGTTTTTCAAATCAAAATCGAAAATAAAAATCAGCCTGAGACTTATATTTTTTCTGATGAAATATAAAACTCACTTGAAGACTTTTAATTTTTATTTGTTCAAATAAAAGTCTTTTGGTTCAATCGATATGCTAACAATATTTATATTCTGGCCAAAATAATTACAATTGTGGGACGTTCGGACCATATTTAACTCATAGCTACACAATGCAACGAAAAAACGATGGTTTTTACCATCACCCTTAGGGATGAAGGTATATGTATATCATTTGTTACAAATAAAAGTTTAAGGCATTAAAGGAAACGTGTTAGACCCCAAGTATCTTAGGATCAAATTGTTTCAGGACTTCTTAAGACCATTGAGCCATGTCCGTCTGTTTGGCTAGCTGGATGGGTCGTTTATCATCATTATGAAAATGTGCCAGCATTTTTAAGTTAAGTAGACAAACCCATAGATGACCGAATCATTTGACACACTCCTTCTTGTACCTCCCATATGAATGACCAAAGTTGTTCCTTAGTTCTACAGGCATATTTTTTCCGTTATTAGAGTGAATTGTGTCAAATTTTGGACAAGGTAGTTGAATAATGGTTGAATATAAACCTATTTTAAATATTTCTGTGTATTTGGAAAGGAGAGACTATGGCCTTTCCAAATCTATATATATGTATGTAACTTGTCATAAACTTTTGTTTTTTTTTTTTAATTTTGAAGAAGTTTTCAGCCAAAACTTTTTTGCATTATCCTAATGTTTATTATATTGTTCAGAAAGTGCACACTGTCATGATTAAAACGCATACTTGTTTATAAAAATCGGTTAACAAATCGTTAAGTTATTCATAATTTTCAAGGAAGCTGGGGGATAATTACATTTGGTCGGAGAATAAATGCGATCTAACTCAAAAAAATGTAAAAAAGATCCCTCTGGCGTTAAAAATAAATTTCAAAAATGGATTCCTTGACCACAAAAACAGTAAGATACCTGTGATATCATTTAAGATTTTTGTTTAAATTAACAAGAATCCCATTCAAAATGACCCACTGCCCTGAAATAGTTAATTTCTATACATGAATACTTTTTGAAAGTATATTTAGCTCACTAGCAATTTCTTCACTTGACTGCAACTTCACCACCGATTTGTTTTATATATAAAATCCATTCTATAAATTAACAAACACAATCGGAAGGACAATCGGATGGAAACTGTATGTGCATGGATATAGCATCTTATAACGTAATGTACTAAGTATGTTTGTATTAAAGCGTTGTTTTGGAACAAAAGACAATATTATGCAATACAAATGATTTTTGGGTGAATAAAGAATCAGCTTCAAAGGACAAGAGTTCTATAAAGATTTCTACAGTACCTCTGAGCATCCCAATGAAGCTATGATGCTCTTGTGAAACGATCCTTTTGGAATAACGTCTTCAAGCTGATATACCGGCATATACTACTTAGGATTGATAAAGCATGCATTTGGTTGCATTTGCGAACTTGTAAAACGGTGTTGCGTGAGATGGTACACACCTGCCAATTAGATAATTTTTTTCAAGGTTAAACAATTTTGCACCCTTTCTTGCCATGTTTAACTCACAGTTTGCGAACTATAAGTGAACACTTAGTCCAATTATTTTTAGCTAAACTTGCCCGTCTCGTTGAGCTGATCAAAATCATATATACATATCTTTTATTACAAAAAACAATAATGCCGATATCAGCAAAAGACTTTTATTTCAGGCCTGAAGAAATAAAAATCTTTAGGTGAGTTTTAAATTTTGTTTTGAAAAATATAAGTTTTGAATGATTTTTATTTTTCGTTTGGCAAAATAAAACTCACTTCGTAATTTTTATTTCAAAAAGTTTTCAATAACTCTTATTCAAAGACTCAAAAAATTAAAATCAACAATAACTCTTATTTATTGAGGGATAGAATATAAATCAAAAATAACTCTTATTTGATGAGCGATATAATAAAAATCAAAAATAAGTGTTATTTGGGACTTTTAAAATAAAAATCACAAAATAAAAGTTTATTGCGAAATTCTACAGAGGGAGTAAAAACCAATGTAATGGTGTACTTAAAAAATTTTTAGCACATTTCCTTCACATTGATTTTTTTAGTTGTAAAATCGATCAATAACAGTTATTTTCGGTCCCTGGTATTAATATTTTTCGAAACGAACTAATGGGACTATAAATGGGCAGAATAGCCCCACCCTTTCTGGTACCTCCCATGCAAAATTACCCAGTTTTGGATAATTAATATTTCTTTCATAACTTCCAAACAGACGACCGGAGGATATTTAAATTTGGTCAGTTTATTTATTTTGCAAAAAATAGACAAACCAAAAGCAACCCGAAACCTTTGCCACACCGCTTCTGGTACCTCCCATACAAATGCCCACATTGCCCCTCATAGTTTTACATACACATCTTTTTTGTAAGTACACTAAATTCACTCAAATGTGTAAGATGTTCGCTAATGAAAATTGGTCTCAGGAATGAATATTGACTATATAGGTTCACCCTTTCTGGTACCTCCCTATTTTTGAAATTAATATTTCTTCCATAAATTTCAAACGGACACTTGTAGGGTAATGAAAATTGGTCGGTTAATTTATCTTGTGATAGGAGGCAAAACCTCAGAAAACTTAATTATTTGGCACATCCCTCCTGTTACCTCCCATACAAATGACCGAATTTACCCTCATTGTCTTACATACATATATATTTTTTTAGTGTACTGAATGCAGTCAAATCTGCTTGAACGGTTATGAAAATTTGAATCAAGAATGAATATGGACTATATCGGTACCTTCTGGTGCCTTCCATACAAAATAACCTACATATTTCTCCCATAACTTCCAAGTGGACACTTGGGGGGTAATCAAATTTGGTCAGTTAATTTATCTTATAATAGGAGGCAAAACCTTATGGCTTTGCTACCATAAAACTTATTATCCATTCTACTTCTAGGCTATTCAGTAATTTATTTATTATGCCATGTACTTCGACAATAGTACACGAGTCAGATTCTAGAGCTAATATGGACGTTTAAAATTCTCGCAAAGTATTTTGTAGAAAATATAGATAGAGCTCACACATTCCTTTCAACACACATTCGTCGCGGCCGCTGTTCAGTTCCGAATCTGCACACAACTAGTTCATAAAGGAAAAGTATTTTTTGTACCTTCTTTAATATGTTGTTGCTTTGAGTATGCTAAGTATAGATAGAAAATATTAAAAAGTCGGGATTTTCCCCTGAATTACTTCAATCCGACCATCTGGCAAGCCTACGAGAGATGTGGGGGGACTTTCAAACATGTTTGAGTTGGCCGTAAGCTTAACTTCATGCATGCACCAGCTCATAAACGCAATTTAGCTACAGGAATGCATACCCTTTGATTAGAATCTGAGCGTTTTATGCCCTGTGCTTAAGAAAGGCGATAAAAGTGTGTGCACTAAAGGCCTGCAGCGTTCCATTCATTCTACTTGTGTCAAGTAAATCAGCATGTCTAGTAATAGCTTCTCTTAGTGACGTTCGCATTCGTCGATAAACAAGTAGGTGCCGTTTGTTTTGAATCTAAAATAGAAAGCGTGTTATAGAAAATAGAAACAGCCTACAGTCTCCACAAACCACTGTGCTTAACTTTTCGCTTGTTTTATATTTAAAATTATTCCGTACATTCTGTCAAATTGTTATTGTCGCTATTTCTATTTTTTCTAGTGGTTTTTTTTTGTATCGCTTCTGTTATTGTCACTGGCGACATTAGGAACGCGAAAAGTGGACTCTTTAGCAAAAAAAAAAACTAACCAGCTAACTTTACGACCCGCAGACCCCAACCTACACCGCGATGCTGTTACCTTAGACCCTACAATGTAAGCTTCACTGTCGTCGTTGCTGTTGTTGTTTTTGCTACATATTATCTAATTACATTTTGAAAATGACGACAACAACGTCGACGATTTTCCGTTCCGTTGTTGTTAAGCTGTTGTTGTGTGTTTTCATTGTTTTGTTTTTATTAGTGGCGGCGCTTTCTAATTTGTTATGGAACGCGTTCGGTTATTTCACTGGAAGAGTGCTATTTTGCTAACCATTTGTATTGTTTGTAGCCGTCGGGGGCCGGAGGGGGGAGAGGGGCATACATTTTGTTATTGGTTTGTTTGGCTTTTAAAAAACCATTTACACTTCCACTTAATTTTGGGTAAACGAAGAGGAGAGTAATAGCATTGGAGTGGTTGGTGGTGCTCCTGCCTTGATGTTGTGCCGATGCCACTACCGCGCACCGCAAATGCAGAGGGCGCACGCCACAGTGACTATGAACGACACTCACAGCTCACAGCAACAAACATTTCAAGTGGCTGCAGATCGCACCCCGCCGTTAATTCTAATTAGGCAAAAGTGGATGCGATGCGATGCGATTCGATTCGATTTGAAAATATGTATAGTAATGAGCTAAAGAGGTAATAATGACTGTTAACGCTCTGAAATAATTACCATACGAATTAGCTAAATTAACACTAAAATCGATTTGGTTGATGGTTTCTTCGTTCGTTCCATTTCTCTCTCAAGTAATGCCGAGAGTTTCAAAAGATTTAATAGGTTGTGTAGTAAATTTTCAAAAAAAAAAAAAAAAAAAAAAAAAAAAAACTCAATGAAAGTGAAATTCATAATTGGCCAAGGTTAAAGATTGTGTGTTTGTATGTTTTTTTAAGACAAAGAACATAAACTTGCAATTGATGGATGGATCTTGATTGTATTTATGGCTGCTATGAAATCAATCAACTTGTAATCATTGGCTGCCCCTTCAAGGGAAATTATTTTAACTTACTGATAGTAAGTTATTGGATTGGAGTCTAGGGACTTATGACTGTTGAGAATGTTTTTACATCAATACACAGTGGTCGGTATGGGGGGGAATGTTAAAAGAATTACAATGATAATTCTTGGCTTGGACGACCCCCACCCTATGTGTGCCTGGTAAACAGAGGTTCTTATAAGTTTAGTAATAAATAGTGATTCAACTTAATATTTTGTTGTTAAAATATAATAATCGGTCAATACTGTACTGTGCAGATAAGAAGGATAAATACGTAAAGACTTAAGGTTAATGGCATGAATCGGTAGCTGGGCATAGCAGACAATGCGGTAATTTAACGAAAAACAATATCAGCCAATGGAAATTTGATGTCACGGCGCTATTCAGCGTAGCACAACATGCCTTCTGCGTACGCGAGTACTATCGAAACAACGATTCTTTGAGTATAGCGAAAATTTTGCGCTTAGAACCTCATTCTCCACAAAAATGTTTAAAAAATTCAAATAATATGGCTACAGAGGTTCACATTGGTCCACACTTTTACAGATATCAAAGGAAACATGCTGTAACAGTGAACAGAGCGGCATATTCCCTTACAACAGAACAAGACTTCCTAATCAACGTAGTGTTAACCAAGCTGGCATTATGGCCGTGAGAGAAGTGCCTAACACAGTGGAGATTTGCATATTAACCGACAGTCGAACTGCCATCAAATCTGTGGATTCTGTCTTCTTCAGATCAACATTAGTCCTGGATTGTCGAAGATCCTTTCATCCACCTTATGTGCATGTCGGACCACAGGGACATGCTAGGAATTGGCAGAGCAGACGAGGTAGCAAGACTCGAGACGTTTAGCATGCCGCTAGTCACTTACAAGCTTTTCTGCGCGCAAGCCATAATTAGCAGCGAACGTCCGAGGTTGCAATCCAAGTCGCTATCAAGAACCGACGTATCAATACCTGTGGCCGTCTTAACGGGACATTGTCTGATATGGAGGCAAGCAAGCAATAAGACTGTTGGTTGCGACTGGTGATGTCTACCGAAGATGTGGTGATAAAGAGGAGGAGTCCATAGATAACCTTATCTGCACTTTTTCTGCCCTGACGAACGGGCAGGGATAAATTCCTGTAGTTCCTATGAGGAACATAGGGCCTTAACGATAGTTTTCCATTATTGCTTATTTGCTGCCACGAACTTAAGTTCGTTTCATGTTTTGTTGATCATTAATGCTTCGGTGTCCAGTTGTCGACGCCAGGTGTAACTCGGCCGATCTCTCCTGCGGCTGCCTTGTGGATTCCACTCAATTGCGTTTCTTGTAATGTCGCCTGTATCGGCCAATGTTAATGATGACCATCAATTATCGATTCATCGCCGTTCGCAGCGATTGGGCCTCTATTACTCAACAACGTGGAAAATTTTGCGGAAGGATTTAGGTGTGAAGCCTTTCAAAATACAGCTGGTGCAAGAATTCAAGCCGAACGACCTACCGCAACGTAGAATTTTTGGTGAATGGAGACTTGGAAAGTTGACCGAAGATCCACGTAGAGATCGTGTTCAGCGACGAAGCTCATTTTTGGCTCAATGGGTACGTTAATAAGCAGAATTGTCGATTTTGGAGTGAAGATCAGCCAGAAGCATTGCAAGAGCTACCAATGCATCCAGAAAAAGTCACAGTTTGGTGTGGTTTATGGGCTGGTGGCATCATTGGACCGTACTTCTTTAAAGATGATACGTATCGTAACGTAACTGTGAATGGTGAGCGCTACCGTGAGATGATATCCAAGTTTTTTTGCCCAAAATGCAAGAGCTTGACTTGCATGACATGTGGTTTCTACAAGACGGTGCCACATGCCACACAGCACGCTTAACAATGGACTTATTGAGAGGCGAGTTCGGTGAACATTTTATTTCACGTTCGGGACCGGTCAATTAGCCACCTAGATCGTGCGATTTAACGCCTTTAGACTATTTTTTGTGGGGCTCTGTTAAAGCTCATGTCTATACACACATGCCCGCTTCAATTGACGCATTGGAAGACAACATTGAAGCATTTATTCATGAGATACCGGCAGAAATGTTGGAAAGAGTATGCCAAAATTGGACTAAGCGAATGGACCATTTGAGGCGCAGTCACGGTCAACATTTGCATGAAATAATCTTCAAATATAAAATTATATGGTCCGTACTATCGATTCAAATAAGGATTTCATGAATTTTTCTGAATTTTTTGTGTTTTTTTTTTTTTAACTTTCCTATAGCTCTTAAAAAATCACCATTTATTTGCCCGCACTCTGCCCAAAGCTGTTCGTTTGTGATGGTGTTTGACCAGAAAATTCTTAGTATGCGAGAAAGGTAGCGATTGGTGAATACTTGTAAGGCATTAATATCGCATTGGTTTGAATTCCTGGATTCGCACCCATAAAGTACTACTGATTTCACACACCTGTTGCAAATGTTAATTTTGGTGCGCCTAGAGATGTAAGGGAGTATTAAACGTGTTGTAGTTGCTCTATTTATGCGGTTTTCAACATCTTCCCTTGATCCCCCACTAGTTGTTATAAAGCTGCACGCAATTGAGGTGTTGATTCTCATAACCTTTGTTTTTGGAATGTTTGTTCTGAGACCGCAGATTGCAGCTTCGGTTTCGATAGTAAGCAAATGTGGTGTGCGTAGTCTTAATCTTCTAGACGGCCGTTTAAGCTCCATGTGATGCCTCTATGGGTAGATGTCGCTTTTATCATAATGTTGTCGAGGACTACGCTGATATAGTGGACAGCCCTGCCTACTTTGACATTTATTGGGCAGCTGATTGCGTCCTCATTTAGGGTATGGAAACGCCTTCTCAAAGTCGATGAATATTAGATACAGCAGCGATCGTCATTCGACTGATTGCTCCGTTGTCATCCTCAGGCTTTTATTGTGATCGATGCTTGATTTGCCAAGTCGGAAGCCGGTTTGCTCGTTAGGAATATCGTTGGACAATCCGTTAAGTAATCTTGTATTTATTATATTTGCTATGACCTTGTTCACCATGCTAAGAAGCGTTATTACACTTCTTGCATTCTGTAAGGTCACCTTTTTTGGGATTTTGATTATCATACCCCCTTTTAAGTCGTCATTTATTTCATTGTTGTCCAAGAATTTATCTATGATAATAACGTCCAATAAAAAATTCATCAACACTACAGCAAGGCTTGTTTCTTCCTTTGCATCATCATACATTTGAAACAAGCTAATTTGAAATAACAACTTTATGCAAGTTTTTCCCATCAAATCGCCCTCTTAAAACTTCACCCTACACCGAAAAAAATTTTATTATTAGACCTTATGTTAATGGAACCGACACAAAAGCCTCTGAGTAATTGAATAATTCTACTTCCCTAGCATTATTCACTTAATCAGTCAACCAATTATTCAATTATTAAAATTTTTATATATATTCTCAAATTATTCATTTGTAGCGAAAATAAAACTTTTTGTGTTTTCGCATCATTAATGTACAAAATTTGCAATTGTACACAATTTTTATGGCACCTCATAAAAATCCACAGAGAGAAATTTTACGATATCTTTGAGTTCATTGCTAATGGTCTCTGCCATTGAGTAAGAAAACCCTGAGACACCGGTTGGTGAGGGTGGTTGCACACACATACAGAGGCAAGTAAATATTTAGTCATTGGCTGACTGGCTAGCTGGCTAAGCATCAATGATTACTGAATCATTCGCATTGTCGTATCTTTCAACAAATAATTCAACTATGGCCCCTTTACCCCCTCAAAAAAAATCGGAAATGTTTTGCGTGACCACTGCACGCCCGCGCACCCCTAAGCAAACACCGAGCCTGTGTGTGTTACAGTCAAGTCAACAACCACCAACAATGAGACTTTTTTTCTAGTGGGTAGGATTCTTAGCCAAGACGTCGTACATAGTATAGTATAGTTTGGGAGGTACGGCAGCAGAATTTCTTTTCTTAGATTAGACACATTTTGAATGAAGCAATTTTTGTTGGTTTGGTTGCCAGAGTAGACGACAGACACAAAGAAAGGCAACAATATTTATGAATATCTTTTGGGTGTAAGATGGAAATCAAGTGTAAGCAAAAAAAAAACACACACACACACAAAAGGTACAATGAGGAAAATTAAATGTACAATAAGAAGAAAATCTAAACATTTTTTTGGCATCATTCTCAGTAGCTATGCAAAGAGTTAGACGAACGTATAAAGCAATGAAAATACACATTTGTGATAGAAGAAATATAGCAGACCCAACAAAAATATTGTTTTGGGTCCGTCATGTCTTTTTTCATGTGTCGTCGCCGTTTGCTGTAACAAAAATTGCTTATTCAAGTAAAAAATTAACTATAATTTAATCTATGCATAGTGGGTGCAAATTATACACTGGTTGCAAATATGGAATGGGGTGGTAGTATTTTTTAAATTTTAGCATTTAAATGAATGAAAGAAAATAAACCAAATTGTAACAACATTTCGAAAATTACAACAATATTTACGTCAATTGGACCCGTGAACTAAACGACCGTCAAAACCGTAGATATAATATATAAACATCTAAGTGGAAATATTCGAATTTCTCCTATTTTAAGACACACTTTATGACAGTGAAACATTACGTGCTGCATTTTTTGGAGTCCCACAGACCCTACAAGTAATACTCATGAAAAAATACCGTAACTTAGCGCAGGTGTACATTTTATTTATTAAGGTATGTCGGGGTCTGATATTCACCCTAAGGTTTATAAGAAAAAACAAATCAACTGGCGGTATTTGAGCCATCATGGGCATTTTGTATAAAGCCACTATGTGTTCCACTATTATTTTTAGATTCTGAAGCTCACTTTCCAAAGGTAATTAAAAGATAAGTATTACAAGTGTTCTTGTGGCAAATGTCACATGTAATTTCCGACTTTCATTCAGGACCAGTGAATTCTATTAAAACCCGTAAGATAATTATCTAATCCAGACACCTTCACGATTTATAAAAATTGTGATATTGTGGTTTTTTGTTATTTACATTTATACCGCGGAAAATGGTGAGCTGGTATGAGAGATGAACGTTACTATTAGCCGATCACATCAATTTTTTAATTTTTTTTAACCTTCAATAATGTGGGAGTTTTTACGGGAGGTAAGAGTAGTGCTTTTCCGGTCTTACTTATCTTAGAACTTAACCTCCGCTAGGAGAATAGAAGTTGGCATACCAAATTTCGGATCGATAGCTGTATTCGCAGTGACAGACATAATGACCCAAAAAATGGGTGAGTTTGTACGAAATTAGTTCTTGTTCGATCTTAACCATCATGACCTCCGCTTAGAGGATAGAAGCTTGATACATAAACTATATATATAATATATATTGATATATAAACTAAACTTTATTACCGGTGACACCCCAAAAATGAGGAGTTTATGTGGGAGTATTTGTTACCTGATCTTACTTATCTTCGAACTAAACATCTACTTTGATAATAGGAACTGGCATACTGGAATTTCAGTTCGATAGCTCTTAAACTACAGATGTAATCGCGGGGACGATTACCCCCAAAAAGAAAAGTTTGTATGTGATGTGGGAGAAGTTTTTGTCCGATCTTGCTCATCTTAGAACTTATTAACCGCTTAGAGGATATTAGCTTGCATAGCAAATTTATGGTATGAGACCAGCTTAAACTACGTCTGTATTTGCGGGAAAAGGCAGAAGGAAACCCCGCCAAAAAAGGGGGAGTTTGCATGGGAGGTGGGAGCAGTTTTTGTCCGATCTACTCATCTTTAAACTTAGCATCCGCTTAGAGGATATAAACTAGTATACCAAAATCAGTAAGGCTATGGACAGAAACTCCATTAACCAAAAGCTGGAGAATCTTTGCATTCATCGCCAACTTCACCTCGGACTGCAATAGCAATCACGTACAAGTCCAATGGCGGAAGGCTCATTAACTAATCCAAAGTTCCTTGCGGTGTGCTCTTTCTAGCCCCAGTAATCCTTATTGCAGGCATCTTTTGGACCTTGCTGGTCATTTTTTATATATTTCTCTTGTCTATGCCCTCCCACCAAACCAGACATCTATAGGTAATAATTGGTCGGACTACCTCGTTATAAAGCCACATTGTAACCTTCGGGCAGAGTCCGTCACGCACAAAGGGCATAGACACACCTCTTTAAAATCTCCTCGATACTCCTTGAGCAATTATGCTTCTGATAACGAACAACACCTAGGTACTTGGCCTTCGTAAAGAGCTTCAGTTCCACCCTTCCGAAAAGAACAATCTGAATATACCTTTCGGTCGTGTTTAAAAATAACATCTTTTTGAATAATAATATAATTTTGATGAAATTAAAAATATACATAAATTAGTTTTTGAGAAAAAATTGTTAATTTTTTCGTAAAAAAAACTTGTGAAGGTTGAATTTTTGTCATATTTAAAGTTTGAGAAAAACTTTACAAAATATTTTTTTTTACCTAATGTAATTTGGATTTTATAAGACGGATGGATAGATTGGATAAAATTTTTATAAAAAAAAAAAATTCCTTTCTGCCGGGTTCTACTAATCTTTACTAATGGCAAAATTATATTTCTTCATCGAACCCCTGCAAACCACTGAAAATTTGATTTAGCAAAACACCAACTGTGTGGAAATGTAAATTGTATGTATATATGTATAATTTATTCAAAATTATGAAACCCTGTGAAAGGCCAACAAACAAAATCTATCAACATGAGGTAAAGACCCCCCGAAAAAAACCAACAACTGAAACGAAACAAAACGTTATTGTAATTTTCATTTAAATTTCGTTGTTCTTGGACTTCATTTGAAAGAATTCATTATTTCATTTCAAAATTTAAATTATACCATCACCTTATTTTACATCTTGAGAGTGTCGGGCACCATCAGAGACATACAAACAATAGAGAGGGTGAAGGTGGTAACAGCAGGCATGCACGTACATATATATTGTACAAACACACATATATTTTTAATGTCCCGACTAAATGTTTGTATGCCCATTTTCTTCCCTCCCCCTAACTGTTCTTGCACGTATGCCGCCTAAAGTTCAACACACACAGTTTGGCAATATTTCAAGAATTTTCGTCTAACAGAATTGTTGTTAATAACACATGAGATGGATGGATGGTGAACAGACAAACGAGCGAATGACTGACTGACTGAGTGAGTGAATGAAATCATGAGCGCAAATTATTGTTAATAAAAGAAAATCCCAAGAAACTTTAAACCAAATTAATGTCATTGCACACAACAACGGCAGCAGCAAAATCTGTAATAAAACCGAAGCTACTGAACTTTCTTTTTGAGAGACATTACAAGCTAACACAAACACAAAAATAACAATAAAGCTTGGGTTGGCATCGCTTGATGACTATCACCCCAGTGGGCTTGTGTGACTTGATGTCGTAGAGTAATATGTGTGTATGTTCGTTGACATAAAGCAACAGCACAAAGCATCGTAATAATTTAAATTATGTGCTAATTTTATAAGATTTTTTTTGTGCGCTGTTTTTAATTAAAATATGTGTACATTACAGCTACTTTTATGGTATTTTTTGAGAAATTTTCCAGTCAAAAAGTAACGAAACAGTGGAACGAAAATGTCGTTGTCTTATGGTTAACGACAGAAATATGGCAATAATAATGATGATGATGACTGTGAGAAAGATATAAAAAGAGTCTGGCATATGTCTGTCACAGACGATGTGAATCTTTGCAGCGAGTCCACTAATTTATAATTAAATGGATTCATATTTTGTGAGAAAATTACATAAGGAAATAATAGGAAAATTTTTGTATATATTTAGAATTAGTAACGGTTTGTCAAATGTCCAAATGACATGAGGACTTCAATGTACTTAGGTATCAAAGTTTGCGTTCAGGGAATATGAGCTATTGTATATCTTCCTTGAGAATCGTACTTTTATATTTATACACGGCTTAACCAAATTGTATCAGTTACGATATGTTGCGGACAAACTGATTTCAATGGAACTTTGTAGGCAGTTAGTGTACTATCATGCTAACGCCATAGAAAAAATACAATAAAATGGTGAATATTTGGGCTACGAAGATTAAACTGCTTAAAGTCTCTATTGGGGTTCAAAAACCTTCACGAATAAATTATTCCCATAAAGGATGGTACACCTCATATTTATGTCTTTAAAAAAATAGATCATATAATATGATAAATAAACGATAACTGATTAATATTTCTGTTTTAAACTATTGGAAGATCTAAAAGTTGTTGTAAAATATTCTATAGCAATAGAAAATTGTAGAGGCCAAAGTACCGGTTTGGAAATGAACATATTTTTGTATTATTATAAATAACTTTCAAAGCAGTTCATCCGCTATTTCGTTTCCTAAAATGTCACTATGTCCGGAGACCCAAAAGAGTCAAATAATATTCTCCGTCAGTTTTGAGAGCGCCATCCTACATCTGTACACTAATCTCGACTTTATAACCTTGCAAACAAAAGCCCTTAAGGCCGCTTGGCAGTCCACATAGATTGTGACGATCTCCTTCAAATTCCTTGCCAGTATTTTCTCCACAGATTTCATAATACCGAAGATCTCCGTCTGAAAAACGGAAATAAGCGTTCGCTATTTCCGGGCATGATGTAAAATCAAACAACGGGACCATTTAGTCCGTTCCCTTGTGGAGTTCTCCGTTGCATCCATGTCTGCTGAAGCATAACAGTATTGATGCGTGACTCGTATCCGATTGCCGCCAAAGGCTTGCTTCTCGTAACCTTATTGCACTTTTAGCCGCTACAGATAGTGAATGGTACCACAGGTTCTTCAGGTTCAATATCACGTCCAATGCCTCTTGTGGTAAGCTTCGTCACACAGTGAAGCTATTTGCTGTACACTATGAGCATTAGCTTAATTTCCGATCCAAAGCCCCCTACCCTCTGAAGTTCTCAATGAGTTATTTGAGTGTGAATAGTACTAGCCGTGGTATAGTGGTTAGAACAAGCGGCTACCATGCGTGAGAGCCGTGATTCGAGTCCCGGCTCCAGTCATCTAAATTTTTCTTTTATTCCTGGCCCACGGTTAATGACAGCAACTTAGCTGTATAAGTGTCGAGATAATTGGCATGTCTAGTAAATGCTTCTCAAACAGTGACGTTCGAAACGTGTTAATTCACACAAATGCGAAAACATCCTATACCTCATGCATGGGGTGTAAAAGGAATTTAAGATTTAGTTTAGTTTAATAGTACTAGCTCCGTCTTCTATGGATTGACATTCAGACCACAGCTTGTGGCCCATTCTGATAGAGGTCGTAGGTAGGGTGATCAGTTCGGTTTTCAAAAACCGGCTACTCGGTTTTTTTCACTCATAAAAACCGTCGGTTTTTTTTAAATCCCTATTTTTCGAATATCGAATAATCCGGTTATTTTTTTGTCGAATCTCGGTTTTTTGGCATTCGATATTTTTTATTTAAATTTATTCATAATTGTGTTAAATGTGTTCTCGTACTTGTTTTTTTCCAGTGTCTCGGAAGAACAACCTAATTGTTAGTTTTATAAATCTTCAATGTTTAATTAGTCGACTGAAAAGCGAAATAAATTACAAATGTTTGTAAAAGACCAATTTAATAAGCAGCTTCAACTTATCCATGATGTTAAACACCACTGGAATTCTATGGCCAATATGGTTTCTCAATTTTTAAAATTGCACAAATGTGTGAATCATACTTTATTGGAGATAGGACTGACACCATTTAGGGAAAATGATATCGCAACTTTGTCTGTGCTTAGTGACACCCTTAAACCTTTGGAAATGTCTATACAAAAACTTTCTGCAAACTCTTCAACTTTAGCTGATGCTGAAGGTATTTTAAAATTTTTACTTTAACACTTTTCAACAATTCAAAACCAATTATCTTTTCAAAGACGTATATCAGAACGACGTGTTCAAACCCTGAATACTCTCATTTTGTATTTAAGTACGAGTAAACTCCCAATTAGTGACGCATTTCTAAAATATTCAAGTAAAATTGATTTTTGATTTTTTTTTATATGGATAAGAGCGGCAAAAGGACTCAAAACCTTGTCAGATTATTAAACGCCTTGTACACTATAAGTCCAAATAGTACACTGAGTGAAAGGGCATTTTCAATGTCAAGTTTTATAATAACCAAAGAAAAAAATAGGTATACACCCAAGCACTTAAATTGTATCTTATTTCTTAAATGTTACTTTAGGTAAAACTAAAGATTAAATTAAATATATTTATATATAATCAATTATTTACAAATTAATTGTTTTGTTTCGTTTGTCTTTGTTAAAATAACAAACTGATCTCACTAATGTTTTGCATTGTAATTATAATTGATTTGTTTTCTGTTATTTTTTAATAAATTTTTTTGTAAAAAATTGTGTTTTAATTTGTTATTTGGCATAATTTTGAAAACCGGATTATCCGGTTTTTTGTGAATTTCAAAAAAAGCAACTGGTTTTTTTTAAATGCCATTTTTCGAATAATTCGAAAACCGATTTTCGCAAAAACCCGAATAATTGATCACCCTAGTCGTAGGTCATCCTGGTCACTCAAAGTTGGAGCAAATCTACCATAATCTTCCGTCTATTTCTCTCAAAAGTCTTGAGAACGCCGTTTACCACTAGTAGCCACAGCAATGGGGATAGCACTCCACTTTGTAGTAGGTACCTTCTCGTAGTACTCGTTCCAAGCGTGGAATTGATTACACGATTTGACAGCATAGAATCAATCCAGTTCCTAAGCAAAAGAGGTGTTCCAGTCGTCCTTAACGCTTCCATTATGGCTGTGGATGTTACATTATTGAAGGCCACTTCGATCTCTACGAATGCCGCTAATGTGTAAAAACCATTCCTAAACTATTCACCACATGTCCAACCACTTCGTTCAGAGCGCTGTCACCAGATTTTCCCTTATGATATCCAAAGCCCATTTAACTTTTTCCTTTCTAATCACGTCGTTCAATAAGGTTCTGTATATTGTGACATATATACGGGATTGTGACCTGTCACATCGAACGCCTGGCAAATGCATCCTGGGAACATCGCACCGACTGTGTGATATGACGAGATATTTGGCCAGGACTGAATGGAAGAGGAACCAGATCACTTTTGAAACTGGATAGGAGGTCCGTTAGACGACTAATTGGAGTAATCACAGCACACTGTTACGTCAGAGCTTTTACATCCAACTGGGGACGATTATTGCAGGCTTTGCGACGATGAAGTGGAAATTGAGACCATTGAGAATTGGTTATGCCATTGCCCAGCTCTTCATAGAAGAAGGAAGCAATTCCTCGGGAAATGGTTTTTTGATAGTCTCACCGAATTGTCGTCATATAACATGAAGAATCTGGTGAAGTCCACTGATGGTTTGATGGTCCAACTCTCTATTCAAACCCTCTCGGACTGTGAGGGTAGCACACATAAACCAAAGCAGGTAAGTATGTGGGAACAATCACAGCATTACATTGCCATTGAAATTTGAAGATATTTACTATGATGTAACATATTCTCTCCTTTGGATATTCTACACTTGAAAGTTGACGGTGTTTTATAAAGAGAGATAAGCCTAAGATGGATTTCCCATTAGAATTATGTGGCCTTCTCTTATCATTTAAAGACGACTGAGTGGTTTTTAAAGTTGATCTTCTGGCTGGTTGATTTGTTCTGGCTGATAACTTTAAATTGGACTGATATTGTCTAACAATGAATAGTCCAACAGGTAAAAAGGCAGCCAAATATGAGTACGATACTGGGCATATTGAGGTACTCAGAAACGGAATGGAAGATATCCTTCCATCATGGGTCACGATGGGTCCTATGGTGACTTTACTGAAATTAAAGAAAACGAAACGAATCCAGTGATACAAATTTTATGACCCTATGTTAATACTTATTTCTGTTGGGTCATTATTCAATATGTCATTAATATTTTCGTATGCATTTTCATGTTCAAAATACAATCGGTGTAGAAATACAATTTTGATATCGTTGTCGTTGAGAACTTCATTCACTAAACAGAAATTCCAAATATCTCAAAGGCTATTCTCGACTTTTGCCATAGGCTTTCGGCGCTATATATTTTGTTAAAGAGGTTGTTAGATTATTTAGCTTCACTTGCAACATATAAACACCTATTACCGCCAACATATTAAGGCACCTTGCATTATTTTATGTTGCTTTTGGTCATGTCTTCAATCGCTAACATCGTTCCAATCTTATTTCACAGACAAAACAAGTACTTTAAATCGTTTGAGTAAAACTTCTATTGGCTTTCTTGACTGCCTAGGGTCCCATGGACGTTTCCAAAGTAAACTTCGCTTTCAGTATTTGGTTATCACATACAAAGGTTTGTCATTCTTAACGTTTCGCTTTGTGCTCGGTTGAACTCTATACAGGCAACCTTTGCCCAACATTGCATCTAAAGAAGCCATCATCAATCTTCAGTATCTAAATTTTATTTGACTTTCTCCCTGAAGAATCCTTGGCATTTCTTATCAATTCTAATTTGTAAAGAATTTTCACCAAATTTATCGTACATCTGAGAGTGGACACCGAGACGATGATGTTGAGGCTACGGCGACAACGTCATCCAGCAACTACAATGGTAGAGGACATTGATGTCCAAGACACGAGGCAAAGAACGACTTAAAACTAGATGTCAACCAAAAAAAAAAACTTCAGCAATGACAATTATACAAAACGGGTATTTCAAAAGAATAATACACAAAGCAAAAACAAGACAACAATAACAAGGAACAATTATAATTTTCCAATTCGAAACAAAACATACACACACACACATACACACGAGATTCCTCCCAAATTGCAAGGAAGAATTAATGGCATTCTTCTTCTTTTTCCTCTCATATTCTTAATTAAAGATTTGCACAAAAACAGAGTCGGTCGTCTCACACAACAAAATAACTAAACATCAAGGGTTGAAGAAGAAGACAAAAAGTAAACAAAGCAAGACAAAACAATCGCACAAAAGGGGTGGCAAAGACATGAATTGATGAATCCAAATGTTGTTTTTGTTGTTGTTGGATGGTTCGCGATACACGAAAAAAATAACAGAAACAGAAAAAACAGAAAGGTGAAATTAAAAAAAAACATAATAAGGCGAAAAAACAACAACAAAACTTAAGCAATAATAACAAAACAAAAACACACACGAATCGATAAATAATCATGAAAACGAAAAAAGCAAATAACAGATGGGGTAAAGAAAACGAGGTAAACAGGCAGCAATAAACATAAAACGAAACGCACAAAACAAAAGGCCTCGCAATTTTATTGGCATTTTTATTGTTGTCTGCCCTTTTGGCAGTTTTGGGCGGGGGAAGGGCGACGCACGCAACAGCCTACCTTTCCTTGAAATAGTCCAATGTTACCGATTCTGAATCGAATTCAGAATAGTCGGGCAGAGAATCGTCATCGAAAGAGCTCATGCCACCAATAACAGTGTTGGCATTTCCAAGGGTATTGGTGTTGTTGTTGTAGTTAGTACCAATGACACTGGCACTGCCGCCGTTGCTCAACAAGCCGTGATGTTGTTGCAATAAAGGTGGGTGTTGTGGTAGCAGATGTTGAGTTGCCAAAAGATGCTGCTGAGGGGTAGTCGGGGGCGATTGTTGCAATTGCTGTTGTGAATTGTTGCTAAGCTGAGAAATGGATTTTTCGTAAACTTTGGCCATTGTTTATTTGTTTCCTTTTGCTGCGGCTGTGTGTACTCGTTTTCTCGTTTCGTTTCACTCTTTTGTGCTCTTTCGTTCTGACACAAATATCTCACTTGACTTTGCTTTGGAAGCCTAAAAAGCCTCAATGAGCCAACAACAAAAAAAACACTTCCTAAATATTTTAATTTACTTTTGCTTTCGCTTGACTCTTTTTGTTGTTGTAAAATATTAGTATTAAAAATAGACTTCTTTTGCTAATTTTTCCATACAACACTCTTGGGCACGCACTTTTTTTTGCTCTTCTTTTTCCAATAGATTTTCTTCTCACTTATTATTTTTTTTTTTTTTTTTTTTGCTACTAGTTAGGTCTCCACCAACACATACAAAAAAATGGCGTCAACTTTTGTTCTAATTTTCGTGTCTTTTTTTGTTCGATTCACTCACAAATTTCTTTGCAATTTCTTACGTTTTGTCACGTTTTTATTCGGAACTTAAAAAGAAAATTCAAACTAAAAAAATTATGAAATGAAATTATAAAGAATTTTTTGATGTGGAAAAAGCGTTTGACGACCACGAACGAACAAATTCTCCCCGATTCTCTGCGTATCCGTGTTGTTTTTCTCCCCGTGTCGTGTAACTAATTCAAGAAAATTTTACGAACTACTGCTGCTGTTAGTTGTCAGACCTATACGCGGGGTTGATAGTTTATGTCGGTACTATATTTGGTACCGTATGTTGGTATGTCGTATTACATTCGTTAGGGTGTTCGTTTAAAGGCCTAAAATATTGAAAAACAAACAAATGTTGGTGGTTATAATAGATGGCAACATATAAAAATTAAGTATGACATTTTCTAAGTGCTGTGAAGCACAAATAAAATGGTTCATTTAAAAAAGAATAAATGGCAAAGTGCAGAATATGGGGCGGGAGCCAAAAATAGAAAAAAATGCCACGGCGGGAGTTAGCGCTTAGGCCCGTGGGACCAAATAAAAGGGACCCGTGGGTTCTATGATGTGCGGGTACTCAAATGAAAGATATTTTCGAGACGAATCCAACAGTGTTATTTCCAAAGTTCCTACGAGTCTCCAGGATCGAGTTAGAGCCATTTTAATTTCCGGAATATACAAGAAAAAAAATTAAAATATCATTGAAAAAATTAAAAAAAATTATAGAAATAAATTGAAAAAATTCAAGAAAAAATAGAAAAATAAAATGTAAAATGTAAAATATGTGAGAAAAAATTTTAAAAATTAAAAAGCGCGCGATTTTTTTAAACAAAATAAGGAGCCCAAAAAGGTCATTAGGAAAAAATTTAATTCTTAAATGAAATATTTGAAAAAAAAAATTGAAAAAAAAATTTTAATAATCATCACCCCCCGGAAAATTTTAGGAAAAAATATTCAAATTCAAGAAAATTTGAAGAAATTGTGAAAATATAAATTTAAACAAAATTTTTTAAAAAAGGAAAAAAGTGGAATATTTGAAGAAAAATTAAAAAAATATTAGAAAATCTATTTTGTGTAATATTTTTTTTGTTATATCTTGCTATTTTTTGTATATTAGAGTTGAAATGCTTTTGTTAAAACTAATAGAATTTTTTTTTGGTATATCTCGGGAAAAGTAGTTTTTTTTTGTAAATTAGAGTGAAAATGGATATGTTGGGACTAATAGCGGCACAGGCAAAAATTATTTTTAAAACAATCGCGCGATTTTTTTATTATATTCTGCACTTCAGCAAAAAAAAAATATGCCACGCCCTCCTAAATACGCCCTAAAACGCGAAAATCAAGGTTGGGTTGTATGATAACTCCCTATGTGTGGGTACTCAATTGAAAGATATTTTTGAGACGAATTTAATGCTGTATTTTTTCGAACATACGGGTTTTTTGGGGCCCCGGTGTCCTAAAAAACGATGCCCTTGGGTGTTATGGTTATCCCTATGTGCGGGTAGTCAAATGCAAGATATTTTGGAGAATAATCCAGTGGTGTAAATTGTATGACCATACGGGACCCCATGGACACATACGCCAATTTTTAACCAAAAAACAAAATAGGCCACAAATAGACCTATAGTTTGAATTTACACACATAAAAAAATTGAAATTGAATTAAATTCAAAAATTTACGTCTCTGTTACGAAATTAAAAGAAAAACTTCCAAACTACAATTGCGGCTTTTTAAAACTACCTACTCCAAGTTGTAACATAATTAAATTTTCATTAAAATGCGACTGATTGCCAAAAATAAAAAAAAATATAGCAAATTAGAATTAAAATAAAAAATACAAAAACAATAATTTTTCCCCAACAAAATGTTTTAAAAAATCTTTTTTAAAAGTTTATTCAAAGCCAAACAAAAAAACTTGATCTAGAATCGCCGTAAAAATAGCATAGCAAATATAGTAAAAATCTATCAAAACAGCACAATTTGAAATTCAGTATATAAATGTATTTTAAAATTCTATGTAATTCGGCATTTTTCTGAATTTAAAAAAAAAATTATGTCAAGAATTTTTAAAATATTTTGTGATAAAAAATGTATTTCTTCGAAAAATTTAATTTTTGTCATCAAACTTTTATTTTACTTTGAAATTTTACTTTGAAATTGATTAATTTTTTTGAATTTTCAAAAATGTTTTAAGATAGCAAAATTTAAAATCTTTTTAATAAATATTTGGTATTTTTTTCTTATTCTATTTCAAAATTAATATATTTGTGTTATGTTAATAATTTTTCTTATTTTTTTATTGCATTAAACAACAGCAATTTTTGATTATTTTATTGTATTTATTGTTTTGTTTTACAAATATTTAAGTTTGTGGCCTTAAAACCAAATAAAAAAGAATTACGAAAATAGGATTAACATGGTCTTGAATCGCCATAGGCATGGTTGATTGGAATAATAGTGATAATAATAATTGTTTTACCAAAAATGTTTATTAAAATATGAAAATAGCAAAATTTAAAATTCGTCATTTTAGTAAATATTTTATGGAAATTTATTTTAAAATGTAGTTTATTCAAAAATGTAAAATGCCACATTTTTGAAAAAAATTGTTTCGAAAAATTAAATTTTAGTCATTAAACTTTTATTTTACTTCGAAAATTGATTAATTTTTTAAGAATTTTCGGAAATGTTTTAGGACAGCAAAATAAAAAAACTTTTTAATAAAAATTTGGTAAAAAAATTGTGGTGACAAATTTACTTTTTTATTTTACGACAAAATTGATTTTTTTTAGAATTTTCGGAAATGTTTTAAGACAGAAAAATGAAAAATATCTTTTTCATAAATATTTGGCAGGTTTATTTTCTAAATTTATTTGAAAACTAATAAATAAATGTTATGTTCATTTTTTTAATTTTTTTATTACATTGAACGACAGCAAATTTTTGATTTATTTTTTGTATTTTTTTATTTTTAAAAATAATGAAGTTTGCTGGTTCGTTAATTTATAAATTTTTAGCTCTGTTGTATCTCAAAATATGAAATAGACAAAAAATTCGGATGAAAAAAAAATTTCTCTTGCGAAATAATTTTTTATAATTGTATCCAAAAATTGGCCCATTCTGATGAATGCCGAAGGGACCCCCACAAGATCAAAATAATCAAATAGCCAAAATATCCTATCTAAGGCATCGTATAATTTGAAACCCTATACTCTTCCATTTGGCGAAAGTACTTTTGCGACCTTGTCTCTCTCATCTCTGTTTACTTAATCGTTGATTTCTCTTCTGTTTGTCATTGCCCATTGTATTCCTTCGCCTTTTCTTTTCAGTTTACACGAAATATATGTTTTTTTCTTTTTTGGAAACGAAAAGTGGGTGGCAAAAAACAAAACAACATACAGAGTTGTTTACTTCGCACGCATTACCTTGAAATACGACACTGTATTTAATGTTTTGTTATTGTGACGCGTGTGAAGATAACAAACCAATCGTAACAACCTAAATTGAAAGAGAGAGAAAGAAAGATGCAAAAGAGAGAGAGAGAGATTACAAATTCTCTCTAAGAAAATAAAAGAAATAATGAAGTTTTTTACATCGCTGAGGTATTTTTTGTGTAAAACAAACCAACAACCTAACTATTAACAATAACAACAATTAGCAATTAATAGAATTTAATATTTATTTAAATTATAACAAAAAGAACAAATAAATTTTAACAACCTAGTAAAATTTTCCTTTATATTTTCATTCCTTTTTGTGGTATTACAACATCTGTCTTCTACACCATATAATAATCTTTGTTCTTTAGAAATTTTGGCCAGGACTCTTTTGGCCATGTCATTCAAACTCCAAGAGGTGCACTAACGAAAATTATACTGAAAGTAGATATAAGTAATAGGAACAATTCCCCATCAAAACCTTATTAGAAATTTATTTCAGAAAAAAGATCGTAGAACAAAAACTTTTCCTCCATATACCGAAATTTTTATATTTTATCAATTTTGGCCAGGACTCTTTTGGCCATATCATCCAAACTCCAAGAGGTGCACTAACGAAAATTATATTGAAAGTATATATAAGTAATAGGAACAATTCCCCATCAAAACCTTATTAGAAATTTATTTCAGAAAAAAGATCGTAGAACAAAAACTTTTCCTCCATATACCGAAATTTTTATATTTTATCAATTTTGGCCAGGACTCTTTTGGCCATATCATCCAAACTCCAAGAGGTGCACTAACGAAAATTATACTGAAAGTAGATATAAGTAATAGAAACAATCCCACATCAAAACCTTATTGGGAATTTATTTCAGAAAAAAGATCGTAGAACAAAAACTTTTCCTCCATATACCGAAATTTTTATATTTTATCAATTTTTGCCAGGACTCTTTTGGCCATATCATCCAAACTCCAAGAGGTGCACTAACGAAAATTATACTGAAAGTAGATATAAGTAATAGGAACAATTCCCCATCAAAAGCTTATTGGAAATTTATTTCAGAAAAAAGATCGTAGAACAAAAACTTTTCCTCCATATACCGACTTTTGTACATTTTATCAATTTTGGCCAGGACTCTTTTGGCCATATCATCCAAACTCCAAGAGGTGCACTAACGAAAATTATACTGAAAGTAGATATAAGTAATAGGAACAATTTCCCAACAAAACCTTATTGGAAATTTATTTCAGAAAAAAGATCGTAGAACAAAAACTTTTTCCCCATATACCGAAATTTTTGCATTATTTTTTTGTAAAATAAAAATTTCGATCTTTTTTCTGAAATAAATTTCCAATAAGGTTTTGATGGGGGATTGTTCCTTTTACTTATATATACTTTCAATATAATTTTCGTTAGTGCACCTCTTGGAGTTTGGATGATATGGCCAAAAGAGTCCTGGCCAGAATTCAAAAATGTCTTGGAGGAAAAGTTTTTGTTCTACGATCTTTTTTCTGAAATAAATTTCTAATAAGGTTTTGACGGGGAATTGTTCCTTTTACTTATATATACTTTCAATATAATTTTCGTTAGTGCACCTCTTGGAGTTTGGATGATATGGCCAAAAGAGTCCTGGCCAAAATTGATAAAATATAAAAATTTCGGTATATAGAGGAAAAGTTTTTGTTCTACGATCTTTTTTCTGAAATAAATTCCCAATGAGGTTTTGATGGGGGATTGTTTCTTTTACTTATATCTACTTTCAGTATAATTTTTGGTAGTGCACCTCTTGGAGTTTGGATGATATGGCCAAAAGAGTCCTGGCCAAAATTGATAAAATATAAAAATTTCGGTATATGGAGGAAAAGTTTTTGTTCTACGATCTTTTTTCTGAAATAAATTTCTAATAAGGTTTTGATGGGGAATTGTTCCTATTACTTATATCTACTTTCAGTATAATTTTCGTTAGTGCACCTCTTGGAGTTTGGATGATATGGCCAAAAGAGTCCTGGCCAAAATTGATAAAATATAAAAATGTCGGTATATGGAGGAAAAGTTTTTGTTCTACGATCTTTTTTCTGAAATAAATTCCCAATAAGGTTTTGATGTGGGATTGTTTCTATTACTTATATCTACTTTCAGTATAATTTTCGTTAGTGCACCTCTTGGAGTTTGGATGATATGGCCAAAAGAGTCCTGGCCAAAATTGATAAAATATAAAAATTTCTGTATATGGAGGAAAAGTTTTTGTTCTACTATCTTTTTTCTGAAATAAATTTCTAATAAGGTTTTGATGGGGAATTGTTCCTATTACTTATATCTACTTTCAGTATAATTTTCGTTAGTGCACCTCTTGGAGTTTGGATGAAATGGTCAAAATAGTCCTGGCCAAAATTCAAAAATATCTTGGAGAAAAAGTTTTTGTTCTAGGAATTTTTTTCTGAAATAAATTTCTAATAAGGTTTTGATGGGGAATTGTTTCCATTAGTAATATCTATTTTCGGTAAAATTTTGGTTAGTGCACCTCTTGGAGTTTGGATGATATGGCCAAAATAGTCCTGGCCAAAATTGATAAAAGAAATTCGCCATATGGCGTAGAGGACACATTTGTAATATTGCAAAGAGGAACTAAAATACAAAGGAAAGTTGTACAAATATTTTTAAAATATGTTTATGTGATTTATTTATTTTTATTTATATAATAAAATAAATATTAATTGCTATTTATTGCCAATTGTTGTTATTGTTAATAGATAGGTTGTTGGTTTGTCAACTTCACACTATAATCATTGTGATTGTTTAAAACAAAAAAGACATCAGCGATGTAAAAAATTTCATTATTTGTTTTGTTTTCTCTGAGAGAATTTTTATTTCTCTCTCTCTTTTATCTTCCTTTCTCTCTCTTTCAATTTAGGTTGCTGAGATTGGTTTGTTAACTTCACGCCGATGTTATTGTGTTCGCCGTCAAGAGGCTTCATTCTCACCAGCTGTCATTGTTGTTTTCTTGAAAAGTAGCAAAAATTTTCATCGACCACAAAAGAAATCACAAAAAATCTTAACAATCAATGAAATATCCATGAAATCCTCCTGTCCCGCATTGAGATCAACGAAATTCCTTTACTAAATCTTTAAACTTGAACGGCTGTATTTGTCTAAGCAGCCCCAACTCGATGGACTCAGATGGCGACAACTTCAACAACCTCCTCCAGCAACGCTCTCATACCAATGCCCTCAAGAACTGATTTGGCTTTGGTCACAACAACAGCAACAACCAGAAGTATCAGTAGTACTGGTGCAGTTTCACAAACTTCTAGTTTATCCTCAGTGGTTTCAGGGGATGATACAGTCATCATTCAATGTCCAAATTGTGACACGAAATTACATCGTTTTGAAGTGGCCTCACATTGTGAACAAGAGATGCAACGTCTAAAGGAAATGTCTACAACACCAACAAAGTTGCCAGCCGTAACAGAGACTCCGTCTGCTGAGACAGCAGATGCCGAACAGGAAGTTAGTACATCCTCGGGGAATGGTCAAAATGCCGGCGGACGAAAGCCTTGGTCCGTGTTTCAGAGAGTTCAAAGAAATCGTCAGTCACGCATGAAGGTAAGCGTCGCACTGTATGTTGTATGGTTTCTTCCAATATGTGTAAAAGGTATAGCCGCGGCGAAGGCTTTTTGAGCAATGTTTTATGTTAAGAAAAATACTCATAGAATATGAGGATATTAATAGGGAGACATTCTTCATACAGAGAATGGTCTTGAAATATCATGTAAGAAGCTGTGCCGGAAGTCTGTTCTCAAATAGAAAGAATATCGGGGAAGAAACTTTAAAGCAATTTGTTTTGGAAGAAAACTGATGAGTAAACTTTTCGTTTATAAAACTATCGTGGAAGTCACTTTGTATAGCGGGAGATAACTTTTAAAACACGAAAAGTTTATGTAAAACTATTTTTTAAAAAAATTCCATAGAAAAAAAAAGTTTTTTTTGCAATTTTTCGTATTGAATTTCATAGTGAAACATATTGAAACTTTTTATATAAAGATCAGATGTTGGAAACTATTTTTTGATTTGTAAAATTATAATCGGGAAAAACAGTTTTTTTATGTAAAATACCGTCGTTAAAATCTTCTCTATTATAGAAAATTGGCATTTGGAAGATATTTTTCTTTTCAGAACTGATTTTTCCATGACTAAACCGTTTCCCTTCTTTTCTCTTTCTACAGCAGCGCACACGCAAACGTCCTGCCGCTCCTGAGCACCCCTGCCCCGTGTGCAATTTGAATTTTCCCCAAGATGAGATCCAACAGCACGCCGAGTCCTGTTTAAGACGTAGTAATCGTACAGCAAACGGTCGCAGCAACAGTGACGATCATTCCAGCAACGATGGTGACGAGGGTGGTGGGGAGGAGTACGAGGAATACGAATGGGCCGGACAAAAACGTATACGAGTTTCAAGTTTACTTCAAGGTGGCTATGCCGCCATTGGCATAGGGCAGACAATAACAAATGGCAGCAGCAGCAGTAGTGGTAGCAATCGTCTCAATGGTCACGACGAAGATGATGACGATGAGGAAGATCTCAATGTGGACGAAGATGATACACAGATCTATGGGCCAGCTCAGTATGGTGAAAGTGATGTTATACCATCGCATATAATGAACGAAGATGAGAGTGATGTTACCTCCTATATGAGACGTCTTATTACGGCCGGCTCGTCGTCTGCAAATAGTACAGCCCGAGATACTAACACTACCACAACGGACACAATACATGTGAGTTCGTGCATTGCCAATAATGACATTGGCAAGGAAACGCCACTTGTGGCCTCGTCCTCGACAAGTGATACAGTCTCAACGCCTGCTCATTACCAGCAAATCATAGATTCCCTTAAGGCTAAACTAAGACACTATGAACAGCAGCACGTGCCGGGCAAATATAAATGTCTTATCTGTTTGGATGACTATCGCAATCCAGCGATATCGGTGGCCTGTTGGCATGTCCATTGTGAGCAATGTTGGTTGCGTTCTTTGGGAGCGCGAAAACTATGTCCTCAGTGTAATCTAATCACGACACCCAAAGATTTGCGTCGTATTTACATGTAAAGGGTGGTGGTTAAATTACGCATCCCCAACTCAAAACGTTTTAAATATTTTTAATATTTGTATCGTTTATTGTTATTTAAAAGCATTTCCATTGTTTTAAGTTTTTTGTCATGTCTCTTAAATTGTATTCTCTGAAATTTTATTTTTTTTCTTAGTTAGCTCTGTAGTATTTTATATATATATATATATAATATTAATATATATTTAACCTTATTTTGGCTATAACATATAACATATTGATAGGCATCTATATAGAATTATATCTTTGTTTAGGCTTGTAAGACAAAGACATCATCAGTGCAGTTACAATAAACCATCAGAAAAATACACAACAAATGCAAAAATTATGAAAAAGAGAAGATGTAGAATTTTTATTTTAAGTGGTTCAAACACAAATGTTGCACTTTTAAGTTTGTAGGTACCCTGTTTGTTTAGCTCAGACAAGCACCATAAATAACACGCTGGATTCGGAGTCTCGGAGTAAAGTAACTGGAATCTGGATAAGTGCGCTATTATTCATGACACACACACGACGCTTCAAAAAGTCAAAACTGTTGAACAGATAGATGGCGCCGTTTGCCCTATTGTAGTCAACATGTCCCGTACATTTGATGAGTTTACCTCACCCTTTCACCCAGTTTGTACAGAGCACACAGAGATACAAAAAGTACGCTACACTACCATCATATTTACCATTTCCGACAACACAAATATACGATCAAATCCGTTTGTCAAACATTTGGTTCATTACTAAATTGTGAGCATAACATCAGATAATTATTTAATTCGCGATTTGAAACTTTTTATAATGTATTTTTTTTTAAACAAATTGAAGTTAAAGACAACCACTAAAAAAAACTAACTAACATTTGACGAAACATGAGGAGAAAAAAATAAATAAATATTTTAAATTGTGCGCTATACCATAAAGAGCAGTGAAATTTTTTTTAAAAAAAATGTATTAGAAAATTAAAATTAAATACTGTTTAAAATAAGTTGTTTTTTTTTTATTTTTTTTACATTTATGAGCAATTTCGTAAAACAAAATTTCGCAGCAAACGTATTTCGCAATCCCATTTCCCATTGTGTTCCCATTGAAATTGGCCCTTCAACTAAAAAAACACACACAAGTTAAAGCTCCATTTTTATTCCGTTCAATTATTTGATTTCTTTGGCTTAAACTCCTCAACAAGTAGTCGCATCGCGTCATCCCAATCCGTGAGTAATTTATTCTTTCTATTCCGTTTCCACCAAACCAACGCCGGACCATACAGGATTTTCTTCATTTCCGACAAGGCCAATTCGTCCCACACACCTCGACGTCTTTTGTATTCCATAATAAGATTGACAAAAATGTCAACATTTTCATGTGGATGACCACCGAAACGTAGCTCAAAATCGTATAAATGTGCAATAGTGTCCATCATGGCGTATCCCCACATTGTGATGATGTATAGGAAAAAAAAACAAACGCTGTAATTTAAATAAGAAGCGAACTTTTTACTAACATCGAACGATTACTAATGATTTTTTTCATAAAGTGCTTGGAAATTTATAGTGAAGAGAACAAATCTGTATTATGGGAAATTCCCATAGTTCTTAACGCATATTTTTTGTACCACATCAAAATCGTGGGCAAACACCGCCTCGAATCATTGTAGAAATAAACAGTTTCTCGTCAATTAACTTTGAGCATTAAGACAAAGGGATTTTCCCAGTAGCCACCCAGTAAAAAAGGATTTACGATACATTGAGCTGCAATAGCTGTATTAGTTGGGCATTTACACAGGGGAATACCTATACCTACCTAAAATTTACACAAATTAAACTTTTTTTGTGGAAAATAAATTTTAAAAAATATTCATAAAAGTTTGGAAAAAAATATTTTCAAGAAAATTTTTTAGGGTGGGTACTGGAGAAAATGTATAAAAAAACAAAACAAAAAATACAAAAAAAATTATTGGAAAAAATTAAAAAAAAAGAAAATTGCTATAAATATATTAGGAAAAAAATAAAAATTAAGAAAAAATCACACATTAAATTGTTTGTACAAACATTTATTAATATTTTTAAATTTTATATTTTTTCATATCAATTCTTATTTTCTTTCATTATCATTAATTTTTACATTTTTTTTATGTAAAATTTATTATTTTGACACAAAAAAATTACTTAAGTTTTTTAAGTAAGAAAGTTTTTTTATATTGAAAAATTTCAATAACTAAATAATTTTGTGCAATTTTTTTAAACCTTTTTAATAACTTTAATTACTTTTTTTTAATTTTTATTTTTTTTTATTTATTTATAACATGTAATTAAAAACCCAGGGGCCAATTATATAAAATAATTACAATATATGACAAAATTGGGGACTACCAAAAATCTTTTAGGAAAAAAATTAAAATAAAGAAAAAATCGCACAAAAAAGTTTTTTATACAAACTTTTACTTATTTTGAAAAAAAGTTTTACATTTTAAATTTTATCACGAATATAGGTTCCTTTCCAAAATGTTTTTTTTTATAGCAATTTCCTTTTATGTAAATTTTTTTTTGACAAAAAAAAATAAAATTAGATTTTTGTGAGTATTTTTAAATTTTTGTTAAAAATGTTTTCATATTTGATTTTTTTTTTAGTTTTTTTTACATACATTATTTTAATTAATATTGATAGTGATGAAAACTGAAAAATTTCAATAACATTAATTTATTTTAAGCAATTTTTTTTTAAATTTTTTAATAAATATGTTTTATATTTATTATTTTTTTTATTTATTTATATCTTTCAATTAAAAGCCTAGGGTTCAATAATATAAAATAATTAAATTTTATCACGTTTATAGTTTTTTTTAAATGTTCTGTTTTTTTTACAGAAATTCCCCTTTTGTGTTAAATAGTGTAAAATTATTTTTTTTGACAAAATAATAAAAATATATTTTTGTGTGTATTTTAAAATTTTTGTTTTATATATTTTCATAATTGATTTTTTAGTTGTTTTAAAATTGTGATGAAAATTAAGAAATTTCAATAACGCTAATTAATTTTTACCAATTTTTTTTACTTTTTAATTAATTGTACCGAACAGTTTTAATTTCAAATGATTTATTTATTATTAAAATTATGAGTACATTTATTAATGTATGTAATATGTTATATATTTGTTTTAAACGATTTGTCAGTGATGACTTAAATTGTGTCTCTTCGATGGTTCGCTATCGTCTACCGAATGATCGTTGAGTACAAGTATGTTGGGAACAGTCGGTTGACAGAGATGTACGGAGATGACAGAGTTGTATTGAATAGTACACGCTACAGCTCGGCTTTTCCTGACACAGGATCGTCCTCGGTCCGATCATCATCATTATCATCATCCCTATCATCATAGTCTAGCTCGGGGGAACTTCCACACCATGGTTTTAACTTTTCAGCCGAGAAAACAGAGCAGAATTTACGTCCCGTGACTTGCATACCAGGAATATCTTCTATCAGGTATCGGTCCCTACCTAGGACTCGAGTGATAGTATATGGCCCTTTGAACTTCGGCTCCAATTTTCTCGACACTCCTGTTGCCTGAGCTTCATTTTCAACAACAACCAAATTGCCTTCGTCGTATTTAGTTGGTTGGCGATGCTTCCTGTCAAATGCTACTTTCCACCGTTCTTTTTCTTTGGCCATCTTTTCACTAGCTAGCGAACGTTTCTCGGCACTGGGCAATTCGCGTCCTGCATCAGATATATCCTCATGGATAGCGGCTACGATCCGATTTTGAACCACATCAATTAATTTAAAATCAAAAACCAATTCGTTTGGACTAAATCCGGACGTTTCATTTCTTTGAGAATTTACACTCCATTGCAAATCCCTTAACATCAAGTCCCAATCTTCCGGTGTTTTCGAAGACGTACGTAGAAATGACAAAATAGTTCTATTGGCCCTTTCGACTTGGCCATTTGCTCGGGGTGTACGCACAGCAGTCTTAACGTGTTGGATGTTGTTTTGATCACAGAAATCTTCAAAAAGCTTAGATGTATACGCCGTTCCTCTATCCGTAACGATGACCCTGGGCAGTCCAAAATAGCTGGTGATTTCGTTGAGGGCAGAGATAACTGGTTGTGTTTTCGTAGATTTTACTGGCTTGACAATTAAAAATTTGCTAAATGCATCGGAAATGGCTAAAACATGAAGGTTTCCTCTTTTGCTACGAATAAATGGACCTAGGTGATCAAGGTGCACTTGCCTAAATGGTATCGGCTCCAAATTTGATACATAAAGTTGAGCTTCTGGTTTCCCATTTTTCGATTTATTGTAGCAGCATTCCACGCAAGCAGATATATAATCCTTTACGTACTTACGCATCTTCGCAAACCAAAAATATTGCCCTATTCGTTGAATTGTCTTCTCAACTCCAAAATGGCCCATTTCGTCATGATACCATTTAACGATTCGCCAGCGAACGGATTTTGGTACTACAAAGCATAGCTTGTCGCCTTCTTTGCGATAAAGACGCTCATGAGAAAGACAATACTCAGCTTTAATTTGCTTCGCTTGTGGTGATTGTTGTTGGTTTTTAAGTACGGCAATAATATTTACTAGACTAGAGTCCTGAATCTGCATAGTCAGCAACCAGTCGTCCTTCTCAAGATTCAAAATCATTATCCGATCTGCATCCGTCATTGGCTCAAAACTTCGGTCTGGAGCACGACTTAGTGCATCTATGTGACTCATACGTGAGCCTTGGCGATGTACCATTTCACAATCATAGTCCATAATATTCATCCACCAGCGAGCTATTTTCGGCTTCAGCTCTTTCTGCACCCTAGCCTTAGCAATAGCAGAGCAATCGGTAATTAGTCGAAATGACTTACCAAGAACATATACGCGGAAACACTCCAGTGACTCGACTACAGCCATCATCTCCAGTTCATAACTGTGATAATTTGATTCAACGGTGCTACAGTGGCGGCTATAGTAGTAAACTGGGTGCCATGTTTTTCCCTCATGAGACTGTAGTAGTACACCTGCTATGCCGATGGAACTGGCATCTGTGTGAACTTCATGTTGCGCGTGAAAATCATACAATGATAAAACGGGCCTGCTGGTTATAATGTCTATCAGTTTCACGAATGCCGTTTTCTGAGATTCTCCCCAATTGAAAATATTGTCTTTGCGCAGTAAATTGGTCAGCGGTTCCGCGAGCACCGCATAACTCTCAACAAATTTTCGGAAAAACCCTGTTAGGCCTAAGAATCGACGTACTTCGGTGACATTTGTCGGCTGTTGGAAATTTTTAATTGCGCGCACCTTTTCATCGCCAGGAACTCTACCATTTTCACTCACCTTATGCCCCAAATACGCAAGCTCGAGTTGGAGGAATTTACATTTTTGTAGTCTCAGCGTCAAACCATTCTGCTCCAAAATCGTTAGAAATTTGTCAAGTCGGACCAAACCCTCCTCTACGCTCTTACTTGGGATAATTATATCATCCAGATATGCCATTGCTTCGCCCGAAATCATCTTCCCCGTTAAACTGTTCATAATGCGTTGGAACACCGCAGGAGCGTTCACCAAACCGAAAGGCATGCGATTATACTCATAATGACCCTGAGTAGTCATGAACGCTGTATATTTTTTTGATGACTCTTCCATTTCGATCTGATGGTAACCCATCTTCAGGTCCAACGTTGTAAAATATTTGTTCCCTGCCAGTTGGGCAAATTGTTCTTCCAAATTTGGCATAGGAAACGGTGTACGGACAGTTATGGAATTTAGTGGACGATAGTCTACACAGAGCCTATGCTCGCCATTTCTCTTCTCCACAAGTACAACTCCAGAGGCATACGGGGAAACTGACGGACGTATAATCTCGGCCTTTAGCAAATCTGTAATGATTTCCTCTACGATTTCTCTCTTTGCAAACGGAACTCGATAGGGTTTAATACATATAGGAACACTTGACGTCAACTCTATTTCCATTTTTGAGACATTACACTTACCCAGCTCACAGGTGTTGTTAGCAAAACTATGTTGGTGGTTTTGTAGAACCGTTTCTAGTTGTTTTTGTTGCTCGTTGTTTAAATGGTCCACTGCAGTTATATTCATAACATTTTCCATACGGCAGGCTTCACCTTCTATAACAAGACGGATACCTTCCTGGCATAGAACATTCCGCCCTAGCAACACATTTTCGCTGAGTAAGTGATCGTCCACTACGAGTGCCTCAGAGGCATGTTCCACATCATCCATTTTAATTAACACCACTATTTTTCCCACGCAAGAGTATTGACCACCTCCGAACCCACTCAAGGTTACCGAACATCGCTCTGATTTTCCCAATTTCTCTGCAAAGGTTTTCCGCAGCAACGTGTGATGACTTCCCGGATCAACAAAAGCATCTGTGTTTATATGGTTTACCATAACTTGCTTGATAATCACATTCGCTGTACTATTAGGTTCACCAATATTATGAACGTTTGGTCGATTATTGGGTTTCGATTTTTCGGGGCAACTATCAGATTTGTGATTGGTCCGATGGCAAATTCCACAGCGCACTTTACGTTGAGGTTCTGGACAGTTCCGGGAATAATGCCCCATTTTATGGCAATTAAAACATTTTACCTGTTTATCTTCTCGTTTTTCAGTGTTATGCGATTTTGTTGTTGTATCTGCAATAGGTTTTGGTTTTGCAGTCGTGTAGATTTGCTGTCTTATTTCGTTGTGTGAGCAATAAGCTGAAATATCCCGTAATAGCTCCGTGCAATTAGAATAATTTTTGGATATTCGCCGTTTCAGATCAGGTTCGTTGATACCGTTGATAATATGTCGTGTAACCGCTGCATCTGACAACCCACCTCGTCTTCCACATGCCAGCATTCGATAGTAGTATTCCGATGGCAACTCATTAACGTTCCTTCTAGATCGAGCCATTTGAACGTGTACATCTGTTTCATTCTCCATACACGGAAAATCATTAGTAAATACCGTCACAAATTCGGGCCACGTTCTAAATACCACATTTAAAGAATCCACCCAGTTCTTAGCTGGACCTTGCATTTTCTGCTGCACTGCGAAAATAAGAAGGTCGTCACTCCAACCATAGGCATTCCTTAACATCTCCACTCTATTCACAAACTGCATTGCATTTAGCGACGTTGGTATCGTAGGATGAAAATCAGGTAATAGAGAGCAGATATCTCGAGCATTACCAAAATGTCCACTATCACTTGGAATATTTGCAATTATATTTCCACTTTCGCTTTGGCAATTATTTCCGTAAGGTACCATTCTATTTGTTGCGTTGTTTACATTTCTATTGCGTTGACGATATTCAGGGATGTTAGCATTATTTTGTTGACGTATGTTGTTATTGTAGCTCTCTTCTGCCAAGCTGTCATTAGCAAAACTCACCATACGTGGTCTGTAAATACGATGTTGCTCACTGTTATCGATACCATACGCGTATTCACCAGCAGTATGATAAGCGGTTCGATGTGCCGTTCCGTAGCACGAATGTTCATCAACATTACTTATCGCATAATGTTGAGAAACATTTGGCATAACAGCCGCTTGACTGTTACTGAAATGAGACTGACCCACAACTCGTGTAGTGATGTTCGTTTGTGTTGGCAAAGGTGTTGTATGCGAATGTGTTCTGGCGAAATGTATGTTAGCTGTATGTTGCTCTGTAACATGTTGGCTGACAGTCTGATGTTGTGATAATCCTCTCATCTCGTGTTCGATGTGGGGTGTTTCTTCGTAGCTTCGGATCAAGTTCGATGATATTGGCAGAACAGAATCTGGCGCAACATGCGCTGGCGACGCGATTTTCTCAGCCGAATATGAAGACGTAGCACATATAGGGCTATGATGAACACTCGTACCATACGTTTGTGATTTTTCTAAAAATTTCGAGGGCAGCGACAAACATAACGGATCTTGTATGCCGGCTTTTGATGATGATGATACTGTATGTGACATTGTCGATACTGATGACGGTGCCGTTAAACAATACAATGATGACGTTGACGGACAAACCACTGATGACGATGATAGATAATACGATGATGACGTTGTTTTTGGAGACCGGCTGGTAAAAATTCATAGCTTACGTAGGAATTCGATGCAGCATCATGCTCCTCCAAACGATCAATTAAGTCCGATCGGCTTCCTAGCGTCGATAAGCCGATTTCCTTACACTTTTTCCGCAAAGTGCTGTGTTTGAGGTGACGATAACCAGGCATGATGTGACGAAGTTCGTAACCAAAAATAAAAACAGAATATTAAAAAATAATATTATAAACGTGAGGCTAGATTTATGCCACTTCTGAAAACTGTACCGAACAGTTTTAATTTCAAATGATTTATTTATTATTAAAATTATGAGTACATTTATTAATGTATGTAATATGTTATATATTTGTTTTAAACGATTTGTCAGTGATGACTTAAATTGTGTCTCTTCGATGGTTCGCTATCGTCTACCGAATGATCGTTGAGTACAAGTATGTTGGGAACAGTCGGTTGACAGAGATGTACGGAGATGACAGAGTTGTATTGAATAGTACACGCTACATAATGATTTTTAATTAAATGCCTACGGTCCAATTATATAAAATAATTAAATTTTTTCACGTTCATAATTTTTTTTTTAAAACGTTCTGGTTTTTCTTAGCAATTTCTCTTTTATGTAAAAATGTATAAAAAAAAATTTTTTACTAAAAAATAATAATAAGTTTTGTGTGTATTTTTAAAATTTTGTTTAATATATTTTCATATTTGATTTTTTAATTTTTCTTTTTAATTTCTTTATGTACATATTTTTTTAATTATTATTGATAGTGATGAAAATTGAGAAATTTCAATAACATTAATTTTTAGCAATTTTTTTAAAGCCTAGAGTTCAATAACATAAATATTATCACGTTTATAGTTTTTTTTTATTCAAAATGTTTTGTTTTTCATAGCGATTCCTTTTTTATGTAAAAGTGTAAATTTTTTTTTTTAAATAATTAGTCGAGCTCAAGTTGATTGATTTTTAATATTTATTTCGATATTTCGCTATCCATCGGAAATTTATGTAAAATTTATTTTTTTTAATAAAAATTTGTGTGTATTTTTAAATTTTTGTTTAATATATTTTCATATTTGATTTTTTTTTAATTTTTGTCAGTTTTATAATTGTTATTAAAAGTGAGGAAAATTGAGAAATTTCAATAAAGTTAATTAATTTTTAGCAATTTTTTTTAAACTTTTCAATATGTTGTTTATTTATTTATATCTTGTAATTAAAAGCCCAGGGTCCAATTATATAAAATAATTACAAAATAAGACAAAATTTGAGACTACCTACAAAGCTTTTGATTAAGTATACAATATATGAATAATTAAAAACATAGAATAAATTTAATATTATATTAACTAAAAATTATTATTTGATATATAATTTTTTAAAATAAAATTAACATTTTTAACATTAAAAATGTAAAATTAAAAAATAATATAGGTATGAAAGTCACATTATGTTCCCAATTTAGATCTATATTTTTTTTGAATTTATAGTGATGTGAATTAAGAAGATCCATACATAGCTTCGAAAACCGAACAATTGTCGAAAGTAGCTTATCAAAGGTCAACAAAGTACAGCAAATATTAGAAAAGATTTTAAAGTTGCATATCTTTGATTGTTTAAATAATGACAAAAATACGTTTTACTTGGTCCAGAATCGACTATAAATAGCACAGTTGTAATCATGGTGAGAATACTTTTAATTTTAGTACCCTCACATAGGGAGTAGGGATACGATCCAAGAGGGCTTTATTTCGGGCTCCCTATGATCTCATGGTAAACCAAATCAGATTGCATCTTCACTTTTTTAAGCTAGACCTCGAAAGGTAAAGTGCAATTCAGCCCTAAAAAGTAGCACAAACACAGTTGTCTATGTACGAAAAATATCGATTTACAAAAACATGATTAACTTGGTCCCGAATTGCCGTAGGTGCCAATAAATAGCACATTTGTAATCGTAGTGAGAATAACTTTAATTCAAGTACCCACACTTAGGGGGTAATAATATAATACAAAAGTGATAGATTTTGGGTTCCCTAGGGCCCACGAGCGCCAGCGTCTACTTTGACGTTATCTTTTGTTTTCCTGGGACTAAACTGAAACTCTTTACTTTTTTAAAACAGACCTTTGTATCATTTTAGTACACAAACTGTTGTTTACTATATACAGTACATTTGCTTATACCCTAACTATTTACCATCACTACTATGGCCATGTGTCATCCCTGTTAAACTACCAGATCGACTTCTCTCAACAACATGTCAGAAATGTGCTTCTTCTGTTCGCGCTGTGTGACATCAAAAACACTACATTGTCAACGAGTGAGATGAATGGCAACGAGTTACGGATGGTCGGAAAATCCAAACGGCAAAATAAACTAAATAGAAAAAAACAAAATGGAAAAAATCTATAAGAATTTTCAAGAAGTTTAGAATAGAAATGGAAAAAATATTACAGTGATACAAAAAAATTAAGTGAGAGAAGTAACAAAAAATCGTAAAAAGCAAGAAAGAATTCGCAAAAATGTTTGAAGAATTTATAAGCAAATCAATGATTAAATTAAATCCAAATACTTGCCAAGATAAACGGAAATAGTGCATAAAGGAAAATGTTGTGAGAAAGCAAAAAAGAATGCGTGTGTGCCCATCATAGAGCAATATAGATAAAAGATTGGGTGAGTGGGAATGTTTATGTGCAGTGTGTGTGTGTGTGTGTGCGCGACAAGGAGCACACGAAGAGTAGTGGAAGTTGTAACAAAATAAATAACAAAAGAAAAGCATCATAGAGAAGAGTGTGAGAGAGAACAGAGTACAATGCGAGTGTGTTGAATGGAAATGAAGAAATGAATGAAAAGAAAAAAGTGCAAAACATAAAATAAAAACAAACATGAAAGAAAACAAGTTGTAATATTACAAAAGATAGATTGATAATGATGATGGTTTGAGACCAAAAAGGGAATATGAAAAAATAACAAAAATAAAACGTAATAGTAAAGAAAACCCCAACGATGAGTTTGTGACGTCGTCGACGTCGTTGTTGTAAATCATTGTAAATACAAGATGTTCAAACAGTTGGAAATGTAGAAGAAGAAGAAGAGTTGTTATGTATGAAATGAGAAAAGAGGAATGCATGTTGGAAAAAACAACAAGAGTCCGTTGATAATAAGAAGTGTAAAACGCAGTGAAGAAAAAAAGTGTTTAAAACAACAACAAAAAAGTGAAAACTTGAAAAGTCAGTTTTTGTTGCTATTATTGGTTTTGCTGTTTGCATTTCTTTATGGTGTGTAGTGAGTTGAGTGGTTGTTGCTGTTGTCGTCGTCGTCGTCGTCGTCGTTTATGCTGGGGATCGTCCAAATTGTCGTCGTCTCCGCGGTCGTATGAGAAACGTCGTCATCGCAAGTGCTGCCTTGCCGTTGTTGTTATTGTTTGCTGTTGCCGTTCTCAGTGTTGATGTTTGTCTTTTTCTGTTGAAGACACTCGACACACACACTCGTACACACGCTTTTACACTGCGAAGCAAATATACAACTTGTTTTCTCTACATTCATTCGGCATATTTTTTGTTTGTTGTTGCTGTATTTCTTGGTCGCCGCCGTTGACGCTTTGTTGGTGGACGTCGTTTTGCGCTGCTGTTGTCGTCGCTATCGTCGTTGTTGTCGGTCGGTCGTTTATTTTGTGTGTTGTGTTTTTTATTTCGCCCGTCAGTTTCTGATTTCGTTTCGTGTGTGCTAAAACAACAAAGCCGTCGCAATAAATTTTGCAACATATTTAACCAAACCTCCCCCCACTCCCACCGCATTCGCTACGAGCTGGCACCAACAGTCGTGTATAGTGGAGTAGTTGTGTTGTTATTCCTTCGTTCACTTCGTTTTTGTGTGTGCGTTTAGTTTTTTTGTTACGGAAAAAAATGTGATTTTTTTGTTCGATAGAATTCTAAGAAATTTGAACAAAAGTTGAAAATCGAAAAAGAGGCAAAAGATAAAAGTTTTAACCGTGAAATCTACTCCAACAACAAAAGAAAAAGTCTCGAGATTTTGGTGCATACAAGTTGAAGTTCGTGTTTGAAGATCTCTAAAAAAAAGGAGGTTGGTTGGTGCTGCCGTTGTTGTCTTCTGATAGAATTGATGATGAAGCCAAAGAGGAAAAGGAAACCAAGTCGTTAAGAGCAAAAAGAACAAAAACAAAAAAAAAAAACCAAAAAGAAGGAACGGCGAACAAAGTGTGAAATTCTAAAGTGCAATGCTAAAGTACAAAACCTTCAAAGAAACTTGCAAGTTTCTTGAAATATCTACAGAATCCTCTGCACTCGATGAGGGCGGTTGGTGGTGGGCTTATGAACGTCTGCTCTTAGCATTTCGGCATCACTAGAAATTGTCGAAACACAAACAAAAATTAAAAGAAACTAAAATGGCTCATAAATTTTTTTGACTACAAAAAGATAACAAGAATAATAATTTTAAAACAAATACCTACCTTCCTATTTTAAATCGCAAATTGTGTGATGATTTTAATGGAACAACCAAAGTTTAAAGAGAATTGGGTTTATATGTCTGCGATATTTTAAATAGATTCATTTCTAGACTTCGCGATCACCCGAATCAAATAATTGTTGATATTTATAATAGGCAACACCATAATAGTTGGACGAATACGAACTACTTATCACCAATTGGATTCGTCAACGAAAATCCTCCAAATTTTAATCCAAATGTGAATATTTGTCACAATTTTTATTCAAAATCAACAGCGGGTACCCATAGAGGTTGATACCAAAATTTTTCCATTTGTTTTTATACGTCCAAAAATAACTTTTAAGTTTAATTTGTTCATTTTATATATATTTTTATACCTACATTTATTTTTATACTATACGAGGGCTGCTATATATATTTCTGGCCTAGGCAACAATAAGTGTTGCCAGGTGCAATCTGATATTTCCATTGGAAAGGTTGACATTTTTTAGCATAACATCACTCAGAACGTGTTGTCATTTAATCGTGAATTGTTAAACTTACAGAGCTTTGAACAATTCAATTCCGTTAAAAAAATGGAATTGACACGTGAGCATTTTCGTGCGATCATTTTTCACAACTTTCGACGTGGATTATCCAGACAAGAGTGCATCGATGAACTTAAGTCTTTGTATGGTGATCAAGCACCATCATATAGCACCGTGAAAAACTGGTATAACGAATTTAATCGTGGTCGCAGTTCGCTCAACGACGAATTCCGTGAAGGTCGTCCAAAAACGTCCGTTGTGCCAGAGAACATTGATGCCGTGCGTGAACTAATAATGCAAGATCGTCATGTGACATACCGGGAGATAGAGGCATCCTTGGGCATTTCTCCCACCAGCATACATTCGATATTACATAAACACCTGACCGTAAAAAAGGTTTGTTGTCGTTGGATCCCGCACAATTTGACAATCGCTCAAAAAAAGGCTCGTGTCGATTGGTGCAAAGAAATGTTGAAAAAATACGATCGCGGTGCTTCAAAAGATGTTCATAAGATCGTCACAGGTGACGAATCTTGGATCTATGCGTATGAGCCCGAAACAAAACAACAATCGACCGTGTGGGTCATCGAAGACGAGCCAAATCCAACGAAAGTTGTTCGTGGAAGAAGCACTTCGAAGCAAATGGTCGCCTGTTTCTTCGGCAAAACTGGTCATGTGGCGACCGTTCCGCTTGAGCAACGAAGGACGGTCAATTCTGAGTGGTACACCACAATTTGTTTCCCTGAAGTCTTCGGAGAAATTCGAAAAACAAACAAGAGAAGACGAATCATTCTTCACCATGACAACGCGAGCTCTCACACATCGGCTCAAACCAGCGCCTTTTTGACCGGCCAAAACGTCGAATTGATGGGTCATCCGCCGTACAGCCCTGACTTGGCACCCAATGACTTCTTTTTATTCCCGCACATCAAGAAAAAAATGCGTGGTCAACGATTTTCGTGCCCAGAAGATGCTGTTGAAGCGTTCAAAAACCATGTTTTGGAGGTGTCTCAATCGGAGTGGAAAAAGTGCTTCGACAATTGGTTTGAGCGCATGCAAAAGTGTATAAATCAGGCTGGAGAATACTTTGAAAAACAATAAAACAATTTTTGATGATAAATATTCGCATTTTCATTATTAGGCCAGAAATATATATAGCAGCCCTCGTATTTATTTATATTCGAGATAATACAAACTCTCACGTTACTGTAGTCCCGGGAGCAAGGTCGTTTCTCATTCATATATTTTGTTTGAAAACATAATTTTACACTAAACCTGCAAAGTATGTAACTGTTTATAAATTTAATGTTTTTAGGATAATACACTAATCTTAAATATTGTCTTTTAAAACGATTCAAAATCATTCATTGTACTTCAAAAGGCTCAATAAAATTTGTAATTTGTAATTTGAGTGAGGGCGATGGGTGTTTCTAATCATATCAAGCGGGAATTCATTACGACATTTCTAATCTATATGGTTTTAATTAATATTAAAAACATTCGACTAAACAAGGTGAATTGAACTTTTTAAGTTTTTGAAGATCACAAAAGTAAACTTGATCGTTCCACGACATACTAAAAGTTTTAAAGAAAACATTCATGCACATAATTGTTTGCGCAACTTTTCCAATTTTTGTTGTTGTATAAATTTTTCGAATTTTATATCAATTATGGCATCTATACAGTTTAACTGTATCAAAATATTTCCGCAAAAGTGCTGAATATGGGACGCCCAAAAATAAAAAAAAGTATGCCACGCCCTCCCATTAAAGTTGGAGCCGGGGCCCATGGGGATAAAAAAGATGGTGATTGGGTTTTATGACCCCTTCAGTGCGGGTACTTATATATAAAAAAAACAGGGTGTCTCAAAAGAATGTTTCAATATTGTGTGTCGACAAATACAAAATAACAAGTCTTTCAAAGAACAGTTTATTGGTTACACTAGCAAACAAGTTTTTGTACTGGAGCAACCAAATATCATTCATACGGTCATTTGTTGGGCTGGATTCAAATCTGTAATTAGGTTTTCTCTACCACGTGAGGGTTTTGAAAAAAAATTTATTCCTTTTTTACATAAAAAATCATGTTCAATTAAATATCAATGTATTTTCAAAAATTAATGGCATTTTTTAATTGTGGTTTGTGTTTAGTTAATTCGGTTTCACGTACTAGAGTCCAGCAATAGTCTCCCAGCATGACTTTGTCCCAAAGTCCTTGATATTTTTTTTAAATGATACTGTCATTAGCTTGTATGTGTATTATGCTGGCATGTTGTGCGCTTCGGGGATGCTTTTTTCGCACCGTTGGGAAGATTGGAATATTATAAATTTATTTTATAATTTGCTAAAATTTAAGAACGTTTTTAATTTCGTTTTCAACCTATTTTGTCAAAAGTGACGTTGCCTGATGTGACATTAATATCATTTTTAATAATTTACGACAAAATTATTTAAATTTGTTTTTTTTTAATTTTCGAAATTAGGGTATGTTATAAAGTATATATGTATGCAAAAAATTGTTGATCACGAATACTACATTAGAATGTCAATAAAATCAAATCGAAATTTTGAAGCAAACTGATATATGTATTATTAAAAAGAGATGTCTAGGTGTTATAAATGAAAATAAGATACGCTTTGGACATTTTAATTTAATAAAATTTAAATATTTGTCCTTACAAGCCAAAATAAAAAATTGTTCCAATTTTGTTTTGGCAGTGGACCCTTCTGTGGAAATACCCATATGAAATCTTAGAAAAAACCACCAACAAATGCTGCACCATGCAAATTTTTTTTGCCACATTCGATTTCAGCGCACACAGATTAGTTAAAAACTATGCTTCGCTTCTGCAGTCAATTTTTTTTTTCAATTTGTAGACCAGTGTTATTAAAGCACAACATTTTGGAATTTATTTCTTAAAATATATTGCAAATTTATTCGAGTAGTTAAATTTCAAATGACAGTTCAGCAGAGCAATTCTGTAATGGCTGCTATTTCGTTTCGAATATTTTCTTTCTAATGTACCAGAGAATCGGTTTATTGTTTTAAACATTATATTGAAGATAATACCACGAAAAAAGTTACATTGGCGTTATGTCAGGTTAATAATTTGCCAGGGAATTTTCCATTCTGGGGTTTTATTTCTTGAAACAGTTGAAATTTGTACGGGTGAACTGTAAGAACTTTATGCTAAATATGGTTTTATAAAAATCTGTGCGCAATTGAAGCACTTGCGCGATTTCGAATTGAAAAATTTAGATCCTTACAAAAAGACTGATTTGCACTCCTCACGTCTTCTTCCGTTTAATGACATTGGTCCGGTTTATAGTTTTGTAGTGTTGAACTGGTCTCTCGCATTCTGCAGAATTATCTATGCGACACAGTCAAAGAATCACAGAAGCACAGCGTGCGACCTTCTCCAGAAAAAAACGCTCCATAGTGATTAAATTCCCAAGAGCCGGGCTTCTTATTGGCATATTTACCGCGCCAGTCAGGCTTAATGTGTTCTCTTATTCAGCTAAACAAATGAAACTTTCCTATTAAGACACCCGTATTTTCGAGACCGAAGAAAATGGCTTATTTCTTCGAAAAGCATTTCGAACTTCGTTTAAGTTAAAATGCAAAGAATTTCAATCATCCGTACTTTGCAAATATGGGAGAATTTAAGCAAATTCACAGTATTTTACTGATTTCAAATAGACGGATTCGACTGTATATAGTAATTACAGTACGAGCTCGATTTTCGCAACCGATAGCAGCCCAGGCCGGTTGCAGTTACCGAGATTGTTGCACTTACCGAACCTCTATTGAAAATTGTTATTTTACTTTGTGCAAAATGCCCCACGTCACTAAAAAACTGTACTTTAACTGTCATTTGCTCACTCACATTGAGCAGTGGCGTAACATAGCATGCAAATAAAAAAAACATATAATTTCTGCGAATACATTGAAGAGTTGCGCTCATCGAGACTGCTTTTTTGAACGTGTTGCACTTATCAAGACTCATGTGTAAAAAAGAGCGGTTGCGCAAATCGGGGTGTTGCAATAATCGGTAGTTGCGAAAATCGAGCTCGTACTGAATGTAATTGAATTATCTAGCCGACCATGGCATGATGGTAAGAACAAATGCTCGACTATAATGCGGGAGATCCATAGTTCAATTAATCACTTCCAGTCACCTACATTTTATTCCATTTCTGGCCCCCTCTATGATGTTGACAGCAACCTCGCAGTATAGTGCCTAGTCAATCAGCATGTCTAGTAGAAGCTTCTCAAACAGCTGGCATTCGCATTCGTCCATAAACAAGTAGGTGCCGTTTGTTGTTAATAGAATAATAGAAGGAGTATCAATTCACAATAAGGCGAGAACCTACTTTAAGCCTTATTCATGGGGTGTAAAAGGGAAATTACGTCTAAGACCAAAATACCAAAATTTTGGCTTTTTTAGATCAAAAATTTTTTGGCATTTTATAATTAAAAATAATTTCTTGCAAATGCCATCTGCGACAGCGCCTTATGAATGCTGATTTATCAGCATAGACCAAATATTGACGTACTCTTACAAAAACCAGTCCAAAGATAGCAATTTCCACGAAACGGGTAAACACTTCACAGGTCCATTTCTTGAGAAAATTCGGTCGCCAAACATTTGGATCAACGATGTCATTATTTCAGGCGCGTTACATGTGGCAACGTATTACTGGAACAATTTGTCCTTAAAATGAATTGCAATGAATTACGAATCATTTAGCGTTCGCAATTCACGGTAATGTTGATACCGGTTTAAATACAAAGGGGACGATGAGGCATAAAAACTAGAAATCGCACCACACTGTGATCTTTTCAGGATGTAATGGGGATAAGAGTATCTTTGCCCTCTCCAAAAACGAAAATTCTTCTTGTTTATACACTCATTAAGCCAGAAATGCGCCTCATCGCTGAGTAGATATGATTTGACGATAATTTGGTTCAACTTCCAGTTACTTTCACTGGCTTTGATCCTTGCCCCAATTGTAACTTAAGTGGATGTGGGCTAAGATGTTTTCTCAAAATTTGGACGGGCAGAGACCAAAAAATACAAACGTATTTTGAGAAAAAAATATAACAGGAATTAAAAAATAAAATGTAATACAAAACAACTGCAACACACCCAAACACACACACACACAATAAAAAAATGCAACATACTAATAGAAAAAGAATAAAATAATTATACAAATATATAATTATTTTTGAATTTCTTCAATACATAATATAACGATATCCTTATTTCCTTATTTTCCTATCAACAGAAAATTAACAACAATTTTGGATACCGCAAAAAGAAATAAAAACAAATATAAAAAGAAAAATTTCTAAACATGTGAAAAAACAAAGAAATATATCCACAACATACTCAAAACAAAAACTAAATTCAGCATACCAGCGAATGTAAATTCGTCCCTGTTAAAATCCAATGGAAAACATTGATAGCTTAAGAAAGAATCAAAAAAAAAGAAGATAAATTATGCAAACATAAAGAAATGCAAAGTTATATCCCCAGAAAATAACAAGAGAATATCAACAACAATTTTAAATATGAAGTAAAACGTAATAACGGAAACATGTAAAAGTGTATCCGACGGCGGAAATACCCCTGGTACAGGGTGACCCTACCAACCAACGAAAAGAAACTTTAACTGCAACAACAAAACTTAACAAACAAATAAGAGCAAAATAAAACAACAATTCAATATCCTTTGCACACAAAGAAAACATAAAAGCAAACAACAACTCAGCTCAATTTAACTTTAGAACAACTGCTGCTAGCAGACAAGCAAAAATAAAACGGGGTGGGAAAAACTACTTAACTTCCTTCAATTGCAAACATTGGTGCGTCGTGTGACCCCCCAGTTTGAAAACTTAGATGGCATCTTATAATACCCACTCCCACCATCAACAACAACAACAACAACATCATCATCCGTCGCATAGCGTCAATCATCACGCCACAAACGCTGCAGATGTTTTGAACTCTTCAGCATTGGCCGCCGGCGGCTCTAATACTCAAAATCATTCGCAACATCATCATCACCAACTGCAGCAGCCGCATCTACCGCCTCTTGCCCATCATAACCATCATACGACGACGTTGCACCACAATCCACATCATCATCCTTCAAACAGTTTAGGAGCCGCCGCTGCAGCACAGCAGCATTTTGAACGTTCCACTTCGACGAGCAGCACATCGTCAGCTACGACAACTACTACATTTTTGGTGCCTGTTACATCTTCCGGCTTAAATACCCTGGATACTACCACTTTTTTATCGGCTGCTGCTTCACCTCACTTTGTTACAACCTCACCGGTCACCTTGAATTCCCATCATCACGCGAATGTGGGCTCCTCAGCCTCATCGTCGACCTCATCGTCTTCGTATACCTTTGTGCAGATCAAACGTGAACCTTGTCAGGTATCGGAGGTAACCACGTCCAATACGAACCATCATCATCATCAACAGCATCATCATCATCATACCTTAGGTTCGTTAACATCAGCGGCTGGTTCTTTAACAGCCGCTGCAGCAGCAGCAGCGGCGGCTAAAACGATGTCATCATCAACGCTAACGACATTAGTGAAAATAGAGGCATCGTCACCCAAGGTGCATGAGATGGACAAGCAGGGAGCGGCAGCAATGGGCTCAGGCAACATGATGAATAGTTCAAGTGAGTAAAACGATTGATTCATTTTAAAATACATATTATTATTATTATTGTTATTCTTTTAAAGAATTTTACTGTCGGTTATTTGTGGTAGCCTTAGGTTAGGAGTATATATTAAGTAGAGCTTTGAAGAAATTGATGGAAAGAATAATTTTTATAAAAATTAACATTTTCCTATTGAAGTACTTGCACTTTGTTAGCTGACTGTAGTGGCCGACTTGTAGTTGTTTTACAAGGAATTGTTGTCGATCAGTATCAGTTTTCCATTATTTCATACTTTTCAGTTATCCAATAATCAAATCAGAATTTGTTTAACTTTTTTTTATGGAATTTTAATAATTGTTTTGATTCCTCAATCCTTAAAGGCTAATAGGAAATATTTCCTTTATTATTGTTCTGAAATTTTGTGTTGATCGACGTTTATTAGTCTCTCTCTGAGTCACAGGGCAGCACGAGAGAGGCCGGGTGGTTTGGTATAGGCTGAAATGCAATGATGACACTCATGTTAAGCTCGAAATTGAACAAAATCGGAGTAATAATAAAATTTAATATGTATATAAAATTTTATAAAAAAAATTTACCATTCACGAGTGCTTAATGATTCCTAACAAAGTACAATATATTTCAGCTCATTGATTTGGGACTCAATTCTGAGAACTGCATGTGAAAGTAGCTCCAAAAAGAAGAAGTTCTGCATCATTCGTTTTTTCAAGTTACATGCCATAATAACTTAATATCGATTTGAAGTTAGTAAGTAAATCGGTCAACAATTTTTTTAGCTTATATAATGGTTATAAATGGTCCTAGTAATAAATCAATCTGATTTCGGCCAAACTTCGCTCGATCGATTATACAGAATAGACCTATATTAAGGAAAATACGACCATTGAATAAAACGATCGAAATACTGTAGCGATGAAGCAGTACATATTCGGTAGAATCCCGAGTAAAAGTCAGATTGGTTTAGATCAGATCTGGTCAAACTGTATCTAATTAATCAATAGGTCTACTTAGATACAATTAGATAAGTTCTGATCATAGTAGCCATACCCATTTTTCGGATCTGTCTAGGTCCCTAGAGTTTGATTCGAATAGATGTTGATTTATTGTTGAACCTTTGAGTAAATTTTCTTCTCAATTGGGTCAATGGAGCTTCTTTTTTATGCCGTATGCTGTAATGATCGCAAGAGAATCAGAGTTGCGTTGAATTTCCATAAGGCCTCCGACCATTCCACTTTGGCAACTCGCCGCAGCTACCGATTTAAATGTAGGCGGCATTTCGTTCATCCTGAACATTGACACACGAAGTTTGTACAACAACTCCTTGACCTGGTACATCCAACGAAGTTTTGGTCGCACCTACTGCGGGTATATTGCCAACGGTCTATTGCTTTTAGAACTGGAACATTTTCATCCATGTGCACATGTCCTAGATACCGCATTCGTTTTTTTTAACGCTTTCAACAGCGTCAATGTCTTTTTACAGATCATACATCTCGATTTAAATACTTTTCCAGAATAAATTCATCCGCTGTGTGATTACCCAGGATTCTCTGCCGTAGTCATTAAAGAGCTAGCTTAGAGCTTGATCTTCAGGCTGATCTAACTATTTTCATTTATGACAGATCTTAGGTTGGTAAATCATCTAACACTTCAAAGTTAATAAAGTTGGCAACGCAGCATCTCAAACGGGCAGACTTATTGTTTACCAAACCCCCTTCAAACGGTCACTTTTCAATGCTTGAAAAACCGCAGTAACATCTCTCAGTCCTTGGCTATACTACAGACTATATTATCGGCGAACATCGTGTGGCTTTTATTAACTGCATCTTTCTGCATGATTATCAACATTAGGAAGATCGCATGATCTTCACACAGGGACCGGCCGTGGCATAGTGGTTAGAACACGCGACTACCATGCGGGAGATCGCAGGTTCAAACCTGGCTCCAGTCATCTTAAAAAGAAAAAAATATAAAAAAATTTTTCTTTCATTGTCGGCTCCCCTCGAATGTTGTTGACAGCAACTTCGCAGTATTAAGCGACGATTCAATCGGCGTGTCTAGTAAGAGCTTCTCAAAACAGTGACGTTCGCATTCGTCGATAAACAAGTAGGTGCCGTTAGTTGTGAATCTAAAAATAGAAAGCGTGTTAATTCACAACAACGCGAGAAGCTATCCCATACCTCATTCATGGGGTGCAAAGGGAAATTAAGTTTTTTTTTATGATCTTCACACAAGACAACGTAGCAGTTAGTTTAATGCAACAAAGTCACATCGTCAACGCTATTAGATAACAAACAGAGGCATGGTATTTGATATCTGTTATCGTATAGAACTTTCGTATGCATCTCTATAGTCGATAAATAATTTGGGGTCAATTTGCGGACCGACTGTGGCTTGGTTACAACACGCGACAATCATGCGGGAGATTAGTGTTCGATTTCTGGCGCAGTTATCTACATTTTCATGATCGGCGGCATCGGCGATGTTGTTGACATCAACTTCGCTGTAAAAGGCAAGTTAAAGATTTTCAAAAAGATGGCGTTCGGATTCGTCTACAAAATTAAGGTTGTTTTGCGTGAGTGTAAAAAATAGAAGTTAATTCAAAGGAGCTTTCCTTTTTAATTAAAGTGTCGGTATGTCTTGGCTCTTCTTGTCGGGATGGGAATATCTGATCGGTAGTGTATTAATTAGCTCTAAAATCAAACTGATCGTTAATATAGGCTTTAGTCTTTCACATAACACAACCGAGAGGAACGTACAGAAGTTAGTGCACTTACTTGAATCGTCTTTCTTCAGCACAGGACAAAAGCATTCAGATTCCAATTAGCGGACATACATTCATTAGCCAAATTTTTATTAAATTCATTCATGTTTCCATCTCATCGCGGCCGGCCTACAAATTGTCTAGCGGTAGTCCACCGGTGCCAGCAGCTATATCTTTCCTATGCCTGGTCATTTGCCGTACTACCCTCGTTTTATCTCGGTTGAATTTGTTTAACTGTGCTGCCTTTGGAAGCGCGCAGATCACATGAATGTTTCCTCCATATTTGAAGTACTCTCTAGTTGATCGTAGAAAGCTTGCCATATCTGCCCTTACAGGTGGTAGAACCAGGAACATCTGAATTAGGCACGTTTGTGTGCAGTAATTGAGAGTTGATTGGAATAGGCATTGGATACATCGGGAGTATGCAGCCTTGCGATGTCTACCTTCATTCGTGTCTGGTCACCATTGTTTGTGGCATTGCTTAAACTCGTGTGTACTTTGGCTGTAACTAGGTGGTGAGTCGAGTCTTTACTTGCACTACGTATTACACGCACTTCCTTCAGCTTGAGACATGACTTCCATCTATTACCACGCGATTGATTTTAGATGTTTGTCTTTTGTTCAAGGGATATACATGTTGCCTGTGGAATTCAAGCTCCACTCACTTTTTTTTATCTTGCCGACGGTGTTGTTATGTTGACTTAATTTTCCGACTGATCAACCTAGATCATCTTCCTTCATATTTCAGCATTTAAATCTCTCACAACAATTGTAATGTCATGGCGCTAATGGAATGCACTATATTCATCTTCCGCCGGGGTCTATATCTAAATATTAATCGATGGTAGCTGTGATAGGGATAGAGTTTAGGTAACCTGCATGATAGTTACGTGTTCGAATCATGTCATGGTTAATGTTGTAAAATATCTAAGATGCTATGTGAAACCATCGCCGATTAGACAACAACAATGGACTGGAGTTTCGTTAAAATCTTTGTTATGATATAGAAGTACATACGGAACACACAGCCACAGACATATGTATCACCTTGAAAAAAAAAATATACAAAAAGTATAAAACGCAAATATAAGTAATGAAAACAACTAATAACGACAATAAATACTATTAAAAAAAAACTGTGTTGCCAATAAATAACAATCCCAAATTCTGTATACTTCATATATCAAAGACAAACAACCCTTTTGTTAAAGGCATTAACAACAACGAAATAACGCAAATCAAAAACAGTAAAACATTTGCAACAACAAAACAAAACACTCGAAAAATTTGCAAATCCATAAAATATGCGATACGAATATCTAATACTACTTGCAAATGGGTTCTTAAGATTCCACGAAAATAACCCAAAGACCATTAATGTAATAAACTCTACAACACTATAACACTTCTACCTTTTTCTTCCCCACTCACCGCCTACTTGTAGTTGCCTCTCGCCCATCGCTCCAGCTAACCGCCAAAAAGTTTGTCATTATAAATATGCGTAGATAAAGTTAAACAAAAACAAAGTAAACTATGAACGTCTAAAAAAATCTCATACACAATCTTGAACACGAAAATAAGCTAACAAATAAAACCGCTCAAATTGGCGTTTTGCTGTTGTTGTAGCTTTCGGGGGCTGTTGCTTCCACTCAGCGCAAATACCTGAAAAACGCGCCGCCACCTGTGGTGCTTGCAGGGCGCTTATACGCACAACTACACACACATGAAGATATGAACGCACATCATTGAACACACACACAGATACAAGCTGCGTCAGGCGTTTTGAATTCTCGATGGGAAGGGGGGTTTGTCTTTTTTGTGGGTTCCAACAACTAACTACACATAGTTATGGGTGTTTATATACTTGTATTAGAACGACAGCGTCAACGACGCCGCCGCCGACGACGACGATACGCTCTTTGAAGAGATCAAGTCAAGATTTGAATAACATTTACCCTCGATGGTAATAGGGGCTTCCTGCTGCCACCACTATGGTTGTTGTTATTGTTTTAAGAAAGTGACAGTCGGTAAATTTGAAGTGGCGAGATGTTATAAGGGCTAGTCTATGGGGTTCGCGGAAGAGGTGGGGACTTATGGGAGAGTTTAAAGTGCAGGCAGGTAACGGCAAATAGGTGTAAAAGTGTGTTAGGGGGGTTATAATATTCCATGAGAGCTGAGAAGCTGATGAAAGTCATTAAAAGATAAACGAAGCTAATTAATATAATGAAAAAGCCTTAGGGATGCAACGTTAAGCTTACTATCATGTTAGATCACCTGAAAGACTTTGCAGAAGCTGCTGATGACTAAGAGTAAACAACCCAAGCTAATGGTTGTGTTTACCACTGGACATGCAAATAAACCAGTAAACGTAAGCTTACAAATTTTGATAACTCGCTATAGATTTTGAAGAAACATGAAACTTTTTAAAATCATAAAATATTAGAAGTGGTTAACGTTAATATAAAGGGTTTTCCAATAAGAGTTGTTATTTTGGTATTCAAAAAATGAATTTTTTTGCGAAAAATGATCGGATTTTTATTTCATAATAAAGAGGAAGGTATGCCGTTAATAATGAAAAACAGCATCAGCCAATTGGCCACAACGAACACGACTACAGGACTATATCCTTTTCATAAAATGTTCCATAACCAAATCGCAAAGTGGCTGCTCAATGTCATCGATAGCCTCACGAATGTTATCTTTGAGGTCTTGAATCGACCCTAGGCTTTTGGACTAGACTTTATCTTTCACGTAGCCCAAATAAAAAAAGTAGTAGCAAGGTGTTAATTCACAAGATCTCGGTGGCCAATTGTGATCACCTCTTCGAGAGATAACACGGTATGGAAACTTTTTCCATAAAAGATCAATGGAATCATTTCTTGTGTGGCACGTAGCGCCGTCTTGTTGAAAGTAAACGTTGTCCAGATCAAAACCATCCAACACCAAACATAAAAAATCATTATCATGTGTCAATAGTGCAATTCAATCACCGTAACTGTTGATCCAACCACATTTTCGAAAAAGTAAGGTCCAATGACCCCGCCGGACCATAAACCGCACCAAACAGTCACAGGTTGATGATGGACGGGCTTCTCAACAATAACTCTTGGGTTTTCTGAGCCCCAGTTGCGACAATTTTGCTTGTTGACCTAGCCACCGAGGTGGAAATGGGCCCCATCAGTCAAGATGATTTTTCGATGGAATTCCGGATAATTTTCATGACTTTCAAGGACCCTATCAGTTGATGGGGTTTTCTTCAACACTTTGGGCTACAGCAGCAATATTCTCAGTTGTTCTTGAGCGACGTGCACGGGTTTTATTCTTCATATCACTAATTGTCCCAACAGCTCGAATTTTTCCACCAATTGCTGTATTGCGGTCTGACAAGGTGCTTCACGACGGCCAAAAAATCCTTTAGTTTTGCGAACTGTAACTGCAAGATTTTCACCATTTTTGTAGTGAATTTTAATAATTTCAATGCGTTGTTGAATTGCGAATCATTCCATTTTTAGTAATGGCGTAGTTTCTACTTGTCAAATGTCAAAGAATAAAAGCTTCAAAAGTGACAGCTACCGAAATAGCGGGCCATTCACAATAACACCTCTCATTGGAAAACCCTTTATGTAGAAATTACGACAGGACGTTGACAATATAATTCACATTAAGAACCATGAGAAATTCGGAATTATTTCATTTATATTTTTGGTGTGATTTTATTTGTGTTTACTACTACTACTTACTTAATTTCCCTTTGCACCCCATGAATGAGGTATGGGATAGCTTCTCGCATTGTTGTGAATTAACACGCTTTCTATTTTTAGATTCACAACTAACGGCACCTACTTGTTTATCGACGAATGCGAACGTCACTGTTTGAGAAGCTCTTACTAGACACTTAAATACTGCGAAGTTGCTGTCAACAACATTCGAGGGGAGCCGATAATGAAAGAACATTTTTTTTTTTTTAAGATGACTGGAGCCAGGTTTGAACCTGCGATCTCCCGCATGGTAGTCGCGTGTTCTAACCACTATGCCACGGCCGGTCCCGGTTATTTGTGTTTATTAAAGTTTAATTTCAATATTTGTTTTTACTTTTATTGTAATTTTTGCATTTGTTTTACATTTTTATATTTTTGCATTTTTATACTTTTATATTTTTATATTTTTATATTTTTATATTTTTATATTTTTATATTTTTATATTTTTATATTTTTATATTTTTATATTTTTATATTTTTATATTTTTATATTTTTATATTTTTATATTTTTATATTTTTATATTTTTATATTTTTATATTTTTATATTTTTATATTTTTATATTTTTATATTTTTATATTTTTATATTTTTATATTTTTATATTTTTATATTTTTATATTTTTATATTTTTATATTTTTATATTTTTATATTTTTATATTTTTATATTTTTATATTTTTATATTTTTATATTTTTATATTTTTATATTTTTATATTTTTATATTTTTATATTTTTATATTTTTATATTTTTATATTTTTATATTTTTATATTTTTATATTTTTAAGTTTTTAAATTTTTATATTTTTATATTTTTATATTTTTATATTTTTATATTTTTATATTTTTATATTTTTATATTTTTATATTTTTATATTTTTATATTTTTATATTTTTATATTTTTATATTTTTATATTTTTATATTTTTATATTTTTATATTTTTATATTTTTATATTTTTATATTTTTATATTATTATATTTTTATATTTTTATATTGTTATATTTTTATATTTTTATATTCTCATATTTTTTATATATATATTTTTATATACATATATTTTTATATTTTTTTAAATTTCCAAATTAAAGATTCATGGTAATAATTCACAACAGTTTCGCAACTGCCTCCCCCCATCCTCTTACCTATCTCTATCTAAATCTCTCTCACTCAATTCTCTACTGTTAACTGCCAGCAATTTGTCATATTTTAAAATCGTTTTCCCCAATCGATGTGAATCTCTTCAAAGACACAAAAGAAGAGGAATTAATACAAAACGAAAACAAAATCAACAAAAGAACAAAATTAAACAAACCTTAGTAATGCCCGATAGCCTTTAAATAAACAAACTAAAAATAATATGAGGGACTATTTGAATGATTTCTAAAACTTTGCCGACAAAGGATACCTGGTGGCTCAATGAACAACTACACGTTCGGGCCCCTTAGATGTTAAGCATATACGGTGTGGGGAGGGAGAAAGGCGGCCGGCTTCACATGAAATAAAATGAAAACCATTTTGTTTGTAATACCGTAGAAATTGTGACAGTTGTGGGCAAATCCATCCAGTTGGAATAAATGTGGCAATAGCGACAAAAAGAGAGACAGAGAGAGAGAGAGTATTGGTTAGCTGACTCCGCACTCTATGTAGATGCAAATGTGCTATTGTTTAAGCCATGATGCTGGAGGATATTTTGGAAATAAGACAAAAAAAAAAACGTTTGCCCACCACCACCGCCTTTGTGAAGTGTAAACGGTAGAGTACTTATTTGCTATTGATTTCGAAACTTGTTATTTGTTGCCGGATTTTTCAATAACGTAGAAGAAATTTGTGATATAATACTAGTATCGGCTGTTACAATAATTATTGTATTTCAAATTAATTTCACATATTCTGCATAATTTGTAATTTAAATACAACAATTAAAATTTTCTATAGAATGCTCAAATTTTTTCAGATTTTTTAAATTAACATTTGCAAAGGCAGTTATTATTAATTTTAAAATAATGTATATTACAAAGTAGTAATATTTATTTATTCGTATCGTTTAAAGCTGTCATTTGCCTTTACATATTAACCTACCTACCCCCTGTTTCCTTTCCCCCTTTGGTTTGTACAACATATGGACATTTTCTTTCACTGATGATGACCGTATTTAAATTGTTGTTTCAAAATATTTTCTACACTTTTGATGCACCAAATTGCCCCAGTCACGATGATGATAACGATGGCGGTAACGTTGACGACGACAAAGACATCGCAGCCGTGTAAGCGTGAAACTATTATTCATGGTAATTTGTCACTGAAATATTCGATGCGACAGGATGATATTGCAACAATCAATATAGACGACCGAATGAACAACAGAAAATCATCCCCCTAAATGTGTTGTTCTCTGACTGTCAGGCCTTGGGCTAAGGGATAACTGGAAACTGTAGGAAACAATAAAAACAGCGCAAGCTTTTTTTTTGACATGCTGGTTGAATTTTAAATTGTGTGTAAATTAACCAGGAAAAATTTCATGTCAGAATTTTAAGTGCATTGTTAGAAAATGGTGATCAATGTTCATTAGAGTTCATGTGTTCACTAATGGGGGAGAGGCACGCAGAGAGACACCTTTCAATCGATTAGCAGAAGATGCGATGGTAGGTTGGTTGGTCGATTATAAAAGGCGTCATGACTTACCATAACAAACTACAAGAAAGATCTAACTAAACAAATGTTGTTGCTTAGAAAAAGTTACGGTTTTTATTATTATTTTATTCTACAGTTTTCTCATTTTATTAATAGCTTGTAAAAATATAAAAATATAAAAATATAAAAATATAAAAATATAAAAATATAAAAATATAAAAATATAAAAATATAAAAATATAAAAATATAAAAATATAAAAATATAAAAATATAAAAATTTAAAAATATAAAAATATAAAAATATAAAAATATAAAAATATAAAAATATAAAAATATAAAAATATAAAAATATAAAAATGTAAAAATATAAAAATGTAAAAATATAAAAATATAAAAATATAAAAATATAAAAATATAAAAATATAAAAATATAAAAATATAAAAATATAAAAATATAAAAATATAAAAATATAAAAATATAAAAATATAAAAATATAAAAATATAAAAATATAAAAATATAAAAATATAAAAATATAAAAATATAAAAATATAAAAATATAAAAATATAAAAATATAAAAATATAAAAATATAAAAATATAAAAATATAAAAATATAAAAATATAAAAATATAAAAATATAAAAATATAAAAATATAAAAATATAAAAATATAAAAATATAAAAATATAAAAATATAAAAATTTAAAAATATAAAAATATAAAACTATACAAATATAAAAATATAAAAATATAAAAATATAAAAATATAAAAATATAAAAATATAAAAATATAAAAATATAAAAATATAAAACTATAAAAATATAAAAATATAAAAATATAAAAATATAAAAATATAAAAATATAAAAATATAAAAAAAAATATACATGGTAGACCCCATGTACATGGTGTCTCAATAGAAAATGTCAATTTGGTGAATCGATAAAATAAGAAAAGATGTCTCAAAGAACTGTTTATTGAATATCAAACCACAGTATTAAGGAATTTATTTCTTAAAAATAATATCGTTTAAATGTAAGCCTTTGCATTTACGGCATTCATTTATTCGAGCAATTAAATTTCAAATGATGTCATTTCCGATTTCGTAGTGAATATATTCTTTCTAATGCCACATAGAAGTTGGTTTATTGTTATAAACATTAAAAAATTACTTAATTTCCCTTTACACCACATGAAAAAGGTATGGGATGCTTTTTGCATTGTTGTGAATTAACAAGCTTTCGATTTTAGATTCAAAACAAACAGCACCTACTTGTTTATTGAATAATGCGAACGTCACTGTTTGAGAAGCTTTTACTAGACATGCCGACTATCTTGACAATTATACAGCGAAGTTGCTGTTGACAACATCGAGGTGGCCGGCAGTGAAAGAAAAATGTAGATGATTAGAGATGGGAATCGAACCACGAATCTGCTACATTGTAGTAGCGTGTTCTTAACACTATGCTACGGCCGGTCCGTTATAAACATTATAATTTGAGATAATTCCACGAGAAAAATTCAATAGGAGTTAAGTCAGGACTGCATTAAAAGCTAGTTTATATCGCCTTTCCAGCAAGAGGATTTCAGATTCTATGGCTTTAGTTCTTGCAACAATTGAAATTTGTATAGGTGAAGTTTTTGTTCTTTATGCTTAATTTGGTTTCATGAAGACGTATGACATTTTTTATACATTTAAAGCCTTTAAGCGCCTTTGAATTGATAAATTCGGATCTTTACGGATAGACTGATTTATAGTCTTCACGTTATCTTCCGTTCAATGACCTTGGTGGTTCCGATTTTAAGTATCGTAGTCTCTCCAAATCTATTGACCAATTTTCCAATAAGAGGGATGCTTGGTGCATTATTTAAGTGATAAAAATGTCGCAGTCGCAGAATCACCGTTTAAATTCCCATGAGCCACGCAGTCGCAAAATCACTCTTTTGTAAAGATCTCTCAAGCAAAGCGCGGGCTCTTCTCCAGAAAAATACTCCATAGTGACCAAATTCCCATAAGCCATGTTGACTATTCTCATAGTCAGCTATGCAAATAAAAACTTTCTTTTGAGACACCCTGTATCTTAAGACCAAATTGATTTCCGAACTTTTTAAGGCGATTGAGGCATGTCCTTCTGTCCGTCTGGCTGTCTGGTGGGCAGAAGTAAACCTCAAGTAAACCTTGAATAATCCTTATGAAAATTTACCCGTATTAATATTTTTCAAATTTTCCAAATTCCGTCCCATACAAAATTACATATTTCTGGATAACTAATTTTTCTCCCAAAACTTCTGAACGAAAAACTGCACTATATTTCAATTTTGTCAGTTTAATTGTGTTCTAATAGTAGACAAACCGCCCGTGGCATAGTGGTTAGAACTCGCTACTACCATGCGAGTGATCCGTGGTTCGATTCCCGGCTCCAGTCATCTTAATTTTTCCATTCCATTGCCGACCCTCTAAATGTTGTCGACAGCAACTTTGCAGTATAGTGTCGAGTAAATCCGCATGCCTAGTTAAAAGATCCTCAAATAGTGACGTTCGCATTCATCGATAAACAAGTATGTGCCGTTTGTTGTGTAGCTAATTTATAACAACTCGATAAGATATCCCATACCTCATGCATTTAATAGGGAAATTAAGTTTTAAATAGCGGACAAACTATAAGAAAACCAAAACCATTGCCACACGCCTTTTGGTAACTCCCATACAAATAACCCAATTGACAAATTGATTTTGGCAAAATTGATATTTCTTCCATATTTTCCAAACGGACAGCTAGAGTATATTTAAAGTTCAGTAAGAACATACTTTGCATTAAGTAAAATTTTGCACAAGTTAATGTTCCTTAGTACTCGGTTGGTACCGTATAAGATCCTTTCGATAACACCACACAAAATGCTCAGAAGTAGTCCCCCTTATCATGTATTTCGTAGTCACGTCGAATCTTTGTCGTTTTTCAAATTTTGCATCGCTGATGTCGTTTGTGAAATTAAAATTCGAGTTGTCCTTGCTCCTTTCATGTTCTACTTCATCAGATGATAAATTCTCTCTCAACACTAAACATTTCTGTTAATAATTACTTTCTTAATTTAAATATAAAAAACAACCGAAAGTTGTCGAAAGTCGACTACGACTTACGTAATAAGGGGGAGGGCATTGAACTTTTTACATTTGTTGGCGAATTTATTAATAATTTTTACACTATAACCTTTTTTTTACAATATTACTACATCGTCGTCCTCATGGGGGGATTCATGTGCCCCATGTGCAAAAAACACATTCTGAGTAAATCGGAATTAATGTTTGAAAGGCATGAAGAAAAAAGTGATATAGAGCAAAGTTGACACGAAATATTTTAGTTTCTAGTAGAGATAGCCATGAACTGATTGCAGATTTAAAAGAATTGTTATCTACAACACTGCATATCACCATTAACTGAAAATGGTCAATATGGCGTTAGAAGCACATGAATCTACGGAGGACAACATGTCTCTAAACCGCTGGTCTTACGACCGAAAGTCCTATTTTCAATCGATTACGCTCTACAAACATGCTAATAACAATAAAATTAGTTAATTTCAAAAACTCAAAACTTAAACAATTTCATATATAAAGTGAGGGTATTTATCTGTCAGTTTACCTGACTGAAATTTCTGTACTGTGTTACTGGTTATATTTGGATATCTTCGTATAAACACGTTGTGAAAACTGTTAAATACGCCACCTATACGTCATTAATTGCACTATTTTAAAACTTTTCTCGTTACGTTTGGAGCAACATGCTGTAAGGTTATCGATACAGGAACCTTTACGCAATATTGAATGTTTGCTCCCTGTTTATATTAAAATATGTGTGTGGCCAACATCTATCAAATATTTTAATATCTAGTGTAATCTTAGGCCATAATGTGAATTTTTGTATTTTTCAAAATATTTTTTCTTATGAACTGTTAGAAAAGTTTCTGTCATATTACATTTTCTTAAATGTTGCCTAGGAATAACCAACCTATTTTGTTGGTGTTGTTAACCTTCGGTTACAAAAAAGGTAGTTACAACTAGCCTGTGTTGTTGTTGTTAGCCTGGCCCTATCACATTCACATGCCAGCAATTTCGCAATTTGCCATTTTCGCCATAAAATCGCCAACCTTTCTTGTGATGTTTCTGTTGTTGCATGAAACCAAAAGATCGGACGCGCTGAATCTTTTTTGAATTCATAATTAGTTTCTAACAACAATTTTGCGGTGGTTTTCGTCGTTTCATTACATTACATTTGGTTTTTTTTTTTCCTAAGCTCAGTACATAATTTTTGTAGATAAAAATCACTGAATTTGTACAATTGTAACGCTTTGTTGTTGCAGCAACAACAGCGGCAGCGTTAGCAGCAGTACTAAAGTTGTTCACAGAGAGAAATAGAGACCACGAAAAACAAAATGAAAAATACACAGAAACGCAAAAAATAATGGCAACATTTCGTGACGTCGATTTCTGTTCACATCGCCTTTATTCACTGCCCTTTCCGTCCCCCTCTATTACCCTGACTATGATAACCCCATGCTCATAGTACGCCTCCAGCTTGGCCCCACATTGCCTCACCCACCCCAGAGCCACAATCAATGGAACATGTTTGTTATGTTGTTGTTGCTGTTGTTGTTGATAGTGGCGAAGTTCTCTTCATCATGCTCGCATGCTTGCTTGACTCTCCCCTTGTCACTTGCCCCATTCCCCTTTTGATGGTTTGGCAATAATAGCAGAAAAATATTCACATAAGAGCAATTTGCCGACGGCAATTCAGTTTAAAATGCACTTGTTTTCGTCGTTGTGAAGAGTGCCGGTAGAGCAAGGGTGTGGGTAGGGAAGGGAAGGGGTGATGTATGTAGGCGGGGGAAACAAGCTAAAAAGGCACGAAAAACAACTCGTAATGAAATGAAAATAAAGGGATGTTGCTTGAATAGGGTGACAATGGAGACACAGTTGGCAAATTTTGCTATTTGCGAAAAAATTTTTATACTGGGTGGTGCTGGAGTACTAAATATCATCAATAAGTTCAATTGTAAAATGTAGAGTTGAATACATAACAAATGCGGGCGAAATGAACATGAAAAACATTTTATGAAAGTTTTAGAGTTTTGGGCGCGTTATCTGAGTATTATAAACAAAAAATCTTGAAAAGTTTTGAGACAAAATATGTTAGTTTATATTGATAATATTGTTTTATAACCATAATTGCTGTGATTTTTAAGCGATTTAAGTTCTAAGATGAGCAAGATTTGTCGAAAACTGCCCCCATTTTGGGTGTTCAAAAATTCATAAAAATATTTTTAGATCATATCGATACCTTCCCATAAGAATGTATTAAGCAACACTTTTTCCGAAAATGACTTTTTGATGTGGAACTATACTAGAAGTTAAGCACCACATTTTGGCCTGGGTTTCGCTGCCCTATCATGGATGCAAAGGAAACTAGAGAGAAAATATAATTGTATCAACCGTCAAGTTTTCTCACTGGAATAATGTTGCATCCTGAAATTTGAAATTTTATCTGATTAAACTTTTGGTTTTGCAATAATGTCGTTTTGTATTGTGAAAATCGCCTTCCAAATATGTTCCTTTCAATAAAATACACAAATAAATAACTAAATGAGACGTTTCTTTCGTTTCCTACACAATTTTAGAAATGTCGCTTAATACATTCTTATGGGAAGGTATCGATATAAACAATTTAAACTCAGCATTTGACATTTCATTAGTAACGAAAATTACTGACTAAAAAAGGATGTGATCGGTTCAAAGTCACATCGACCTCTCATACCAAACACCCTTTCTTGAGCTACAAAATTTAAAAAAAAATATGGTTGTAGTGCAAATAGCTGTTTTATCTGAGTTTCGGCATGTCCGAAGGTAATTCTTATTATTTGTCAGCTGCAACAGAAATTCATCCATTAGTAGCCACACGTAGAAAAAAATCCCAAGTATGCGATCCGTAGCTTACATCTACACCGAGCCCTCCAGAGCCGCTCATCGATTTTATTGCCGATGACTTTTTTTAGCAGGACTTTATTCGTACAACTTATCCAAGCAATCGGTCTATTTGAACTCACTTGACTGCGTCGATGACGTCATATAGGTCATGGTTCAGTCGACGACGATACTCGCTGTTAACGATGATGGGTCCAATTATTTTTGTCTCGAAGAGTCTCAAAATTGATTGACCCGCTTGTGTCAATACCCTGGATTCTGCGTTGTTGAGCAAGACTGTAGCTAGGATCAGTGTATGTTAGAGTTGGATCTTTGTTCGTCGAGAAAAGGGCTTTGTCATTAAATAGCTGGCTTAGCGCATAGAAGCGTCGATTTGCGATCGATAAACGTCTCTTGATTTTCAGGCTAACACTTCTTGGCGGAGCCAAGGTTGATAAATCAATTACCACTACAAAGTTATACTTGTCAACGTGTGGCCTTCGATAGTTCAGTGGAAGCGACTTAGACTAGAAATCCGAAGGTGCCGGGTTCGATTCCCGGCCGGGGCACTGTCCAAAATCAACATCGATGAAAATTTACTATTCCAAATACTTTCGAGTTCTCCAGCCAACAAAACTCATCTTAGATGCTTCCACGACAAAAATCCAGATTGCGCAAGGATCAAGGAAAAAGGAAAATGATTTATCAACATCGCATATAAATCAACAAGCGCCATCTTTGGTGGAATTTGGCGGTTAAAACTCACAACAAAAACAACACCTAACAATCCTTGACGCAAACCTTGTTATCTACAAAGGAACGAAACAGATCGTTTGATTATCGGATTATATGCCTGATCGAGTGCCGATGAATTGAAAATCCGGTATAAACAATTATCACCCCTGCTACCACCCGCTGTTACAACAACAACAACTTGTCAACGTTCACACAGCGTTACAAATGAGTATACTCTTTGTTCGTTAACAAAAATAACATGGTCCATATTTATCACCAGACCTATTTCTTCTCCTCAATGCTTGAAAAGGTAACATCTCGCAGTCCTCAGCCAATGATATCTATATCATAGCCGTAGGAGAGTAACATGTGACTATTATTAAAGATGGCACCAATGCTTGAAAAGGCTGCAGTAACATCACACAGTCCTTAGCCAACGATATCTATATCATCGCCATACCCGAACTACAATTGACTTTTATTAAAGATGGTACCAGTCGTGTTTACTGCAGTCTTCCTCATGATCACCTTTATTAAGAAATTTTAGAAATCGCACGACAGACTATCTGTCTTGTCTAAAGTCTCGCTTGATAGTATATGGCTCAGTTCCATTATTGCCCATTTACACTGAAGACTTCGTATCGGCCACAGTCATACCTGTCGTATCAGCTACGCAGGGATTCCAAACTCAGCCATAGCATCTATAAGTTCTTTTAAAATGATGTCATCACTGCGGACTGGGTGTAAACTCGAGAAAACGGAACTGGTGCTATTCACACGAAAATACAAACTCCCTCATTTTGCCAAACCCAGACTAAATGGAGTCGCACTTACACTCTCTGATAGTGCCAAATACCTTGGGCTAATATTGGAAAGTAAACTAAATTGGAATCTGAACACTTAGACCAGGATTAACAAAGCGGCAACTGTCCTATACTTCCGCAAAAGGGCAATCGGTCTCAATTGGGGAATTAGCTCCAAAAATTTAAAATTACTTATACGACTCGGTTATTAAACCCATCTTATTCTATGGATCGCCGGTCTGGTGGCCGGCGCTAGATAGAGCGTCCAAAGGCTGAAATTCGAACGCATTATGAGACTGGTGGCAATCATTATAACAGGGGCACTTAGAACTACTCCAACTAAGGCACCGTTTACGATCCTAAACTGTTTACCCCCGGACATTGAGGCGAGGAAAATGGTAGCGACAAAATCATGGGTGCACAGGAACTATGGGCATGCCAAAATTCTGAACCTAATCAATGTGAGCTGTCACACGAATTACACCATACCAGAACCTGTCTTCGATCAATCAGACTACGGGGTCACTGTATCATAGTTCAGACCGAAATAGCGGCCATTAGAATAGCCGTAGAGAAAATTCAGTATAGTGGGATATTGGGCGGCAATATTTATATTCTTACTGATAGTAAAGCGGCTATCAGATCCCTGGAGAACATGTACACCACTTCAAAAAATGTTCGAGAATACCGGTCGTCTCTTGAGGAGATAGCGAGACATTCGACGGTTTACCCTTACATGGTTTTCAGGACATGGGGACATATATGGTAACCAAAAAGCCGATATATTGGCAAGGGCCGCCACAACCGTGAACTCGGGCAAAGTTTACGGTCTCAGAGGGATCCCACTCTCCCAAGGGGGAAACAGCTAATTACGGGGAAACTGAACCTAATTGCTAAGGAGAGATGAGTGAGAGAAACTATTTGCACGGCGACCAATCAAATTTGGCCTACAATGGATATACAGAGGACACGATTTGTGCTGAACCTGTCCAGAGTCCAACTGAGGAACATCATAGCTGTAATAACCGGTCACTTGCCGGTTGGTAAACATGCTAAGAGATTGAAACTGCCCTACAATGATTTTTGTAGAAGCAGCAATGATGAGGAGGAAGAGAATACCACGGAGAATCTTCTATGTCACTGCCCTGCTTTTGGTGACCTGAGAAATAGAAAGCTTGGTCATCGGACACTTTTGGACAATACCTATCCAGGCGATTTTCGGAACATCCATGCCTTCATCAGACCAACGAAATGGATTGATAGCGACGTTGACCGAACAAAACAGGAATATTTGGTGCGAAAATTATAAAATGGTATCACAACGAGACTCATACTAGGACCCACGTGAGCTGTGTTGAACGTGGCTGCCGAATTAATCTCACATATCTAGAAGTTTTTGTTGTATCGGACTGTCGACTGCACCTTATTAATTGATGATCAGACCCTCGATATTTGCAGCGTACTGTGAGTGTCCATGACTAGATTTCCATCTGGCCCATCCTTGCAGGTAGGGGTGCCAGTTCAAAGTCTTTGATTTTTTACATTTAGAAAAGTTCAGCCAGCAGTCTATCGGCTTCCGCAGCTTAATTGTTTCTAAACCGTGGAATTGCCGTGCTAATGACGAATCCGTGATTTCGTCATTTATGAAGCCTTCGGGAACGAGCGTGTTCTTTCTATATTTGTTGCTCACTCTGAGTGTCCGTGGCCAGATTCCCAATTCGGTCCTTACAGGTGGGAATCCCTGTTCCAACACCTTTACTTTTTACCTTATTGTAGAACTTTCTGGCTTCACCACTATCACTGTACTTTTCAATATCCTGGCTCCCTCTTTCCTTACATAGATGCTTTGCGCCTGAAGAGTCCTCCTCTTCTCAATCTCAATCTAGTCTCCCTCCACTTCTCAATCTAACGTTTCGTCACCGCACTCGTTACAATTGGCTGCAGTTTTGCCTTGTATGCAATATCCTTTTTCTTATACATTGCCCGAAATTCTTCATCGTACCAGGACTTGTCTGAGCGTTGTTTTTTATAACCCTGTACGGTCGTTGCGGCAGTGATCATAGAATTCGCAATATGTTGTCATTGGGCGTCGGAAATATCAGAATTAGGGGGGTTTGTTTAAAGTAATTTGAGAGAGTTAGTTGGAATAGGCATTGGATATCTCGGTGGTGTGCAACTTTGTGATGTCTAGCTTCCTTTGTGTTTGTCCCGTCCATCGCATTTCCTGTAGGGCGGTGATGTTAGACTTGTATTTGTCGAGGACATCCATCAATTGGGAAGATGCACCATCCCTGTATATAGTTCGGACATTTTGGGTGTATATACTTAAATCATGGTCTTTATAAGTTTGCGGTGTTCTCAACATTTAGGGGTTTCTTTTCCTTTCTTTTCCTCGTGTTCTCTTAATCCTTTTTTATTGGGAACAGTGGCTTATTAGGCCACCGCATCCCTTCTTAGTTTCTAGAGCCTTTGTGTTGAACATTAGTAACTTCTGTTACGTACTCCTTAAATCTCATCGGTGGTAGCATTACCTAAATGCATTACCTCAACATTGCGCCTTCACACATTTGTTCGCGTCTACATTATTTTGTTAAAAGTACCTTTTTCCTATCAGAAAATTACATACCTTCCTAATATCAAACGCATTAAATAAATTTCTACCACTGCTCCAGAAACAGTGAAGTGGAACTGTAAAGAAACCACTTGTTATATTAAAAACGAAAAAAAAATAATGTTATTAAAATTGAATTTTCCACAGAACGAAAATGAATACGAAGGAAAAAATAAAATCAAGTAGAAAGTAAAGTGGACACTTAACATCCACTTTGGGCAAACGGGCAAACGAAACGAAGAGAGGCAGGAACAACAAATGTATAAGAAAGAAGGCAAAAAATAAACGAAGGTGAAAAAACAGAAGCAGAAGCTGCTCAGGAAGATGTTGATGATTATTGTTTATCGAATAATAGTTGCAAATAACCGACGGTAGTTTTCTTTTTTGTTGTTTTTTCTGACTACTTGCACTTTATTTTGTTGTTTCTATAAATTGCTTTAAATTTTTGTTGTAGCTTTATCACTAATTTGCGTTTTTTTTCTCGTTTTCTACCTCTCTTTGTGTCTCTTTCCCTCTCTCTCTCTCTCCCTCCATCCTGTTTCCTCTTTTCTTTTGCCTACCTTGTGTGTGTGTTGTGTCATTCCAGATAATACTGTACCAATTGGCATTGCCGTGGCTCGCAAGCGGCCACAGGAAACAACTGCACCGCCGCCACCACCTGCTCCTCCAGCTTTAACGAGTTCCTCAGCGTTGCCTTTGTCGCAGCCACTTAATAAGGATATGAATTGTTTCGGTATACGAGTAGCTGATTTAGGTAAGTCACATTTAGAGTCAGCCACACTATTTAGAGCCACACAGGGCAAGCAAGGCAGCCAGCAGCAGCAGCCACCATTTTTATGCCTTGCCCGACCGACTGCCTGCCTGCCAGCCTTCTTGGCTTTGATGGCAATGATGGCCACATTATGGCGCGCGCAAAATGCCCGAGCGCAACAACGTGTGCTGTTAACTTGTTTAGTCTGCACCTCTGCCATAACCCCAGCCAGTGCCATCGTGCATCATGGTCCGGTCTTTGCTGCCTCGCTCCTCCCCTCTGAGGGGCAACATTAACTTGTTTTGGGCTTTTAGAGCTTCCTTGGATTGTTGCGTTGCGTTTTTTTGTTGCTGTGATGTTGCTCGTGTTTTCATTTCATTTCATGTGTGTATTTTTTTGTTTTCATTGGAAGAAAGAAGCATTTTGTGCCGTGTCAGTGATGTCGTCATACATTTTGGCCAAGAAGTTCATATGAAATTGAGTTTTTCATTTAGCTTTTATGTTTGCTAGCTAGGATGGTGCTAGAGGGAGCGTTAGTTTAAGAGGGAGTGCCAAAAATTTGAGAATATTTAAGAGAAAATGTTTTAAATACTTTCGATAGAGGGTAGAGGACTTCAGCAATTTGCATAAACTTCGAAATTTTATCAGGAAGTACACAACGATTGTAACTATATTTTGCAAACGTGCTGGGTATGTAGGCTGAGTATGCCGAATTTAAAAACAACAACGGCAGTTCGAATGCAAAATATATAAAAAATATTATATAGTGTTTAACTGCTACAAAATGTACACATTGTTGTTACAATGTACATCGCATAAAATTGCATAGAAGGTATAGAAGATCAATCCCCCATATTACGTATGTCGTAGTCAACTTTCGACAACATATGATTTTTTTTATTTGGAAATTGGTAATAATCAACAGAAATGTTTTGTGTTGCGAATTTTTCATCTTCTAATGAGGAAGAACATAATAGGAGCAAGGACAGTCGTATTGTAATCTTACAAACGACATCAACGATGCCAAATTTGAAAAAGATCCATCTTAACAAACCTTTTAGAGGCAGATTATTGAACAGCGCATAGAACACTCAGATTCCAATCCTGGCGCACCTTCGTGATTGTGAACTGGAGCATTCAAGTTGCCATCTCATCGCCGACGGCCTTTGAAGATCTGCCGGGTGTTTATCGGCTCCCCTAGCTTTATTACATTTATGTCGTGCAATTACAGTTTTGGTTCTGTGGTGGACTGATCTTGTTTTGGCTCGGTGGTGGACTATCTACTCCGTCGTCGATGATTGGCATGATTTCGTCACTTATGCAGCCTGCGGGAACGAGCAGAGTACTATAGGGTTCTCCCGTATTTGCTTCTCCCGCGTATCCGTGACCAGATTTCCATTTCTGTCTTTACCGTTGGGTAGAACTTAAAACCTTTTGGTAGAACTTAGGGGCTTCACCTATATGCC